>VWZY01003452.1:55291-92656 GCA_013399075.1 Chloroceryle aenea
CTCCCTTAATCATCTTTGTGGCTCTGCGTTTTACTCTCTCAAGCAAATTGTTGTTTAGTTTGGGTTTTTTTAGTTGAAATATTTCTGTCATTTTTATTTAATAATAATTTAATAATATTATTATGTTTCCATGGCTTTCATGTATTTTCCCTACTACCAAGCATAAGGGCTAGAAACTTGCTGTCTTCTAAATGAGAATCTCACAGTCATGTGAATAAAAAAATACCTGTGCTTCCAACCAAAATGCCAATAATAATAAAAAACATTATAAAAAGAGGTCTGACAGTCTTGTAAGTGAAGGTAACATTTTTTTCAGAGACATCAGGACATTCCTGTCTATCTCTTTATGAAATGTCCCATTTATGAATGGGAAAAAAATATCCTAAACATAACATCTGCCATTCATTGAGTAAATAAAGAGCAATGAAATGCAGAGCAAGCACTAAGAATTCATCTGACAGTCCCATGAAATGTAGAAAGTCTGTGATTAAATGGATAATAAATAAGAGAGGAAATACATAGCAAAGACAAGCAGTATTTAAATGCAAACCTTTATCTTCAGGACCAGCAGCCAACACATCAGGAAAGAAATCTTACCTAAGATCGGAGGATACTCCAATCAGAAAAGATCCCAAGTCATCAGCATGACACAGGTACAGTGGCAGAGGAGCACCAGTTTATTATCACTAACACGATACATTTTTTATAGAAGATAACTGGATGTTAATGCTGAATTATTTTCCTATATTTTAGAGGAACAAATCTCTTTCTCCTATAGATTATGTTGTTCTATAGGAGGCAAATGAATCTATCTACTGAGTTTGTTGCCATCACGATCTGCACTCTGACCTTTGCCCAGATCACTTCTGGCTTTCCTCCCTGCTGGCATTTCTTCAGTCACTATTCCCTTTTGAAAGGATTAAAGCCACACTGTACATGTGGTTTCTCTATTTTCTACCTGTTATTTCCAAAGATACCACATAGATCCTTACCTTGTGTTATGTCACTCATTACTTTTTACTATTTAAAATGTTAAGCCCCAGTAAAAGACTTAAGTGATGGTCTAGGCTGAGATACCACAATAAGCTACCATGTTTGGTCATGAAGAAAGAATTCCTATCCTTGTTGTAATTTTGTATTTTTGTATTATTTCCATGTTTCACTCAAATAAATCAGTTTTATACCGAAGGCTCACCTTAACTCATATCCCAACCCTCCTGTAAGCACAGGGCTATGGTCTCCAGCAAAGCCTCCCTCCTTCATACTATATCAGGATCTAAGTCCATGATATATGTGTTTATTGATTTTTTTTAAGGTGACAAGGCCCACTTGGTCATTTCCTGTGCTTTGCAGACTAACCACTGAACCCAGTAATTAGAACTGGGCCAAAACAGTGTTTCCTACATCTCAAGCCCAAAAGAGAGAAATAAAATCAGATGGATTTGTGAGGTGTTAGATAAGGAAGAGAAAGCTACTGGAAGAAAATCTTGCTTTCCTAGCCTCCAGGCATATTGGACAGTCTCATGAAGACAAAAATGTTGGGAGGGGGGACAGGCTTGTAGGGCACTGGCCTCCCAGTCTGTCTTTCCACCTCCAAATGACTCAGGTGTTTTACATACATGTAAAGTGTCTCAGCCACAGGGTACAAGCCTTTCAGAGACCCCCTGTCTGACCTACTGCTGAGACACCTCATTTCATCTACAGCATCCTGCCTCCCCTTGGGTGAAAGACAAACCCTGCTACTGCTTTCAAAGCATTCAAGTCACCCTCCTGAATGAGGCTTGCTGTAAGCAATGAAGTATCAAGGTGCTTTAATTGTCCTTTTTAGAATCCATATGAAAGTACAATACTTAATTAAAAGCTTGCCAATCTGAAATCCTTGAAGAAATAAGACAAAAAAAAAAATAAAAAATCCTTTCAGAAAGGCACCCAGACTGAGTTCAGATGCAAAGCAAGGAGAGCACTAGACAGGCATCTAATTTCTGCCTAGCTTCTGCCACTGATTCACTGCGACGTTTTCCGCCAGTCATTTGTTATGCATCAGTGTGATTATTGATGAAGAAAAAACATTATTTATTTCCTTTCACAGAGTTGTCCTGAATCTTACTAACCACTACTTGTGCAAATCTATGGATGAAAGGAATAGTAAGTGTTCTAATCTCTTAATATATATTACTTATTGTACTTTAAAGCAGATGTCATCACAGTAGGTAGGAATTAACATTCCAAAGCCCATAGGGTGGGTACCTTTTCAGATATATATATATAAAATTCATCAAGTGACCTGCCTCAGAGGAAGGCTGACTGAAGACAGGTGAGTCTGAATTCACTCATAGAGTATTTATTTAGAGCCAGAAGCCTTGATTTTGTTTTGATTTGGCTTTTTGGCAAATTAGAATCATAGAATGGTTTGGGGTGGAAGGGACTATTAAAGATCATCTAATCCAGTCCCCCTGTAGGGAGCGGGGACATCTTTAAACATCATCACAGTAGCATTACAATTGCTATGCTGTTTCTACCTAAGCCCTGGGATGATTTTTGTGATGAGAGAGGGAAAAAAAAAAAGGGTTGTAACTTTAAACTTTATCATCTAGCAAATTCCTTTTTGTGGAAACAGCTGCAGCCTGTAGCCCGTATAGATTTGCCATTAAATTGCATGGGCAATGGGTCAATCTGTACTGATGTGGGCTTGTGAATGCCCAGTGTTGGGTTAGAGCTCAAACTGAGCTACTGCATGTACCCAGCTCCAGCCCTGGGCATCTGCTGGCCTGAATAATCTCACTCAGGACAAGGGAGATTTCTGAATGACAACAGTGGATTGTTTGAATTTCTGCATCCATGCAGTCCAGTTTGCAGTTGAAATACAGGCTAGATAAAAGATACTGCATTATTAGAATCAGTAAGGCATTTTCAAGTGTTAATAGTGTGATTGCCTGCAAGACTCTTGTTTTGTTTTGTATTTGAAACCTTCTTGAGGATAAAAAATCCCAACCTTGTAAGATGCAAAAACTGCTCAGTTTAAATGCTTTCTCCAGCAAGGCAAGTACTGTCAATATTTTTTGCAGTTGATAGCCATTATCTGATGACATTTTTTAATTTTATTCACAAGCGCAACAGATGCATTTGTTACTAAAGTGATTATCTGGCACTAGCACACACAGAAATTAACACAGAAGTATTATTTCACTAGATAAATCCTGGTGTTGCCTTTCATGCTCTTAGTAGAGAATCAGGGGTCACATTGCTTGATTTTTAAAAACATTTTTCCAGAAGCCAAGAAAAAATCCCATCACCTTTTGAATGGAGGGACAAGGGATATGTGCACTCTGTAGCACATTAGATTTCAAACACCTGCAGAATTAAGGCAAAGGTACTGAACCCTCTCATCATAAAGACATGCTAAGGGTGTTCAGGGGCAAATGGCGTGAAGTGACAGGCTAAAAAAAGCCCTGCTGGCCCAGGTTGACAGAGGAGACCTACTGAGCTCCACAGGCTTGATCCTTCCTTCTCATTGTGATAATGTAGTGGCACATGAAACGAAGGAGACATTCAGCCGCAGGAGAAGCCTGTATCCCCCAAACACGGAGAAAAGAAGGAGCAGATGGGACTCCCATCACTTGCTTCTCCTCCCACCATCCACCATCACTCTCTGAATCTGGCAGCTGCATTCCATGCTGGGGTGAGGGAGGGAACATGTTGCAGAGAGGGTAACTCCATTCCCTGACCCATCTTCAGCAAATGCCACCCCTGTCTGGTGCCCTCAGCCTTTTGCCACACAAACTTTGCTATCAGGCTGTTGAAAATCAGCACTGATTTCTTCATGTTCTGCAAACCACTGTGTTTCCAGATCTCCTGGGGCAGCTGAGGAGCCATGGCCATGATCCCCGCACAGCTCTTCTTAGGCCTCGTGGCCCTTGTCGGTAAGCTGGGCTTTGGGATGCTGTCTAAGTATCCTGGGAACTGTTTGCAGCAGGACTGTGGAGATGAGGTGTGCAGCCTGGAGAGGAGTCGTGCAGCCCAGGCCTGAGGTCCCCTCTCTGTGTGGTGCTGTAAAACCCCATGTGGCTGAAGGTCCTCCTCTGCCACATGAGGCTCTTTCCTGGCATGCATGTCCTTTAAACTAGCACGTGTGGAATAAGGGATAGGCACCAAAAGAGAGTCATAGACATACCTTCTCTTGATTTTCCCAGCTAACCTTACCCAATCTCTCTACCTACTCAGAAATGGTCTAACAAATGTGGCAAGCTGTTTGATGAAGGCTGTTTACTCCTCAGGTGCTGAGGAAGCAGGGCAAGTTTCCCAGGATGAGGCAAGCACTCTCCTGAAGTAATTCCTCATATTATGGAAGTACTTGGGAGATGCTCCTAGTCGGGGTACCTCCATCCATCATTCGAGGGGTCCCAGACTCTGAGGGTGAAAAGCCCTCTGAAATAAATGCAAAGGCTGTGGTTCCTCTCTCCATACCAGCACTTATAGCTAAGGGGGCAATTTATTCATCTAAATTGTCATTAGATTCATTCACTTCAGCCTATTCAATTAGAAAAGAACAAATTTCTGTTCTCTGTCCTTCTTTGATAATGATGATCTTACTGATGGAAAGCAGCATCATGGCTAACACAAGATGATGTGGATTAAGGGTCTGATGAATCCCTCATGCTTGGCTTGTATGCACTTGCAGCACACTGTACGATACCGCTCAGAAATCTTATGTGTTCAAACACTTCTGTTTACTTTTTCAGCTCCATCCATGAGTTACAGTTGCTATGGCGATATAAGTGCTCTTCAAGTCCCTGCAATGTCCTGTACATCTGCAAGAGCCTCAGACTGTGGTAGGTATCATTCATTATGTCATTCATCAACCTGTTTGTACCTGACAGAGAGATGCTTCTATTCTTCTATTGTTGCCAAATTAAAGGTGGTACAGCAATTCAAGCAGCCAAAAGGGAGAAAGCAACACTTCCTCCTCCAAAATGGAAGGTGCTGTGAAGCCTACAGATCTGGTGGGAAGCAGGAGGACAAACTTCATGTCCCATAGTCAGGATCCTCGCCTCTAAGCCAGGACTTCGGTATCATCATCCTCACAAAACCCCAGGGCCTGTCTGCTCCAAGGGGACGATGCACAGAGGCAGGTCCTGAGTGCTGGCGTGTGGATGAGCTGGCCAGTGCTGACCTGCCAGAGACAGAGTTTGCAGGGGGAAGGTCCCAGGTGTGCAGCCATCCTCTCTCTGGGTGGTTTTTGGGTAGCATTTCCCCTTTCCCTCTTTCTTGCCATGCATTGTTGTTCTGCATCGCCACAGAGCTATGTCAGGTTCAAACTGCTGAGTCCTCCAAAGACTTTGCCATGTACTTTGCATTTAGGTACCTTCAGTGCAGGTACTTGACTGCAGGTGTCCAAGCACAGATCTAAACTGGCTTGTTTTAGGAAAGACTGAGAGCCCTGGGGCNTACCAAATTGTTCCAAAATTACTTGTAAAATTACCCCACCTTTCCACACACAGACTGACAATGTAGCTGTTCCTGCAGTTTGGCTGGTCAGTAGCAACCCATATCTCAACTTCTTCAAATGCAGTTGGAAATGTCACTTTTATGACTCCAGAACCATTTTTCCAGAATTGTGGCTGAAAAAAAGGACCATGAACACACTGTTCCACCCCTTGAGAAGCTGCCCTCTTCCCCTTGTCATTCTTGGGTACTGGTATGGCAGCTCCCCAGTCCCGGTCAGGATATATAGGGCTGTACTTGCTTCTCAAGTGCCGCTGCCCAGCTTGACGTATCTGTTTTCTTCCAAACTCGTTACTCCCTCTCAAGAAGAAAGCAAGGGTTTTGGATGGGAGGATGTGTAAGTCTGCCTTTTCCTACACAACAGGCTTTGCCATGATACGGAGGACTGCTGAGGCAGACGTTGTACGCCTGAGGAAATACATGACTCCCATTGTGAGAGTAGCCAGAAACTGGTGCTTGGACCCAGCGCTCATTGCTGCCCTCATGTCCCAGGAGAGACGTGTCATCGCATACCCCTACAATGGCTGGGACCAGTATCAGCAGGTACATCGGGATGATGAGTAACAGAACTCTTACGTGGTGCATATCCCAGCGCCTTACCTTAGCAAATGACTGCTCTATGTTCAAGACAGCATTTAAATGCGTTCCCTCTACATCAAAGGTTGTGCTTAAATGTTGTCCTGAATAAGGTCACTTCAATGAGTCATGGGCTGGAGTACAAAGAAGAGGGCGATGCTACACCAGTGGTTGTGTTCAGAAGGAAACCTATTTTCTTGCCTGACTTTTCTAGATTGTCAGGCAGCAGCAACGCCCTTTCGGAATGTGGGACAGTGAGGAGAACATAAACCAGGGCTCAACTATGCTGGTTCTTGCAATTAATGACGTACGGGCAAGACATCCAACCTGGAGCTGGGAACGACAGCTGAGAGGTACATGATGGGGAATATACTGGAAAATGACGTGCTGAGTGGTAGGAGCACTGTGCACTTGTTGGTGTCACTTTTCACAGGAAAAAAAAAAGCGCCAGTTTGACAGATTTAATAGCTGCCAAACCCCCCACCGCCCCCAAGTTTTCTAGTTTAAAAGAGGCAATCCCAAAACAGCAGACTGGCAAGAGGTCTGAATACTGCTTGAGAGAGTCCAGTGCAGAGCCGTGAAGATGATGAAGGGGTGGAACATCTCCCTGCTGAGCAAAGGCTGAGGGAGCTGAGGCTCTTTGCTTGGAGAAGAAGAGACTGAGGGGGGACCTCACTGATGTTTATAAAAATGTAAAGGGCAAGTGTCAGGAGGATGGAGCCAGGCTCTGCTCAGTGACCTCCAGTGACAGGACAACAGGCAGTGGGTGCAGCTGGAACAAAGGAGGGTCCATGTAAATGTAAGGAGAAACTTTTCATGGTGAGTGTAACAGAGCCTGGAAGAGGCTCCCCAGAGAGGTTGTGGATTCTCCTTCTCTGGAGACTTTCAAGACCCTCCTGGATGAGCTCCTGTGTGGGCTGCCCTGGGTGACCCTGCTCTGTCAGGGAGGTTGGACCAGATGGTCTTTGGAGGTCCCTTCCAATCCCTAACATTCTCTGATATAGACAGATGAAGCCTCCCAGCTTGTCCTCTCCATTTTTCTGCCCACAGAAGAGTGACTGTGGTAGGACACCAAGCTCTTTGGCAGCATTGCTGCAATAGGAAGTAGGTCGAAATGAGCCCAGGCTGGGAGCTGCCACAGCAGCATAGAAGCATCCCGTGCAGGGTTGGTCAGATGTGTCTGACACAGCCTCATCAGGTTGCACCATGACTTCAGTGACAAATGCCCAAAGAGGGACACTAGACTGAGCAGCTGGGCCACTGCTGGTGAATAAGGAGATTCAAGACCTCCTTAAATTCCCTAGAAAAGGCATTGTGCTCAGTGAGCATGAACGGGTCTCAAGCTACCCTCTTATCTGTCCACCCTAGAAGTGAAATGGCTCTCAGGTGGATACATAAGGTAGAAAGCAACCAAACAGAAGCCATTGGGGAAGGCAGAAATTAAGGCACTGCAACATGACAGGTTTATCATGGCAGGTTGTTCAGTTGTGTCAAGGAAGCTTGGGATCCAGGTTTCCTTGTAGTCCATGTTACCTGATTCTTCACACTGTGATATTTCTTACTCTCCCATCCTTGCTCTGCCACTGCCTTTTTAGATTACACCCTTTTCTGGGACTAATGTGCCATTCCTACCTGCATTTGAGGAGACTCATGGGTTCCTTCACTACAGAAATAAGGACTTTGCAAAATTAGTCACTTCTCAACAATAATGCACAACTAGCAATATCCCCGGCAGTTGAGTAGGTTTGGTGAGACTCATGGCCCTTTTTGGCTGGGAAATTTTACATTTAAATGTCTCTCTTACTTGTAAGCCTGTAACAGCTCCTTCCTATCTCCTCCCAGGGGGACTCTGTACCTACCATGCAAGAATGGGCAATGTCCAGGTCTACGAAGCTGACCCATGCGACAGAGACCATTACTATGCTGACAACGTGATTAGGCGAGCCCAGTACTTCAAGAGACATGGGTTCTAGCTTATGAACCTGCCCCACCACCGAGCCTCTCCACTGCTTAGGCTAGCCCAGTAGTGATCGTAGTACCCAGAGCAGTTCCTCACATCCCCTGGCAGGACTGATGCTGGTGGAAATGGCAAAGGCAACAGCACCAGCAAACCCACATTCCCCACTTGCCCATGGGTGAGCTCAGCAGTGCCTTCCAGGGGACCCACAGGGATGAAATACCATGAGCCTTTGGAAGGCAGACAGGGACAGACCAGCAGTGTTTAAGTGCCAGGTAACGAAGGTGCCTCTTCCCATTTAAAGCTAAACTCAGGGCTGTTCTTGGATCCCCCAGGCAGAGGCATATGAGCAGATTTCCCTGGGCATCAGAGGTGCTCTTCCTATCTCCTCCATCCACCTTCTTCCCTCTCCCTGGCCAAAGCGGGGATGAAGTCTCCAGGTTAAAGTCTGCCTTCCCTGTGACTGCACTGGCTACAGGCAATGAAGAGCCTTCTTGCCCAGTCTTTGGTCTCTGCACTAGGTGGGTGTTCCTGTGGCCAGCCTTGTTGGGGACAATGCTAAACTTGTTCCTGTCAGTCTCCCAGGCCCTGAGGCCCATGGCTGTGGTGGGCCTGGAGACTTCATCAGGGTGAAAAGCAGTTTCACACAAGGGAAATCCTCTACATGGGAAGTACTCGAAGTGCCACAGTAGGCGTGCAAACACCTTTCCATTAGAGAGCGGCCTTCTGAGCAGGAGCTGGCCCCATGTGTACCCACCCCAGGAGCTGTATCACAACTGCAGTGTTGGTAAAATAACCCAACAACCTTAGCTCCTTTAGCTTTGGCACCTTTATGCTGGGTTTTCTCCAAGTGGAAAAGCGTTTCAGTGTCTGTCCCTCTGCCAGGAATCCAACCTTCTAATTAGGAGTGAATTAGCTCTGGGTTTGTAAGTTCTCTTTGAAAATGTTCAATGTGGATGGGTCTGGGTGCAAATTTAGTTTTACTGAGCATAATACTGAGAATAAGAGAGAAAATAAAAATAAATCCTGAATCCAAATCTTCTTCTTCTTTTTTTTTGGTTTTTGTTTTTGTTTTTTTTTCAATGGGGCCTGCTGGGCAGAAACCTGCAACTTGAGTAAATAACCCAATTTGGTACTCCTGGAATAGGTCTGAAACTCAATTTGAGAACAAGGTGAGGAAAATGATGCTGCAGACTGGGCTGGGTTAGAAAAGGTGTGTTGGGAGGCAGTCCCAGCCCAGCCTCTGCGCCCGAACTTGGGAAGAGGGAAATAAAGACATTTACATTTAGCCTTTCAAATAACCATTTTGGAAGCAGCAGGGCACCTTTCTGCCAGCTGGCACCACTGCTGGTGCAGAAGCAATCTGCAAACATGGGTCTGTGCTGCATGCATGCCTGGGTTACCGGGCAGGGTCCGTGCAGGCAGTGGGAAAGCTGGTTGGGAGACAGCTTTTGCAAGTGGAGCAGTTTTAACGCTGTGCTCCTTCTTGTCTTGCCAGCTACTCAGCTGTTTACCGTGGCAGAAGGACTGTGCATTTGATCCCCTCTACTTGAAACAGCTTATGTGAAGGCTGAAACCTTTGGTGCATTATGTTATATAAACCTCCATGTTATACAAAGCTCTGATGTAAAACCTGTGAATGCATTTTCAGCAGATCAGTATAACCTTCAAAAGGGGTGGGGAATCTTATTGCTGCCTAAGAGTACAAAGCTGGGTTTTGAATTTGGAGGGTGAACAAGAGTGTTGCTTGCTTTAATTCCCTTCAAGCCACTCTTAATTGCCACCAGCAAGCTCCCTGTCACCACCACTGGTGTTGCCATGCCTGCAAACCTGAGATCTCCTCAGGACTCCTGTTTCTACATACATTACCCGTGAAGCTGCTGTATTGCTGAGCGGCGGGTTTCCAAGTAAAACACAGAAAAGATTCTCGATTGGGATTTTCTAAGAGGTTCTGCCTCTGCTAAACATTATGAGGTTCCTTTGAGAAGCGTCAAGAGGTGCCTCTGAGAAGCATCAAGAGGTTCCTCTGCGAAACACCAAAAGATTCTGTTTCTGTTTAAAAACAAATCCCAACCTTCAGACATCCTTTGAATCCTGTCTAATTTATGTATGGACAAGGTCAACAGAAGGACACAGACACCAAGAGAAAGAAATAGGCTTATTTTATTGTCTAAGTCAAAGTAATACAAAACTAAGGTAATATATTTAGTCAAAAAGATCGGCTGATTACACTCAAGTTTAAGCAGCAGAGAAAATAAGCAAGGTAATGCATCTAAGCATTACGACACAAAGTTTAGTGATAGTGATTAAGAAAGATACATCAGCAATTGCCCTAACACATTACCATCACACAGAGCTCAGCCGCTGGGGAGCCCGGGTTGCAGTGAGGATTTGCAGAGCCTTTTCCAGCAACTGGAAGGTCCTGTGCAGGGCGTTCACTCGTAGGTGAGGTCTCCAAAGTCACTGCAAGAGGATCCAGCTTTTATACAGGTGAATAAACAAGTCTCAGAACCTTGGGTGTGGAAATCTCTGGTGTCAGCCCTCTCCCGGTGAAATCCCCCGAAACCCAGCCAGGGCTCCAGGAGGAGACCCAGGGGAGGAACTTTATTTATTTTAGTGCCAGCCGCGTATCTCTTGGCAAGGCCAAACATCCGTCCAAGTCCTTTCCAACATACTGTCTCTAAATGAAAAAAGGCTATCTAGTCAGTTATCGCACCACAGGCATTGCAACAAAGCTTCTTTGTGACCTTCATCTAAACAGAGACAGGTCATTTGATCATTATTACTGCAAAAACACATTATAATGGAGCTGCTATAGATTGGCATTAAGATACACACACTCAAACTGACATAGCAAAATATAGGCAACTAGCATATTATATGTGCAATTAATCCTACACATATTAGCTATACAGTGTGGTTGTGAGGTTCATCTATAGCCAGCTTTGATTCAGAGACTATTGCTCAGGCCCCAGTATTTCAGCTGCTGCTTCACGTTATGGTAGCAACACCCAAGGGCCTGCAGACCTGCCTGCTGCCTTGTGCAGCGCTGCCATGCGGGATAATTTGTTTTTTAAGTCTATTTTAAAATCCTGATTATGGGAATTATATATTTTGTTGCAAATATTATTTTAGGTTATCAGCACTTTGTAGTGCATAAGGAAAATCTCTGCAGAAAATGAGTTGAAATATAACTGCTTGATAAGCTGACAGAAAGGAGTAAATAATTAAGGAAAGTTTAACACTGGCACACTGCCTTCAGATTTGAGCAAAAGCTTTCCTGGCAAGCAGTGAGTTCAAATTGCTTTTCCCCTCCTATCTTTTCTTGGTCACCTGTGTCCATGTCACTGGAAGTTACCTGTCCAATGGTGTGCACAGGGCTGCTGTGGTTGCGCTCTTGGTCACCCTTTTGACCCATGGTCTATTAAAAAAACAGGCACCTTACAAAGAAAATGATCTCATAGCAAGTAGCATCTCAGAAAAAGCAGAAGCACACATGTATTAGGTCTGGCTGAGCTGGAGTTCATTTCCCTCACAGGAGCCCTCCCAGTGCTGTGCTTTGCACTGGTATCTAGAAGGATGTTGGTAACACCCAAGTGTCTTGGTTGCTTCTGAGCAGTGCTCACGCAGCATCAAGGCTCTCTCCCCAACTTTACCCCTCACCAGTAGGCTTGAGGTGGGCAAGAACTTGGGAGGGGACATAGCCAGGACAGTTGACCCAGACNCAGCTCGGCCAGACCCAACACAGCTTCTCACAATAAACAGTGAGGTCACAAGATTTCTCTCTCACTGACTCGTTAATCTGCGGGTACTATGGGCTGATCCCTCCATGGATCTGCTTAAAACTCTGGGGCTGCAGTGACTGGCTTGCATAGACATCAGACAGAGGGAGCAATCAACCAACATGTTTCATTGGTAACTGGAGCAGTAGGAAATCACCGTCAAAACCACGTCTTCATGGGCCAGAGCTGTAAAACACAAGTGAACAATTTGCTCTGACGACTGACTCTGAAAGCTGGAGCTGGATCACTTTAAGTCACATGATCATGTCTCTCTCTCCAAGAGATGCAGAAAACAAAGGGAAGTGTCACCATAGAAATACAATGCTGAATAGCTCAGTTTGTTCTGCTTCATTACTTATTGAAAAAGAGGGCTGGGGTTTCTGAGGACAGAAACCTGTTCCCACAATGGTGTTTTTCTGGTGGTTGCCTTGGGTACACTCAAGACCACAGCCCAAAGTAACAGGGTCACCTTATGGGATTTTTCTTCCGGATAAAAACAACTTCATACTTACCCAGGCCAAAAAGGACAACACTGGTCCCCTTATAAACTGAAGGTGTCAGATGAATATGAGAAACACCATGTGGGTAATACTGGTTATCGGTCTTCCCTGAAGTCTACCTCCAGCAGCAGAAGCTGATGCTGCAGAAGGAGATACTGCCTTGAGAGGACGTGTGAGTTTGTCTGCTTTCTGTGGTCCATTTCCCCCCCAGCACACAGCATCCTCAGCTGTTTAACACGTGTGGCAGGAGACACATCCATCCTTTGTATCATGCTCTTGTCCATGTATCTATCCAGTTGCCTCGGGAATGTGCTGGTGCTGTTGGCCTTCGCATCTTCTTATGTGGCAAAGCCATAGGCCATAGATTACTTGATAATGCTGGTTTGAATCTTCACAAAAATCATATTTGAAGACCCACATTTCACCCACTGGCCATTATCTACATACTCACTGACACCATCCCAGAAGACTGTCAAGAACCAAAGCAGGATTGCCCCTTACAGGAGCTGGCCTGATCATCACACAGCTGACCAGGTTTATCCTCAGTGATCTTATCTTTAACACACACTCTCCTATATTGCCCAGGACAGGCACCAAGCTGCAGTCCCAAGGACCCCTCTGGAGCTGGTGCTGCAGTCAGGGTTGACATCAGCTGCCCACCAGCATGCCAGCAAAGCCCTTGCCCTTGCCCTGGCTGCCTGCTCTGCTGTGGCAGAGCTCTGTGCCCCAGCTGTCCTGGCCGGGGCTGACTTGATGCCAGGAAGGCTTTCAGTTGGCTCTAGGACTCACTATAGTGAATTGTTCTGGCTCCTGTCAACTGTTCCAGAGGGGGAACCTCCCCACGGCCTCCACAGTAAAGTCTGGCCTAAAGGCTACAAAGGACTGTCAGGGCTTTGTCACCCCTCAGTGCCCCTTTCACACCTTTTTCACCAAGCAGCCCTGACCTTCTTCTAGCTGCTTTTAATATATTTGAAGACCATTTGCTAATAGGTGGAACATCCCTTGCAAGGCTCTCTTCAAACCCTTTTTCAGCCCTTTTTCCTTGTTTATATGTGACCTCTTGTGTTTTCTGTCAATTTACCACCAATTCTCTTACGGACAAGTTTTCCATTTCCTGTACAGCAGCCTTTTCCCTGTGGCAGTCGTCTTAACTTTTCCTTTGAGGGGGCAACATTTTGTTTTCTTCTTGAGTTGTGGCATTGGTTTAGTGTGGGCTTGTAGCATGGTAGTTCTTAGCAGCTTCCAGGGCACTCGCAGGCTTCTTCAGTTTCAGGCTTCTCCCTTTCACTGGAGATTGTTGCTTCTAAGGCTTCCCTGAGTTTAATTGCCTTCCTTGAAAGCAAACACTCCCACACTAGATGCATGTGTTTCTCTTCTCCTGTTATATTATTATGCTGTTACGTGTTTATCCATCACATATGGCATCACTCCTCCACCGCTACATCCTACTCTGTCATTCCTATAAGGCTGGCAGGGCTGTATCTCATTGATCTTCTAGCCCCCCCCAAGTCTCTGAGATGCCTGCTATCTCAGGGCTGTCATTTGGCACTAGGCATTTGAGTTCTCCTGGCTTGTTTTTGAAGGCTCTAACAACTGTGCAGAAGCACTTTTAAGTTTGCCCTCCCTTTATTGCTTAATATTGCTCACATCAAACTCTTGCCACTGTAATGTCTGTTTTGTCTTTCTCATTTACTGTGATCCTGCTGTTTATTTCCCTCCTTTTTTTTTTCCAGAGGTAAAATGAATGTCAGCCATTTCCGCCTTGTAGATGAGGTCACTCCAAGCAGGTAGTCCTCTGCATCTGTCAGCTTGCCCCTGCTTCTAGTGGAGTTGATCCTTTACAAGTGCTTTAATTTCCAGTGCCACAGCCTGGCTGTGTTACAGCTCAGATGCAGCCTACCTCTTCTAAACTGTTCTTCTCATCCACAAAGTTCTGCCAGGTCCTCACATGTCTCAACCATCTACCTACAAACACCTGTACTTCCCTATGAGGTCATGGTGCAGCCCTGGGACATGGGGCCTGGTCCCAGCACTTTGGTATCTGAGGCCCTTCTCGTGTCAAAGCTGGGCTTTGGTTTTGGATGTCAAGAAGCAACATTTTGAGAAAGTTGCTTTGGGCCACCTCATTCCTCTGATGTCAGACTACTGGGGATAATAAACTGCAGGGTCAGAGAGAGCACAGCAGCTGGGAAATCTGTCAGTGTGGTCTCACCATGGGAGTCCTTGGAGAAGAGAGGACGCAGAGAGAGCCTCAGCTAAGACCGCAGCAATTGGTTAATAACTGACCCAGTGTTGTTTGTCTTACTTTTTTTGCCTTTGTTATTTCCCCACTCCACTATTTGCTATCTGCTTCTCCTTCTGTGAGATCTCTGAGTGGTAATGCTAAATATCAATCTTCTTGAGCAAATATGCCAAGTTCAGGAAGCAGTCCTCTTCTCAGGTATTAAATAATGAAGGTAAACCTGGGGGAGGAGTGTGATGAACATTTCATCACAGCTAGCCTCGTGCAGTGGCTCCAGCTTGTGAAGCTCATAGAATCATCATAGAATGGTGGGGGTTGGAAGACATCTCTGAAGATCATCGAGTCCAACCCCCCTGACAGATGCTGTCAGAAGTGGGACAAGCCCCCATACATCCACACCACTGAAGGAAATGGGGCTTGCAAAGAAAGGAATCAAAAGAACAAATCAGTCCCGCCACTGATAGCGCTATGCCCAACAAGCACTCCTAGGCTTTGCTTTCTGCCACTTATGCACCCTTTGAAGACTGACTGCTGCCTCCAAAGACTCCAGACAAATCGCCCACCCACAATAGGTGATACTTTACCACCCTGTGGTATTTTTGGCATGTAAGGTGGCAGAGGAAGGGTTGTGAGTGTGCAGAAGCATGGCTGGGGAACAGAGGGAAGGAGAGGTCTCTTGAGGGCAGGAAAAGAACTTGTTGGCTGGAGGCAAGGGGCTCCAAGACCCTCTGACTTGGGCAACTGCAGGCAAATAACCCTTATCTAATGTGACACTGGTATCCTTAGCTTTGGTGTCTGTCCCCAGGTGGCAAATGCAGTTTTGGTGCTTGGAAGGGCCTGGCTCATTACAGTCCTTTTACTCACAAGCAGGTGTATGCCAGAAATGTCTTCACAGCAGAGAGAAATTTGGAGGCAAAGAGTTGTGTGAATCATTTCAGAGATGTGCTGGACTCATAAAAGCTATTATGAAACAAAAATGCTGAAAGGATGAGGTGTTATTCTTTTTTTTTTCTGCTGACAAGTGTCATCAGCAGAGCACAGTGTCACAGGATCACCTCCCAGGCTGGAGGAGAAAGACCAGCAGTGTGGACATGGCCAGTCTCTCAGGAGATTGCTAGCCCAGGTGGTAAGGCTGCAAGCTCCTCTGTGTCTCATACCCAAGGGTCAGTCCCAGCCCTCTTTGCTTGAGCAGTAGCAACACAGCCCGGGATGCTGGATGGGACTGGAGTTGGCTGGATGCTGAGTCTTTAGTTCAGCCCTTATCACCCCCCCAACCCCCTCTCCGGAACAGGGTGTGAGATAAAAGCTGTAGGTGGAGACACGCCCAGAGAAAAACAGAGGGGGTTTTCCCCCCCTTTGGAAATCTGGGAAATGCCATGCCCAAGAGCATACTTGCCACCATGCCAAGGTTTATACTGTACTAGGTTCTGTTTACATGAGAGGAAAAAAAAATAAATGTTGCTAAGTCTTACGAAACAACAGCCCCATAAATTTAATCACAGTCTGAGGTTACCCCTGCACGGAAGTAGACTTCCCTAATATATTAAACTCACCCAGACCTCAGCCTTGTGCCAGAAGCTGAGCTGCGGACAAGTAGGTAAGATACCACCACTCAGAGTGGGACTTTTCATTCCCTTCAGCGATGCCACCTCCTCGGTGGCCCAGGGGCTGCAGCTTTTTGCTCAGTGAGATTTGTCCTTGAATAAGGATACCGAGATTTGTCCTGTAGTTCTGGATTTAGGTCACCTAACTTTCGCTGGCTCTTATCCACATGTGAGCCTATCTCCCTAGGCTCCCCTCACAGCCAGTAAGGGGAAACGGATGCTCGAGAGTACATCTCACCCTAAAGCAGATAGCCACAATGATTTGGACAGCTTGCGTCTTGAAAGTGCCCATTTCTGAGCATAAAGAAAGTCTCAGGAGATTCGGGCAAAGCTGTTCTAGTGTGGGGAAGGCAGATTGTATATAGAACATGGGCAGGTAATAAGGGTGTTGAAGGTGGGAGAGCAGCAGCACAGGGTATTGAACACTACTAATTTTATTTTTTCTGAGTTAAATATTGGGGTTTGTGAAGTTACCAAGATGTTACAGAAGATGCAGGTTTGAAACACCACAGAAAGGAGAGGTCACAAGTCTCTTGTGAGCAGCTACAGCCTGGTTTGTGCTGGAGCAGGAGAGCTGCCATTCAGGTCTCTTGTAAAAAGGACACATGACTCCATTTGTGTATTGCTTTGCCTACCCAACCAAGATGAATACCCCATCAGCTCAGAGTTTCTTTGTGTTTATTTGGCAAGCAGTGAGATATATTCATGTCCTCACACGTGTCACTGCTGACTGATTGGCTTTCAGGCTGTTCTGCGTGCTCAGGAGGAACCCACCCATGTACCTGATGCTCATGCTGCTGGGCCTCGCTGCCCTCCTGGGTAAGTCTGGTGTCCCTTGCTGCCTCTCCCCAGACAGCTGGGGACATTGTCTCCAGATCTAGGGAGCAAAAGACATTGATGCAACTCCTCACCCTCCTCCCCAAAATCTCCGTTGCTATTAAACTCTGTCAGAGGAGAGAGTGCTTGGGTCCCCTTGTCAGTCTTGTGGAAGGATGTGTGGCCCCTGAGGGGCAGGTGGGTGCAGGGCAGGACCTCACCTCGTCTCCATCACAAGGAGCAAGAGAGGCAGCCCCACACAGCTCCCACACCCCACTGCCCATCCTCTCTGGGGTGCAGCCTCCCTTTGGGTTTTACTTGCAGTCGCTAAATGTTTTTCCTGTCTGAGCATTTCCGTGTTGCCTCTGCAGGTGCCTCCCAGGGCCGCACAGATTGCTACAGCAGCGTGAACAGCATTGAAACTTCCGGAGCTTCATGCCAAACTGCAAAGCCAGAGGGTTTATCGTACTGCGGTGAGTACCCCTCTTCTGCCAGACAGCTCCATTTCTCTGTGCCACAATAAGCCCAAATCCTTCACATTTCCAGAGGACTGAACACACACAATCTGCTGAGCATGCATAATATTCCTGTAGGCAATCATCTACCTCCTCCCAGAGGCGAAGCAAATGAAATGTTGAGGTAGTTCTGTCTGTATTAGAAGCAGAGAGGTGAGAGACTATTCCAGGTTTTAAAAGTTGCTAAGCAAATATCCTTATTTTTTATTTTAATTACAGGAGTTAAGGCTTCAGAAAAGATCGCTGAACGGGACCTAGGAGCTATGGATCAGTATAAAACGCTCATTAAGAGAGTTGGTGAAAAATTGTGCATCGAACCAGCCCTGATTGCTGGCATCATCTCCCGGGAATCTCATGCTGGCAAAGTACTGAAGAATGGCTGGGGTGACAATGGAAATGGATTTGGTTTAATGCAGGTATTTGCTGGTACTCCACTAAAATCTGATAAGTAGCATATCAAAAGTAAGCCTCCTAAATATATCATTCATTACAGCAGGGAAATGAGTTGTTTTTGTTGTTTTGATACTTTTAGGTTGACAAAAACTCACATAAACCTCTGGGAGAATGGAACAGTGAAACTCATCTTACCCAGGGCACAGACATACTTATCACAATGATAAACACGATAAAGAAGAAGTTCCCACAATGGCCAAAGAATAAACAGCTGAAAGGTAAGGTAGCAGGCCACAAGTTTTGTTCCGAGAGAAGAAAAACTTTAGGATGAGAACATACTGAATTAGATCCCATGTTCCTCAAAACTCATGTTTCTAACAAGCTGTGGCTTAGCTTTTTGCCCTTCTTTTATTTCACTAGCGAAAGACAAGCTTTGTGATTTCTGTGTAGCTTCTGCTTTTCCTTAGCGTGGCAGCCTTGCTGAATTTCCACTACTATGTGGCAAATATTTATACACCTCAAGTCTAGTCTCTATACAAGCTGAGCTTTCCTCATCTGACCATAAGGAGTGTCCTGTAGCCATCCAGGTTAACAGCTCCATGGTTTACTTGAACGGGGCCCTGCTGTTCACTCCCTGTCTGTTGACAAAGGAGACAAGGTGTTTGCTCACAGGGAGCTGCAAAACTGTGTTGTGCAATGTGGAAAAGCTGACTGCTGGGGTGTCACAGTGGGGTCATTTCACAGCAATCTCATATATCTGTGCTTCTCACTGTGGCATGAAGAGCAACATATACACAGCTGAGAGACAAAGAACAATGTATGATTCTGTTTTAGCCCTCTTTTAAGAGCAGCAGTTTTCAAGGATGAGTGAGAAGTTATAAGGATGTTGGATTGCTGGGGCAACTGGTTGAAGATTCAGGTTCACAGGTTGTGTTCTCCTCAATCCCTCAAGTAGTATGGAGGAATACAGAAAGAGGGAGGAAAACAAATATAATTAACACATGGCTGTGAGACTGTGCCATCGTTGGAACTTTGGGTTTTTTGATCATGGAGAAGTTTATATGGCACCTGGTCTCCTGGCAGCAGATGGACTGCACCCACCTTGAAGGGGGAAAAGGATCCTTGCGCAGGAGTTGGCAGGGCTCATTGAAAGGGCTTTAAACTGGGTTCGAAAGGGGAGGGGGGTAAAACCAGACTCACTAGAGATGAGACTGGGAACAGTCTTCAGTTTGCTGTCCCACTTGAGGTGGATACTGGTGGTACGTGTGGCTATGGACACACAGGGCTCTCTGGTAGATNGGAGGCCCTTGCAGTGTATGGATGATAATTTCCTGATGCAGGTAGTGGAGGAACCAACAAGGAGAGGTGCACTGCTGGACCTTGTATTAACTAATAAGGAAGGACAGGTTGGGGACATGAGGAAAGGGACAGCCTCTTCTCACTCGTGCCCTGTGATAGGACAAGGGGGAATGGATGTAAGCTGGAGCACAAGAGGTTCCACCTTAACATGAGGAGGAACTTTATTGTAAGGGTCACAGAGCACTGGAAAGGGCTCCCCAGAGAGGTTGTGGAGTCTCCTTCTCTGGAGGTTTTCAAAACTCACCTGGATGCGCTCCTGTGTAACCTGTGCTGGATTCGATGGTCCTGCTCTGGCAGGGGGGTTGGACTCAAAGATCTCCAAGGTCCCTTCCAGTCCCTGACGCCCTGTGATACCTGTGATATGATATGATTATATGATCCTATTCTTATTCTATGCTATTCTATTTTTCTATTCTTATTCTATTCTATTCTATTCTTTCTATTCTATCCTATTCCTATTCTACTCTGAACAAGCCCAGTGTAAATGAAGGGCTTGTGCTGGGCCAGGTATATGGTACAAGTTCATCAAGCTGTAAACATCAGTGAACACAAAACCTCAGGTATCTTTCTGACATTTGTGTGGATTCAGGAATAACTGTAAGCTGCTTGCAGAGCCTCACTTTGGTCAGAGAAGGTCCAATAACGCTCCCTGCTCCCCTTGAAAAGTTCTGATGAGTGAAAGCTTTCAAACCCAGTAAAAGCAGAACACATCAGGCTGGAATTTTCCCTACTTTTTTAAAGTGTTTGTGAGTTCTTTTGCTGTTTCATTCCAGGTGGGATTTCTGCCTACAATGCTGGTCCTGGCAATGTCCGGAGCTATCAGAGAATGGACATTGGCACCACCCACAATGACTACTCCAATGACGTGGTTGCACGAGCCCAGTATTACAAGAAACACGGATACTAGGCTCGGTCATCTTTACTGAGCAACTTCCTTACCATCACCTGCATGACACCCCTGAGGGAGACAAGACACAGAGCAGCTGTACCCTGCTAACCCCCAGAGCAGCAAATGTAAAGGAATGATTTACATGAACAAGAATTTGCAGACTGAAGACTTGATTTTTTTAAACAGTATTCAGTAAGACCCTAGTCATGTAGTTTCTTTACAAGCAGTATGATTTGGATTTTATGAAGGGAGTATTACCAAAATATTAATATCTTTTTTTCTGCTATCTACATATTCTTCTGGGTTAGGAGGACTATCTTGCTTTGCTATTGATAATTTTCTGCCTCCTGGATTTTTAAACACTTTTCTGGCAAAATCTGTAATTCTTTTAAGAAATGAAAAGGCAAAATACTTCCTCAGGTATTAGTTTTGTGATTTATTTTTCCAAAGCTGATTGATATTTACACTGTGCTCTGGAGTAGCCATTTTTCTCTGAATGCTAATTTTTTACATAAATGCATAGACTAGAGATGGATGTTTTCAGTCACATAGAAGTAAGCAAACAGAAATTGAATAAAAGTGTTACTAGCAAGCGAAGCAGGACTCCACTGTACTGATAATGTCACGTGTGGTAGCAAAGGCTGGGTAAGTACAATGTTAATTTTAGGTAAAGTGAGAAACTGAGAGGGACCAGGATGAAACTCCTGTTTGTGCTTCATGAATGCTTTTCCCTTTCTGCTGCCTGTAGAAGTGTGACACTCACAGCCTTTGAGTTTGGCATATTTTGGTGGTCCTATCCCTTCTAGACCTGGAATTGAACTATTCTGGGAGTGGGAGGGTGGAAAGGCACCAAAAGGAGGGGGCAGATGCCTGCAGCACTGCATGACACACACTCTTCAGGACCAAAGGAAGAGTTGGTTTTGGTCTGGTAGCAAACAGTATGAATTGTGCCTTTCCCACCAGCATCCTCTTGCATGCTGAGGAAACGTCCTTTATTCTTCCATGACAGATCCACCTTCTGGGACTAATTCAGACTAGGGAGAGAGGACGCTCCCACCAAGTTCACAGATGATACCAAATGGCAGGTCTTGGGGAGATTGGACAAATGGGCTGATGTAACCCCATGACAATCAGATAAGACAAAGGCAAATCCCTGCACCTGGGACAGAATAACACCATGCACCAGTATAGGCTGGGAGGCAGCTGTCTGGAAAGTAAGCCGTGCAAAAAGGGACCTGGGGTCCTGGTGGACACCATGGGCCCTCGTGGAGTTGTAGACTAAGGGCACCCTGAGCTGCATTAGCAGATTTCTAGAGAGCAGGAAGGGGAGCAATCATTTCCCTCTCTTTCACGCTTGTGAGACCACACCTGGAACACTGTATCCAGCTTGGGACTCCCTGATACAAGAGGACACTGACATACTGGAGTGAGCCTGGCAGAGGCCACCAAGCTGGAGCAGAGGACACCCAAGGATAGGCTGAGGGAGCTTGGTCTGCTCAGCCTGGAGAAGAGTCAGCTTTGGGGTGTCCATGCTGTCTGGACCTTAACTGCACTGACAGGCTCTGCAGCCTCTTCTCTCCCAAGGGTCTGTCTGCCTGCAGCAAAGGTCAGCTCTGATATTGCACAATGGCGAATCTCCTCTGCACCTTGTCCCATGCACCTTCTGCCTGCTGGCTCAGGAGCTGCATTTCAGTTTAGAACCTTGCTCTGGGACTTCATCTGAACTGCACTGTGCCTGGCTTTGTAACCTACTGTTCCTGATTTTGCCTCCTTGAGTTTCCTTCCTGGCTTGCTCTTGAACCTGTAACCACAGACTTGTCCCAGCAGGTCACCTGGACTTGGAAAGACTGTACTTGCCATCACCACAGCCTACATGGTGCTGTGAGCAGTTTGCACGGTCAGGTAGGCTGGGAGGTGACTGCTTCATTGTCACCCTGGAGAAGTGGCTGTCTGACAGCCCAGGGCATTCACTTGACTTTTTTTAGATGCAGGCTGCACAATTCACCCAGACGTAACAAACGCAGCCACCATTCAACTCCTAGATCGACCTGTTAGTCCTACAGATTAACTTTGATCAACCACTTCTGCAGATGACTCATGCCACTGGCACAGAGGGGTGTCCCTGTCCAAGGGCTCGCTCACCAACCCACAGGCTCAAGTAGCTGGAAGGCACCTTGCTGACACTTCTGCTCTGAAACTACTTGTGTTCAACATACACATTTTAAAGCTACTTTCTCTTGTCTTACCTTGTACCAAATTGCTCAGCAGCACATCTGGAGGCAAGGTCTTAGCACTGGCAGTCACCAACACCCACTGAGCCCATACAGCCAGTGTCAGGTGAGCTAAGGGCTGTTGTACATTTAAGTACAGTTAAGCATGAACACCCTGGTATCTTCAACCTCCTGGCAGTTTATGTAGCAGAGTTTTCTGGTAGTCATATAATAAACACCTTTTGTTCTTACTCAGAAAAAAATAAAAAGGAAAAAAGAACAACAACAAAACAAACAAACAAAACAAAACAAAAAAAACACAACCTTTTTCATTTGTAAGCAAAGATATAACTAACTTCATATATATATTCACAAGGTCCTCCTTACGTACATGCAGAGATGGCTGCAAAGCTCACAGCAGACATTCACTGCAGACACCCCTGCATGTGGACAGCTCTCAACTTCACCTTCTCCCCATCCACACCATCAAAGTGCGCTGTGCTCCACACACTGGGATTTGCTTCCCATAACTACAGAGGGGATTTAGTCTCCAGTATCCACCATCTCCTGCCCTCTGGGCCAGGGAGAGGGACTGCCAGCATCCCTAGTCCAGGGCCAGAGCAAGGCTGCACCATGGGATGTTGTAGCAGCTCACACAAAATCCATTTTATAGCATTACAAGAAAGACTTGCTACAGCCTCAGGCTGCCGGTGGTGAATTTATGCTGAACGTACATCTTGTTACACAAAGGGAGGCCCCAAAGCCAGTGCATCCCATGAAAAAGAAGGTAACCACAACTGCCAGCGAAAGCTACACTCTGTGAAAAATAAGCAGAAACCACATCCTTGAGAAAAGAAAAGAAACACTGGACCTGGAGACAGAGAAACAATTCAATGAGGAACAAGAAAACCCCCAGACCCAAATACCACAATTGGACCAAACTGTTGCATGAGGGGAGAGGAACTTAGATTGTAATGTTATAATTGCCCAGGGATTTCTTTGTTCGGGGTCCCACTCCAGAAGCACTCATCTCAACCTGGTTTTCCGCTATAGCATCTGAATAAATATTTTAAGATTTGGTGCCTGAAATTCTGCTACAGGAAAATGAGGGTCAAGAATCTTCTTTACCAGGAAGATGGGAGTGGGGAGGGCAGAAGTGTCCTGCCCTGGTGCAGAGGCAGCGACCACCCTAGGATGCACCACACAGCATACCCTCTGCAAGACATGAGAAGTCCTTGTGCTAATCAGCACCAGCAAAGGCTCAGCTAAGGACTGTGTTTGGTTCGGGTTGTCGTAGATCAGCAAGGATGGAGACCAGCTGGAGAACCTCAAAACCACAGCAGCGACCGTCATCAGAAGTGAAGAAACTGTGACATGAAGAAAAGATAGAACTGGGATGCCTTAGGCAACAAAAGAACATGTTAAGGACAGGTATATGCATCTACAGCTATGCAATGGCCAGCCAGGAAAGAAGTAAATACATTCGCCACATGCGTGCAGGCAGAACAGAGCAGCTACACACACATAAAGGCAACAATAAACATAGTTCCCCAATTTTTTAACTTCATTTTTAATCACTAATGACTATAAAGCATTTAAGTGTTGCTCTTCAGTATTCCTCTTACAAGAATGGCCTTTGCTGTACTTAGGTGAGGTCATGAACACGACTTCCAAAATACTTGGAATTTATCTGAAGTCTCACCTTGGCTTTGCAAGTCCCAAGTCTTGAAAAAAATGGACTTATTAAACAAGAAATGTGTGCAATTTAAGTTCCATGCTTCAGTCCTATCTGTGCTCTCCAGCACTCGGCTTTCCATCTGGTGAACGGGACAGGTAGAACTTCTGCAAAAACTGCTAGGGACTTCTGAAATCAAACCAATAGATAAAACCAACAGCATTTTGAAACATATGGTGCAGTTTGTTCCCTGTCAGAGCCACAGCCTCTGCTCTTCTTCTTTCAGTGCTCTGCCGGGTCTGCACTGTTAGGCTTAATGTCTTTTTGACTGCTTAAATGCTAAACTATAAAACTGAGCTTTGCCACACAGGTGTCTTAAGCTAATTTCTTAAATATGAACCAGAAAAAAAACAAAAACAAATGCAATAACATGGGGTGTTTAAAATGTGAAAGGGCTGATGAAAGAGCAAAGCAACATTTCACCCTCACAAAATGTACCGCTGGGGAGAAACCTGTCAGGAGGGCTTAGCAGGACAGGGAGGTCTGCCATCCAGTGATTTTTTTTTCCCTTACTGCTGAACAGCTAAGTAGCTTTAAACCACTCAGCCTGCTCATTTGGCTTCGTGCCTTCGCCTTTCTTGCTGCCGTACAAGAGGGGCTAACAACAGGGTCCTGGCACAGTCTCTGCATATCCCAACTCTCAGTGCTTGCAGCTCTGTGTCATGTTATTGTTGCAGGGTCATTGCCCGTAAAAACCTTATGACATCCAAAAGCACGGGTTCCCGTTTTCTCATTGTCAGCACGTTACAGTTTCCACCAAGAGAAGGGGAGCAGTTGTTTCCAGAGGAGGCTCCTCCTAGTTCCAAACTGTTAGCAATAAAACCTACATGAAAAGGTATTGCAGTGTTTAAATTGTAGCTGTGTTCGTGCTGTAGAGCATAAATCTTGTGTTCGGGTGGACACGCAAGGAGCTGTTTGGTGTGATGTTAGGCATAACTTTCCTGTAATACCAGTGACGCGCAGGAAGTGCACTGAGTCAGCTGCTCTAAAACAACGGCTGCAAGCAGTTAAAACACCCATTTGTCTCTTGGAAGTGCAGTGAGAAGGTGCAGAGACATCCTGCAGCAAACATGTCAGGTCTGTGACGTTTCCCTAATATTCTTGTCAATAATTCACTGTACCAAAGTCTGGTTTCCATTAACTGCTGGGCTCGGGTTAGCATTGCTCCTCTCAGTTGCTGTTGGTGTGTTTTCCCTTCTGGAAGGGTATGCTCAGGGAACAGCTAAACATGGGCAAATTGCAAGTCAGATAAATTGTAATGGATGTAAATGAAGGATGTTTCTCTTTGATTTTTCTTTTGACAGAAGCTATGGAAAAGCAAGCTGGAGCCAGGAAGTAGCGTAGGATTTCTTTTGGCTCTGATAGATTTTTTAATATTGGAATAGGAAAGAAAAAACTGCCTTTTGGATGTATCTTTCTCCATTGGCTCTGCAGGCAGCTCAAGTCAGAAGCCTAGACTAGACAGCAAAGGCAAGTCATAATTTGAGGAGGTGGATTGTGCAGAAGCTAGTTCACTTCACAGAGCCTACCATGGCTTTGTGCTAGCAGGACTGAGAGGAAATCCTTCCCAGAGCGTACGATGCTGTGATAGCAGTTGCTGTCACAGATGCTCACACAGCATCAGACTGATGCTGTGGATTTCAGTCACAGATCTGAAAACATTTTAATAACATGCATCACACCCTGCCCTGGCCTCATGTTTGGTTGTAACTACTGCTCTTAGGTTCTTGGTTGGAATATGGGGATATACTGAATGTTGACACAACTGGAGCTTCAGAAGCAACTGCAAAGCCAGAAGGTCTGAGCTATGCAGGTGGGTACTGACCCCATTGCTCACCTCCCCTTATATCCCCTCACAAGCTCATGCCTGTTACGGATCCTGGTCTCTGGCTGTCAGTTGTTGCCATGCAAACAGATTTTTTTTCCCAACCAACAAAGATCCTCCTTAGGCACATAAGTTTATTCTGGGAATAGAGTTGCCTTTGAGACGATATTCAAGACCACCTCATAGAAAACACAAAGTCTGTTGTATGTGTCCAACCCCTTCCATCAAGTCTGCTTTTCTCTCTCCCTTAGGATAGTTTCTCTCATAACCTAAGCTTCTGAACATTTCCCCATAATAGCACTAAATTAAGAAGAACAACACCTGGGACTAATCCACCCAAAGGCTTAGATTTAAAACAAAAAGCCTCACCTTTTATTCTGCATGCTAGAGAACTGTCCTCTGGATTTGCAAAAACATCTCTCATCTGAGTATTGATTTCTCGGGCACTTAACCCTTCAGCAGAATTGGTGAATTCTATCACTGCTTTTCTCTAAGTAGTTTCAGAAGGATTCAAAATGTCAGCTCAGTTGTAATTACTGTTAGAACCACTCAGTTCTGATTTTAAAAACGAAAGGAAAAGTCAGGCATGTTATGTCGTAGGAGTTGCTGCCTCAGCGAGGATTGCAGAGAGAGATCTGAAGCACATGGAGAAATACAGAGACAAGATTATAGAAGTTGGCAAAGAAAAGCGTGTGGATCCAGCTTTGATTGCTGGTATTATCTCTCGAGAGTCACATGCTGGGACAGTGCTGGAGGACGGCTGGGGTGACCACGGAAATGCATATGGCTTAATGCAGGTATGGTCAGCCTTTGTAAAAATACAAATCTCACCCTTCTTTTGAAGCAGAGAATCAGAAAAGCAGCAGGGGCCCCATTGAAAGGTAACCCCCTAAACCTATCCAGACAACTCTTTGGCCAGAATAAAGCCAGTGCTGACTCAGCTGTCAGCTCTCATAAGCAGGGAAGGCCCCTGCTGAGCGTCAGGGTGTGAGGAGGCAGCTTCTGTGCTCTGAAACTGCTGCTCGCTTCCCAGTGCTCTCTTGGGAATGAAGAGATTGTTCCTCATTCATACTTTAGATAATAAATCTTGTTTCAAAAAGCTTTTTTATGAAGCACAAAGACCTGTAGGTTGCAGCTACAAACAGGTTATCACCAGTTATACACCACAGGGGCCAGGCTAGCAGGGGGTCTTGCTTCATTGCTCGCTCCTCCTCTCACGCCTCGCTCATTTACTCCTTGTACGCTTGGTTGATGTACAATCCCTAAATGTTTGCTGCATGCGCGGGGATCTGCCTTTGCAATAGCTCCAGCCCCTTCAGACTTGTGCTTTACTACCCCAGGCACAGAAGGCAGAGGAAGGGGAGGTGGAGGTGAGCAGAACTGGGGCAGCAAACCAGGGGAGATCCCTGGAGGAACCAGGGGATTTCCCACCCTTGATGCAGCTGGGGAGGAGAGGAGCAGTCACTGTGCAGCCAGAGAAGCTTCCATAGCAGCAAGCCTGCCTTCTGCACCCCATCACCTTTACAGCAGCAGCTGTGTTGGGTTTTTAAGGCTCTGAGAGACCAGGTGATGGGGCAGGCATTTCTCTTCAGCACCCAAAACTCTGCTAGTCATGCATCTGCTGGGTTCGTCTGCGCCTTGAGCTAAGTTTGCTTCCTCTCCATACAACTAGAAAAAGAGGTAAATCATGTGATTAAAGATCCAAATTAATACAAGCAGCCTGTAAGCCATGCAGGGCTCTGAACAAACAGTGGGGTGTCTGGCACACTGATATTGCTGTCTCACTTTCAGATAGACAAACGGTACCATAACACTGTCGGGTCATGGGACAGCAAAGAGCACCTAGCACAAGGGGCAGAGATTCTGCGTGGGTTGGTAGATGACATGCAGAAGAAACACCCAACATGGACAAAGGAACAGCAGCTCAAAGGTAGAGTTTTGCCAGCTTTAAAATGTGAGTTTTTACACACTTCACACATGTAAAAGGAAGTAAAACCCAAGCACTTCAGAAGACTAAACACATCCTGGTCCCCCTGCTCATTTTGTCAAGGGGTGGAATAATACTCTTTGACACTCACTGAAAGGAACAGAGGAGTAAGATGTGGTTAGATCTCTAGCAGCCTTTAGGAACACTTGGCAAACAGCATGACACCCTTCAGTTGCAAGGAGTAAGGGGGAGTTTTTCCCTGCTTCTCTTCATTTCATTTGTTTCGCATTTCTATAGCCACCTACAAAGAGATACTGGCAACTCCAGAGAAGGAACACGTTATTTTTAAAAATGTATGGTCCTCTCTGAAGGAACCGTGGTTCCATTCTTGAGCACTGATTGCAGCTGAAGCCATCATGCTTGGATCCCTTTATCCCAGCTACAGCACAAACACGTCTGAGGTTATTACCACAGGCAGACGGGAAGGAACATGCACAAAAGGAAACAGTCCTACAGCTGAAGATGCCACATTAGCAAAATACAGCAAGGGGACAAGGATCACCAAGTCTGGATGTAAAGGAGGAAATGAAGATTTCTTCAGTTAAAAAGGTTTAAAAAAAATGTTCAAAAAGTTAATATGTAAAAGGAACACCTCAGGGACAAAACCAGCTGGAAATGGCAATACAGTACTGGTGACAGACTGGAACGGGCTCCCCAGAGAGGTTGTGGAGTCTCCTGCTCTGGAGATTTTCAAAACCCACCTGGATGCGTTCCTGTGTGACCTGTGCTGGACTGGATGGTTCTGCTCTGGCAAGGGGATTGGACTCAAAGATCTCCAAGGTCCCTTCCAACCCCTGACACCCTGTGATCCTGTAAAAAGAGAGCTGCAGACTAAAGCAATGCATTTAACTTGTGATTTTTGTTTGCTTATTTACTGAGGAAGTATCCTGTGTGTTTGTTTTTCTTTCACTCTCATTTCAGGTGCAATTTCAGCCTATAATGCAGGACCTAGAAATGTCCAGACATATGACAGAATGGATATTGGCACAACACACAATGACTACGCCAATGACGTGGTGGCAAGAGCCCAGTTTTATAAGAGTAACAGATACTGAGATCGCTGAGTGATTACTAGATTAGAGTTGATGATTGCAGACTTTGCTTCTAATTAAAAAAATCCTGGATTTTCTCCCCAAGAAAGAGTAAAAAGCGTGGGGGGGAGGAGGGAAGCAATGAAGCAAGAAACATAGGCAAGCTTTTGATTTTTTCTTTACAGCTGAGGATAAAAAAATAACTTCAAAGGAAAACACCACTAATAATCCAAACTGTAACCTTTCTTTTGCCATTTAGGTTTAATCTCACTTCATGAGAATATTTAAGGCGAGTTTTCATCTGTGCTTGCAGTTTCTCAAGAAGCAGATTAATGCTCTGAGAAAGTTCTAACACTGCTTAACAAGATTTTATCTGCCTCAGGTTTCATCTGTCAGTATGTGTGTCTAACAGCAGCACTGAAATGCTTGTTAACAATTTGCAGCTTTGGAATTGAATATTTTCAATAAATATTGCATACATTTCCTCTAGCAGAGGAGTTTATCACAGAGTATTGTATCTTTTCAGAATAATTGCTCCTAACATTGGCAGTGTGACCCCAAAGCTGCTGTTTCTTGTGACAGAAGGGAGAATAATACGCCATCCTTAACTGTTTTTTTTTTTCCCAGTTACTGCTTCATCATAGCCTTTGCATTTGCCAACAACCTGTAAAGCTTAAGCTTCTCTACTCAACACTTCTGCTGAAGCCATACATTACCTTCAAACACAGAATCACTGTAGTTGGAAACGACTTCTAAGATCATGAAGTCCAACAGTTATCTAACTCTACCAGGGTCACTACTACACCTTGAGCACCATATCTAGACAGCTTTTAAATACATCCAGGGATGGTGTCGAATGACTTCCCTGAGCAGCCTGTTCCAGTCTTTGATAACCCTTTTGGTAGAAAAGTTTTTCCTTGTGTCCAACCTAAACCTCCCCTGGAGCAACTTGATGCCATTTCCTCTGGTCCTGTCAGTTGTGAGTTGTGAGAAGAGACCAACCCCCCCCTCACTCCAGCCTCCTGTCAGGCAGCTGTAGAGAGCAAAAGGTCTCCCCTCAGCCTCCTCTTCTCCAGCCTGACCAAGCCCAGCTCCCTCAGCCGCTCCTCATAAGACATTTTATCCAGAGCCCTCACCAGCTTCTTTGGCCTTCTCTGAACTCGCTCCAGCACCTCAATGACATTGCCCAAACCTGACCCCAGTGCTCCAGGGGCAGCCTCCCCAGTGCCCAGCCCAGGGCACCATCCCTGCTCTGCTCCTGCTGGACACACTGCTCCTGACCCAGGCCAGGGTGCTGTTGGCCACCTGGGCACACGCTGGCTCACATTCAGCCAGGTGTCCACCAGCACTCTGTAAGGGACCATTAATTAGTTCTCTCAAATATCGTCCCTGGAGGGAAAAAACATTTCCTGTAAAGAGACTGTGTGGTAGCTGTTTACGTGGACGTTGTTAACCACAGAGGAACACTCTCCGTCATCTACCTTGAGAGAAGGAAACTTGGTTAAGCGGTTCCTACCGTCCCGCCCCCAGTTCTTCAAACTGCACATCAACCTGGGCCCAGGGTCATTAGTTTACAGCCACCTCTCTTTTGGAGACCACTAAAAGACACCTCAATGACAGTACTGAGTGCCAGGACAGTGCCAGGTCCCTTTCTTCCCAGCAGCTTCCCAGCCATTGCTCCACAAGCCTGGAGCTCTGCCTGGGGCCGTTGTGACCCAAGTGCAGGACCTGGCACTTGGCCTTGTTCAGCCTCATCCCATTGACCCTGGCACATCAATCCAGCCTAGCCAGGTCCCTCTGAAGAGCCTTCCTACGCTCAGTGCAGGATTTGGAGTAAGAATAGTCACATTCCATCGTGTTTTTTAAATGGCATGTAATTTGTAAAATCTGATGCAAGATCATGCATAATAAACAAAACCTTTGCATCATTCATAGAGCAAAATTTTTGGGGAGCCTTAGCTTCAGAGGTGTTGGGTTCATTCAGCCATTTCACAGGGGAGAAGAGTGGCTTAGAGCAGTTGAAAAAACACCTCTCAAGTAAAGGAGAAATAAAGAGCACGGGAGAGTTGGTTGCTTCTTTTAAATGCAGTGCCTTTTTTATGGCTAGTACTTTGTACCTGTGATGAAAAATATTCTGATGCAAATACTAAAACTGTTCTGATGTACTCACAGTAGGGTACTTATTACCAAATCTGAAGCAGTAAGTGAACCTGCAACAGAGCAGTAGCACAGAAATAGAAAAACGGTAAAACTTCTGCACTGCTCCTGGCTATTTTCACTGCAACAAAGATTTCTTTGAATATACTTTACATGCTACAGCAGGGAGGTGTGGGAAATTATCCCTACCCAAGAAACACATTCAGTGTGAGCCAGACGTGTGTCCAAGCAGCACAAGCAGCTAAGGGCACCCTGAGCTGTATGATCAGAAACACAGCTTGACCAAGGGAGGGGATTACAGACCTCTCCCTGCTAATCACTTGTTAGACCACATCTAGAGTAGTGTCCAGTTCTGGGCCCTTTGGCATGGGAAACACCAGTGAAGTGGAGTGAGGTCAGCAGAGAGGGACCAGGCTGATTTGGGCTGGTGCACTTCCCCCATGAAAGAGAGAACTTCAGGTGGACCAAACAGCAGCCTCACAGTACCTACTTGTGAGAGATAATTGAGCAGATGGAGCCAGGCTGCCCCCTCCCAGTAGTGGAAGGTGGAAAGAGAAGAGGTAACAGGCATAAGCTGAAAGGAGAGAGGTTCAGACTGGGCAAAGGCTGTCTCCTGCATACAACCTTCCCCCAGGAGGGCAGCCAGGGAGCAAAGCAGGCTGCCCAGAGAGGCTGAGCTGTCTCTGTCCTCAGAGTGTTTCAAGACACGGCTGGACAAAGTCCTAAGCAACCCAGTCTGACCTCGACAGCGATCCTATGTTAGGCAGGAGGTTGGATTAGAGACCTGTGAGCTACATTCCATCCTGAATTATACTATCATCTTAAGTCAGCCTGTTTGTTCCCTGCACAAAAATGCAGCTTCTCTTACCTGTGCTTCATGAAGATTTACATGGAACATTTCCAATGAAAGGATGGGAACACACACTGTGTCTGTGAGCCCTATTGGTTCAGGCTTGAGAGCTGAGAGCTCATCTTTAGAGCATGCATGCTTATACAGAGGTTTGGAATAGCAGATTGACTGTATGACAGTTGTGACCTCGGAGGAAATACCCTTTCAGAAATGGCCAAACTTACACGTGTATTAAAAATTTTAAGAAAATACAATTTCCTTTTCCATTAAACTGCCAGCTTGTCAGTTAAAGACAACTGCAAACATCTCTTGGAGCTGAATCTTACCCAGAAATAACAGGGACCATCTAAAGTGTTTTCCCTTTCCTGTACTCGGGAAGTATTTATTAACCTGCTCTAACTTAAGTAGTTTCTCACTCGTTAAGTTGCGCATTCTACCAAGCAAGCTTGTTCATAACACACTCTCTCCAGTTTACTTGAGAGGGTTGTAACACCTGTACAGCGCGATGCACAGACCTGTGTTCCCACACTAGCGCGTATGACAACCGGCAGCTCTCCGCCTGTTGGAGAATCACTGGGTCGCAGTGCCACGGCCAAATCCTGAACCTGCTTGGCAAGGCTGAGTGATCCTGGCTCTAGTGCTCTGGGCCACCAAGCCCTGGTACCATTATGTTCCATCCCTCACCAACAAGACCAACTTGCTTAATTTCCTGGGCTCTAATACTCGTGCCATCTCTTTGAAGCATGCCCTGGAGCTCGGATGTGCTGGACATGTCCTCGTCCTTCCAAAGGGCAGCCTTTACTGGGGACTGCCCTGTCGGAACACGGTCAACACCGCAGAGACTGTGGTTACAACACACTGCAGCTGAGTCTGTGCAGATACTGGAAAGGAGAAGGAAAGAAAAGCAACATTCATTTATTTGCTTCACTTTTTCCCTTGCTGTTGTATATATTGTAGACTGACACCAGTTGTTTGTGTGCTTCCGACTGCAGCCTGTAGCTTGTTGAGAAATTGAGGTTTTTCAGCTTAATTTCACATTTTTACCTTCAGTCAGCCCATGGGAGCCAATACACTCTCCAATGCCATTACCACATCCTTTTCCACACACTGATTCCAGCTTTTACGTCCCTCTACTGCTATGTGTAGTCCTTCGAACTCCTACTGGTGTTTATCCTTCCCTGCAAGCATGCAGAAAGGATAAACATTCACTTCCAGAAGCTGCATCCCTCTGATCGTCTCACAACATACAGTCATTAAGATCAACTCCTCTACAGTGTGTCTAACGTGGGAGAGGCTCAGTGTGATAAACCATGGAATTTATGCTCACTAGAATGAAAACTACTTTATCACTTGATAGAGCAGCTTTGGCCAGAGTTCTTAAAGGCCTAATTAAAATCTACACACTATTCAGTACTATTCAGGATCCTTCAGTAAGAGCTTGCAGCCCATAATTACTAACCTGCATAAACAAGGTACACTTCAGGGCCTCAAGATCTTTAAAGTTTGCAATTTTAGAACAGGAAAAACATCATCTTCCACAGATACTGCAGCTCTTAAGCTATTATTATTGAACATGTAGGATCACGTCTAATAGAAAAAGGACCTGAGGGTGCTGGTGGACAAGAAGCTGGACATGAGCCAACAAGGGGCACTCGCAGCCCAGGAGGTCGATTGCATCCTGGGGCTGCATCAAAAGGAGCAGGGCCAGCAGATGGAGAGAGGGGANGTAGCGGTCCTTTTCAACCCAAGGCTTTCCATATTCTATGATCAATACATAAGAAGCGAGATAGTGTGTTTCCTAAATGAGAAATTACACAGCCTACCAAGCTGTGAATAAGTCCTCCTGTTCCTCCCAAATGGGAAGTTCAGTTACTTTTTAAGCTGCAGAGGACACCAGATGACAGACTGTTTGCTAAGGAACAAGCATGAGGTCTGGATGACCAAGGTTAAGTCACCCAAATGCCTGCCTCAGTCAAATGACGGTCTCAGTGGAGAGCCAGCTGGTTCTCATGTAACTGCTAAACAGAGAGCTTTGCAATTCCCGTTCCTTCCTTTGTGCAGTAAAGGTGAAGTAATGCACCTTCATTGTAAACCTTACTGTTAGCTGGGAAGTGTCCCTACCATCATTAGCTAGATCTATACTTCTCTGCTTATCTGGTTTTATAAACAGCTAGCCATAAACTGCAGTAATCTCACCACAAAATTAAAACTTGAGGATAGAACGCCCACCATCCAGTTCATATTTCAACAACATCCAGTTATACTTGTACACGCTTCTCTAACCATCGGTGTCACCTCTGCCACTTGTACCAGACAGGCTAAGAATTAAGCTTATGTTTCATAGACAAACTCTTAACTCAGGATATAAATTATTTATTTTATAAAACATAGATCCAACAAGCACACCTTAGGCCTTAATTTCTTTCTGCTCCACAGGTTTCAGACGCCGTCTAATGATGAGCTCTCCCTTGCTTGTAAGAAAGGTGTCTGACATTTCCTCTTCTGTTGGCAGCCCGTGAGGCAGTTTCAGCGGCTGTATTCTACAAGGCAAGAGAGTTTGCTCAGTCAAGCCCTATGGCTGGAATAGTTACACCAAAATGTTCCATATTGAACAAAGAGTTAACAAACCTTATCAGATGTTTAATAACTTTCAGTTTGGAATTGACGGAAGGGATATTTTTGTGCAGTATCGGCTGATGTGCCTGTATGAACGACAGAGCAGGTGTTACAAACACATTGCTGAACCCCAATCTCTGGTTGCTGAAACTTTCAGGGTATCAGCAAAAATATAAACTGCATTTGCAAGTTAAGATTTAGAGAAACATTGAGCATCAAGTACATAGAAATATGAATTCAAACCTTGATCAAACTCGACAAATTCAGCTTTATTCCCTTTACACTACCAATAAATTCCTTTTCTTCCAACTGCTAAAAATATGCTGAATGTGAATACAGGAGTTTGGGGTAAGACCATTTTCTTCAGTGAGATCTTAAATTGATGAAGCACACTTTTTTTTCTCTGTAATACAACACTGACTAGATTAATCTTTGCACAGGGTGCAGCTGGACTAAAAAAAAGTTGGATGAACACACCCTGGACCAAACTCTTGGATTTGGAAGCCTCTTCATTAATGAGCAGGAAGATCTGCCTACTGCAATATCTGATCAGCAGGACCTGCAGAGAAAACTGAATTCAAGGTATTTACAAATCTGATTTTATTACTTCAGCAGAATTCTCAGTTCTCAGGGTTCTCCTTGGGCGTGCACAGCAATACCATACAGTGATACTGTGAATTCCCACTAAAAGGGCACCCACTATCAAATTCTTAAAACACATCCCTGATTTCTTAATCACATCTACAGCAGCTGTAAAGGAATCCAAGTTTTCCAGCTGCAAAATTGACGTCCTTAAAAAACCCACCACCTTAATTCTACCCAGTGTTTCTACATTTCTGATGTACACAGTAAGTGTAAAGCACAACAGTCATACTTTATCCAGTCCAAGATCATGTACTATCTTCTTTTCCCAATATGGGCGACCAATCACACATTTTATTCTAGTAATAACGTGGATTTTGTGGGGCTGCTCAGGGTCACCTCCATACTTTTCATGATCTCCAGGCCGTGGCTGAAACACCTAGAATAAGAAGTTCACAAAAAGTGAATTGTTTGGGTTTTAGCTTTGGTTTTGTTTTGTTTTCTTTTTTTTTTTTCTAATAATTGAATTATTATAGTTAACAAAAGAACTCTCTAAAAAAATCACCTTTGGTAGAAATTATCACACGTTTAAGTATGTATCTTCTCAAGAAGTCAAAACATCATCAAGTGACCTCAGATTTAGCTTTTATAACATTAAGTCAAACATATATTTTTTAACTGTTTGGTGACGAACACGTTAACTCTTGAGCTTAACTGCACAGAAATACACGGACAACACTCTGTACCAGCACAGCACTTCACTCACATGCATCTCATGGAGGAGACTGCGAGTATTTTTTCCACAGGCTTTAAGAATGATTTTAAGGAAAACTGTCAACCGACACTAGACAACATCTCACAAAAAGGCAGCTTAAAAGTGTAATTGTAATTGTAAAAATATGAGATGCAACTCAAATTTCCCATCACTTTGGCTTAGTTATTCATTGAATAAACTATTTCAGTTGGAAAGGAACTAAAATGATCATGTGGTCCAACAGCCTGACCAATTCAGGGGTGACCAAAAGCTAACAGCATTTGAGGACATTGTCCAAATGCCCCTTAAACACTGAGAGGGTTGGGGCATCACCACCTCTCTAGGAAACCTGTTCCAGTGTCTGATCACCCTCTTGCTACAGAAATGCTTCTAAGTGCCAAGTCCAAATCTCCTCTGTGCCAGTTTTGGACCCATGTGTCCTGTCACTGGCTCCCAGGGGGAAGAGACCAGCACCTCCCTCTCCACACCCCCTCCTCAGGAAGCTGAAGAGAGCAATGAGGTTGCCCCTCAGACCTCTTTTCTCCAAGCTAGACAAGCCCAAAGTCCCCAGTCACTCCTCCCAGGCCCTTCCCTCCAGCCCCTTCGCCAGCTTTCTTGCCCTCCTCTGGATGCATGGGGGGTACCTCCACAGCCTGGAGTTGTGGGGCCCAGAACGGCACACGGTACTTGAGGTGAGGCTGTGCCAGTGCTGAACAGAGCTGGATAATCACCCTAAGCCTTGGCAGGCCAACTGGTTACGCGGTGTTTGATGCAGCCCAGGATGTGGTTTGCCCTCCTGGCTGCCAGGGCACACGGCCAACTCCTGTTGAGCCCGGTGTTGACCAGCACCCCCAGGTCCCTTTCTGCAGGGCTGCTCTCCAGCCTCTCCTCTTCCCCTTTATACTTGTGCCTGGTATTGCTCTGCCCCAGGTACAGAACCTGGCCTTTGTTCTTTCATGCTGCTGGCGATTACCCAGTGCTCCCACCTACCCAGATCCCTTTGCAAGGCCTCTTGTCCCTTGAGAGAGTCGGCAGCACCTCCCAGTGTGGCATTACCGGCAACCTTACTAATGGCACATTCAGCTTCATCCAGATCATTGATTAAAATATTGCAATAGAATTGGCCCTGGGGCCGAGCCCTTAAGAACACCACTGGTGACCCACTGCCAGCCAGGTGTAGCCCCATTCAACTCAACCTGGTGCACCACGAACCTGCTCATTCCAAGGACTCTAGAAGCCTGTCACACCACAAAAAGCACAGAATTCACCAGGGCAATACGCATTTTTCAGTTTCTTAACTACTGAAGCACATACCCAGCCCGGAATTCTCGACTTGGTGAAGAGACCCCGAACCCACATGGCAGATGCCATCCCCTCCATCCTCTTCCCCAGCACCTGCAAAGAGAGGAGGACGCGACTCGTGGGGGCCCCTCGCACGGGTGAACGCGTAGGCGCCTTTGTCACATCTCCCGGTGGCTGAACA
>VWZY01003452.1:101986-113756 GCA_013399075.1 Chloroceryle aenea
TTGGGTTCCATACTGGGTTTGTATCTATTTGTATAGATTCCATTTTTATTATTCTTATTTCCATTCCCATTCAACCTGTCCCAGTCCCTCCTCTCCTGGCTGAGTCTCTCTCCCTCACTCCCTTTCTGTTCCCTCTGGGGAGGGAGGGGGGTTAACAGGGAGAGGCTGTCACAGGTCTAGCAGGCTGCCCTGACCCTAAACCCTGACAAGCTCAGTAAAACAAAAAACCAGGCCAACCAAATCTCCTGCGGTAAGAGATTGTACAATCATTAAGCAGCATTAAAGGAAGCGGGTTGGTGTTGATCGTCATGGCCTCTGCAGACACAGTGACTGTGGAGCATTGGATTGGGCCGCCGAGAGGCGGACGTACAATGGATAAACCAGGTGATTCTTTTTGTGAGACCCAGCTGGGCAATTCCTCACCACAGGATGTTCTGGATGCTGGAATCTTTCACGGATTCAAGAGGAGACTGAACACAGATGCACAGAGGCTTGTGAAATACATAGAAACTACCCAGCACAGTCACGAATACACCTGGAATTCTGTGTCCAGTTCTGGGCTCCCCAGTTCATGAGAGACAGGGATCTACTGGAGAGAGTCCAAGGGAGGCTACAAGGATGATTAAGTGACTTGAACATCTCTCCTATGAACAAAGTCTGAGAGAACTGGGGCTGTAGAGTCTTGAGAAGGCGGAGAGGGGCTTTTATTACTGTCGGTAAATATTGTCACATTAAAAAAGAAAAAAAGTTTGGGAATTATTTTAAGCAGTTTGAAACAGGCATAACTCATTGCTAAAGCAGACCTGCAATGACTGTTCGCTGTAGTGTACAAGGTGAAAAGCGTGTGAGCTTTGATGGTCCATAAAAATGGGCTGATTTACTGTTCTAAAGAGTGGAAAATCAAGATTTGAAGCAGTTGGTAAAACACAAAAGTGAACCCAAGCACTGGAATGCCAGTCAGAGGAAGTGAAGCACACCTTGTGGGGCTTCTGATCTTCCTAAAAGACAAACAAAATCGGGACCATTTGTTCCCATTTTGGCGCTTGACCCCTGGAGATTTGCAATGTGTCGTTTTGCCACGGGGCGTCACTAAAAACGTACTGTGGGCTGGGATACTCTCTGGTTTTCTACTTGAAAACTGGGCCTAACTGAGCAACTCGTGTTTCCTTCATTAGAAACAGAATTTGCTATAAAATATGAAGTGTGCAGAACACAAGTTGGACAGGTAAAAAATGTTGTGGGTTTGTTTAGGATAAGCTGAGAAACAAAAGGCACCTGCAACAGTAAATAGCTTTCCTGAAAAGTGACTACTGATGAAGACAAACCCAGCAAGATATTTAGCAATATTCTGGCAATAAGCAAGAAGTATGACTTTATAAATGCACTCCATGATTCAGTTCCCTCTTCGCTCAGTCTAGTGAGGGCTGATCATGTAGGAAACGGTGAGATCTGGAGGGTGAGGTTAATGGAAGAGGTTAATAAGTGTGAGATTTGGGAGGGCTAGGTAGTGCAAAGCTATACTAGTGCTGTTTTCTATGTGGGCCGAAGCAATAACTATTCTGGATTGGATTTAAAACATTTCTTTTGTTCGAATTATTAATGTATAAATCACATGTCTGCAAAAATCAGCAATTTTTAAATTACTTGTTTTGGGTTTTTTTCAAACCGATCCTGTGTATGTTTTTAATTCTTTTTCTGATCAACAAAGATTTGCTTGGTACACAAATAGCAAGGCAACTGTTTTGCACAACATTAACCAGCACGGACATGAGAGAACCCCCCAGATGTCACCCAGAGGAAGCTGCAGGCATACCAGAACAAAACCAGTGCATATATAAGTATTTATATATAGCAATTCCTATCTTGGGGACTGGAAATGCAGGTGTCATGGGGCAAAGGACGGGCATTTTGCAAAAGCAAAAACTTCGGTTATGTTAGTTTTAAATATACAAAACTCAAAATGCTTTTTGTCAGAACTGCTGCTGCTGGCTTGCGGACCTCTCTTGAGTGTGACTTCTGTCATCTGTCAGTCATGCCTGAGTTTCTAGGTGACAGCAATATAAATATCACTGACAGTGTCTCAGCAGTCACTGATTGTCTGTGTGCAAGAATACATTTTATTGCTAAAATTAGAGGGTCTCATCTGAAAATGAAATGCAGCCCATGGCAGAATTTTGAACCTTATTAGCTCTGCAGAAGGAGTAGAGTTCTAGGAGTAAGAGTGTAAAATGTCAGTAGCTGATCTTGTTGTCAGAAGCAAGAACTGCTCTCTTCTAGTTTTTATCTACAAGAGTTTTTTAAATAAGTAACTTTAAAGTTCATTCCAAGCTTTTACTATGAACACTCAAAAGTCAAGTCTAAAAATTACTGGTTGTTCTCTTGGATAGTTATCTTGGATTTTCCATCTAATCACCAAACAAGTAGATTGGCTGGAGTAGTTTATTGGCGAAGAAACTTGACACAGATTTTAAAGGGCTTGACTGTTTTAGGAAATATCAGTATCCCTCTAATAATCTTTTTATCGTTTCCCTTGAAAATCAATTTCAGTTGACTTTTTTACAAAAAACTGATGTTTGATAGGCAAATTTAAAAAAACTCAGCTTGGATGAACTCTGAAAAATTGTTTGTACATCCTCGGGTTATTCGGGTATTTTCAGTGTGATTCTGTCACTGTCCTGTCCATCCTCTGCTCCAGCTGAGATTATCTCTTGTTCTCTACAGGCTTCCAGCATTGTCTTTCAACCTTTATGCCTTTTCCATACACCACGGGTAAAGCTTCACTATTTTTTTCATACCTTTCAAGGAATACTCTTCCATCAGCCACATATAACCTTCTGTCAGGGCTCTTATTTTACAGAGTATTCCGGTACAGAAATCTGCATTACTGAATTGTAGCATATGTATGTTCAGAAGTGGGAAATGAACCTGATGCTGAATAATAATATTGTTCTGTTGGTGCTTTTCTACTGTGTATTTTGCTGTAACTTATGCTGTCTACAGTTTTCAATATTCTTTGGTAAGTAATTTGGTAAAGAAGAGTATTGCTTTGGAAAGTAAAAAAATGCCTCTTTTTTTTTTTCCCCTTTCCCCTCCCCGACTGTGCTGTGACCTGAGTTCTCTGAGTATCTTCCTTCTTTGAACAGACAAATGCTTATCCTCTGAAAATTCAGAGAGCTGTGGTGTTTGTTAAGAGGGTGTTTGTCTTAGTTCATAGACTTACCATGACCTTTGGTTCAACATTATTGTGCTTAACGTAAACCAGGCTTGAGTAGAATACAGATAAAAGTGTTTGCAGCACCCCGAATGGACTTAGACGTACAAAAATGCACACAGGAAAAGGTGAAAGAAAACCAGCACCTAGCTTACTTTTGCTAAGATTAAAACAGGCAGTTTTCTGCCTCTGTAGCTGATTCAGTACAGATTTTCCTGACTCGTGGACTCTGGAACTTTATTTTCTTTTTGTGTAGTTATGCCTCAGGCGCATCCATTGTTCCCTTTGTAGTGGAACATATTAGGTATTATGAGTATTCTTCTTTAAATTACCCCAGGGCATCTCTTGGTTTGAATTTAAATCATTTTCCCATTCTGCCTAGGTTTATTCTTGTTGCTCCGTTAAGTAAATGGTCATCTCACTCTGCTGGTGATGGCAGATACTGGTTTGTTATACCAGGTGCCATTTCCTGCATGCAAGTAGTTTCTTGCCTCAACAAAATGTCAAACTTCTTTCCTTTTCTGTAATGATTCTGTCTACAGCCTGTACCCACTGATGCATATAGCATTTTGTCTTTTGTATCAAGTACATTTATATTCAGAGCCATACATAGGGTACATTTATACATCTGACAGGGGATTTTGACTGAGGGCAAATATAACACTAATCATCCATCTTGGAATGAGAGCAAATTTTGGTCATTGATCCCAGATTTACTTTTTCTTTCTTCTTTTATTTTTTTAATCAGGAATTAAATCTCCAAGCTGACTTCTTACAGGCAACCTATTTTTCTGTTACTGGCAAGGGAAAACTAGAAAATCAGCTAGAAAGGAAAAATCCTGTCATGAAATCAGTGTCGTGATAGCGTGTAATGGAAGTGGCAGGTGTCAGTGCTGACTGTCTTTTTGTTGTCAGTTTAAACAAGGGGGTAGAAGATATCCGTGTTCTAACACTGCCTTTGTTAGCCATATTGATTTATTGCCTTGGTGCAGAATGAAATAACACCTGAGACTAGGAGGTGGAAGTGCCAATGCTGTCAGGCCTTGAATGAGCACTATCACAGTGATACCAGGAGGCTTAATCCTTCTCTCTGCTTTTTACTGTACCAGTTGGGAAAAGCACCTCCCCATCCCGCCCATCCTCCTGGCCGCGGAAGCAGTTTGGACTCCCGTGGAAACAGCAGGTTTGATTTATCATCTGGTTTGGCTGTGGTTACCAGGCACAGTGATGGACGGCCAGGTGCCCCTGGGGCAGCCCAAACACTTGCATGCCTTTTCATCTCTTTCTGGTTCTTGACCCTCCTTTTTGCTGCCTTTGTACCTTCCTTTCTCTTCCCCAGTTTCCTCCCAAATAAAAAACTCGCCCATAGTTACTTTTCCCCATTGGTCACAGCTTTGCTACATTCATACCCAAACTACGGGGTGCTATTACCTGTGAGAGGTGCAAGCAGCTGCACTCTGACTTACTACCATTGCCAGCACCATCTTGACCATTAAAGATAGCACAGCATGTGCATAGTAAAGCCCTTAAAAGCACTAATGCTAGTCGAGAAACCTGCTGGAGTTGGTCCAGAGGAAGGCCACAAAAAATGATCTCTGCTGCGAAGAAAGGCTGAGAGAGTTGGGCCTGGAGAAGAGAAGGCTCTGAGGAGTCCTTACTGCAACCTTACAGTACTAAAGGGGGCCTATAAGACCAATGAGGACAATCTTTTTAGCAGGGCCTATGGCGACAGGGCAGGGAGTAATGGCTTTAAACTGAAAAAGGAGAGATTCAGGATTCGATTCAGTCTGGATATAAGGAAGACATTTTTTACACTGAGGGTGGTGAAACCACTGTCCCAGGCTGCCCAGAGAGGTGGGAGATGCCCTATCCCTGGAAACATTCATGGATCAGCTGGACATGTCTCTGAGAAACCTGCTGTAGTTGCAGATGTCCCTGCCCATTGCCAGGGGGTTGGACCAAATGACCTGTTTTTACAAGGTCCTGTCGCTAGGGCAAACCCTTTTCTTGCCTGTAGGTTCACCTCCGTGAGCTGGTGTTGGATCTGATTGCTCTCCTGCAGGTTTCAGTGATCTGCTTCAGTGGCCCACTCCATAGACAGATCCATGGAATTGGCTGAGCCACACTGGGGTCTGCTTCAGTTCAATACCATCCAGGCACTCTTTGTTGTACCTTCATTTGCAAAGTTTTGGGCAACTTGAAGTCGTTTTTTCCAGCCTGGATCAGTGCCATCCTCCCAAAACACCCGTTCATCTATCATGAACCATTGTCCGGGTTTCACTGGGGTTATACGCTGAAACTCAGGGGTGGTTGTAGCCACCTTCCCTATTCCTTTCCCAATTTAATCCAGACTAGATTGCCTTTATGTAAACAAGTAGCAGCCTGAAAACAGGAGCCCAGATGAGTATGTACTTCCAGAATTTTCCAGTGTACTATCCAGTCCCATGTACTTCCTCCCCATACACCCAGATGCAGGAGTTATGGATTGACCTGGTAGCCAGGCCCCATCCCTTGCACTCAAAATGGTGACAATCTTACAGCTGTCCTGCGGGGAGCCCAGCACCTCTTAAATATCAGTCAGCCTCAGGGCCCTTCGGGTCTACTCTGGTCCACCCTTCTCACCAACTCAAACAGCACAGGAATACCACAGGCAACACTGTCCATACAGTAATATAATTAATTTTTAGAGTTTAACCTGCAGCAGCCATGGCCAGCTTCTGTAGTTTAGGGAAAACAGAGACAAAGGTATGTAGAAATAAATTTGTGTAATGGAGTAATGCAGGAAGTCACTAGTCTGTCTTTCAGAGAAGTATGTCATGAACAACAGATCTTATTTTAAAATTAAATGAAACAATAAAATAAATATTAAATAACATGAAAAAGCTGACAATCTTCAATAAATTAAAAAAAAAGAGATTACAGAATCACAGATTGTTAGAGGTTGGAAGGGACCTTGAAAGATCTTCTAGTCCAACCCTCCTGCCAGAGCAGGATCACCTAGATAATGACATGAGATCATGTTGATAATTTCTGAAAAGTGCTTAATCTCATGGTAAAATAAGGTTTACTTAGGGAACATGCTGTACAGAAGCTTCGATGCCAGAATCATACAGTAGCTATCAGTTAAGATCTGTATTAAGAACATCATCACCTGAACATCATCGATCTGATTCCTCTCAGGACAAGATGTAGGCCCTGAGGATTTGAAGCAGGTTTCCTTGGGTCCATGAGCTGGTTCTGGTGCCCTTAGTAGGAAGACACAGCTGTGCAAGACAGCGATTTTGTAGCTATTGCCAGTCCCCTATAGCCAGTACGGGGAGTCCTCATCCCTCCGATAGAACTGCACCTCCTCCTTAGCATGAGTAGCTCTTAAATTTGTTGAAATAAGCATTGTATCATTTGGAACAGTTTAATTTCATTTTAATTACCAGAACACTTTCTTCTATTTGATACTGTATAACGAAAAGAGAGATCAATCCATGTCGCCACCACACCGCTACTAATGATGGTGTTGTGTTAAGGGTGTGAGTGAGGCATTTGCCTGCCAGAGCCCAAGGGCTTCACTGACCAGTTTTGAAAAGTCAAAGGAGTGTCTGAGAGTTCTGTCTCAGAGTCCCAGCTGAGAGGGTTGCAACCAACACACTCCTGTCTCTCGCAGCCCAGCTCTGGGACTCCTGCTGAAATGGTCGTCACCTGTTTCAGAGCCCGGTTAAGGACTTACACTGGGCCAGTTGAAAGGTTAGATAGGTTTGATTTACTAAAGCAACAGAAAGGTTTGGAATGGCTGTTGCTAAAGGTACAAACTGCAAATGGATCTCTGAGTCGAAGTTAATAATTCCCAGGTAACATCCGACACAGCCGGAGGCGCAGGCCTGAGTTAAAGCACTGATAGATAATGGAACTAAAGGCCATGCTGTATAGGGAAGGTGCAGCTCTTAGCAAGAAGGTGTCCCTGGTTTGGGTGGGGGAAGAGGAGCACAGCCTGTTGACCATCTCAGCTAGACCTCCAGTCTTTTCCCCCCTGAGAGGTATTTCCTTTGTGAATTTTAAATCCTGATCCCACCCGTCCCTGACTTCCAGGTGATGTTTAGCATGACTGGGGTGGAGAGTTGAGTAACATAGTTATTCACGTTTAGCATGTACTCCATTAGGCTCATCACCATACTCAGGGACATAAACTTTAATTTTGCCGTTAATTAGGCAAAGGTTTTTGCTCAGACACTCTGGCCTTCAATATTTACGTAAGAGTTGTTTGCTCCTCTTGGTTTAGCCAAAGCAGGACCATCTTGTCTTCACAAGACTCCCTCCTTCAGCCGTTTGTCTGCCAGCTCAGAGGGTCTCCAGCCCCAGAGACAGCAGAACAAGAATCTTATGGTCGCAAACATCTCAACCTTTCTCCCGAAGCTCACTAAATTAGCTGTGTTCCTGTCTCAGGGCAAGCTGGGCTGTTATCCCACATTATGGTGCTTTTTCTGTTTGTATCACTCCCTTTTCAGGCTGATAGAATTCCTTTCTAATTAGTAAACTTCTGGCTAAATACCAAATCAAGACTAATCTTCTACAAATGAGATTATAAATTCAACTCCTTTCTTGTTTGCCTTTTTTTCTGGGGGGGGTGTGTTTTGTTTTTTCAGAGTTTTTTGTTGTGTTGTTTTTTTCTCCTGACTGGCTTTATGTGGCATGATCTGCTTTTGCACATTCCTAGAGAACAATGAGTTTAAGTAAGAACTAAATATGAAATATGTGAGCCAGGTGTAAATACTTTGTTCACTTAAAATCTTCAGCTGGTTAAAGCTAAATCTTTTTCAATTAAATCAATGTAGCTTTTGAGTGCAAATTAACTCTTTTTTTTTTTTTAATGCTTAATTATCTTGCATTTTTGAGTGCTTAAGATACTAATATAATTCGTATTTTTATTCCCCATCCAGTTTTCTGTTACACATTTTTGGCTAAGTGGGAAGAAAATGGCACGGAAATGAGAAGCTTGTTTCTCTGCAGGCAAATTGCAAAGGGATCATCAGGTCATGGATGGGGCCAAAGGAACTTTTGTCAGTGGTGATGGGATATAGACTTAAGTGACTTCTGATAGCAAGTAATTGCTATGCAATTATTGATTGTTAAAAAGAAATGAAATCATTCAAGTGAGCCTATTCAGAGAGCAGCAGTATCACTGTAGTGCCAACCCCTCTACATGTGAGCTAACACCGTCAGAAAATGAAAGAAAGAAAAAACGAAAGAATTTACTGAATTTGCTGAAGTTTGCAAATTACACCTTTTGGTTTGACAAAAAAGCTGCTTGTTGGCAATGGCTGTAGTAATAGCCCAAGAGGATTCAAATGGCGTTTGTTGGTTGGAAATTGAGGATGTTGGAACATCCTCAAACCCTTCACACCATTGCTGAATATCCTTAAGTAAAGAAATGAGCTCAGACAGAGTATTTACAGTTCTTTACTTTTGGCAGCTCTTTACTTCTGGTTGCAAACTCTCTCATCTGTAACACACCTTAATTTTCTCAAAAGCCAGGAAGTTCTATTGAATATCATAGAATGGCTTAGGTTGGAAGGGGCCTCAGAGATCATCTAACCCAGCCTCCCTGGCCCTGGGCTGTGCCCAAACTGAGCCATGTTACACATTTTGTCATAGCATCGATTTCCTCACATTGTGGGTTACTCATGGCAGGGTGATTTTTTTTCTTGTTACAGTATTTTGTTTGAAAAGAAACATACACCAAAAATCTAATTTGTTTGCATTTGTGATGCTTATTTGCAAGTGTGGACAATGCTATACTTGATTATTTTCTTTAATTATCTTTCACCACAACGTGGGCAAACATAAAATTATAATTTGTGGGTTTATATGGATTAAAAGCACGTTAAGCTTGTTCTCAGCTACTCTGCTATCATCTAAAATTAGCTGGTTTGCATAACAAAGAATCCTATAGAATTTTTAAAAGTATTCATGCTCTTCTGCAGCAATATTTTTTTAATGTCGAGCCACTGGTTATGGAGTTGTTTCCAACTGAGTTTGCTTACCTGAGGGAATGGAAACTGTCATCATTAATCAGTAGAAGTTATTTTACTTTAGCATAACTTGTCTACAGGGTGTGTAGAAGAAAGTATTCAGTGTCTCTGGTATCCTCCCTTCTTAGCCTCTTTTTCTTCATCCTAGAAGAAACAGGAACTGCTGTGCACACAGAACAGCATCTCCTTTCCCACTGAGGAGGGAGAATCCATTGTGTGTTGCTGGGTAGAAGTATTCCACTGCTGTGTGTAAAATCCACACAAGCAACCTTTCAGCAGCATTTGACACCACGTATCCATGTGACTTACCCTGCTGCTTCCACTCAAAGAAAACCAGATTTACTGTTTTCCCCTTCAGTCACTAACAAAGCTTGAACTTTAGCAACAGGTGCTCAGAGTTCAGATTCTGCTGCCAGTGGTAAAGCAAGAGGTTTAGTCTGTGACCAGGAGAAACGCTCATGGGTGGGGTACTCTTTGGTAGTACTACAGCTGAGGTTTGTCTCTTTCCTCTGAGAGGAATTCCATCGGTATCAGTGTAGGCTGTGGAGTGTCAGAGAGCTGTGTGGCCACCCGCATCAGCTGGGCTCTAACTCCCTCGCTTTTGCTTGTTTTTTTAAGCCGAGTCTGATGTCGCAGATCTTAAATAATACAATGCATATAGTAGATTTATACGTACCCATATTTAGTACATATGGAATATTTACCTAGTTAATTTGCATTCGCTTCTCCTTCCACGTCTTATTGGCTCCGGCACGAATGGCCTGGCAACATGGCAATCCAGGGGTTTCACTGGTATCGACTGCAGTGTCTGTAAAGAAGCGAGAAAGAAAGAAAGGAAAGAAAGGAAAGAAAGGAAAGAAAGGAAAGAAAGGAAAGAAAGGAAGGTGCTTTAATGTATCTGGCACTTAATGATCTTTCATCTGATCCACTGAACCTTCTTATTAATTTCCAGCAGAGGGAGCGTGTGAAATGAAGATGAATGAACCACACACAGCTCTGCAGTATTAACACACTCTTACCTCAACGCTCGGAAGGAACTGTCAGAGTTAGTTTTACATTCCGACAAAATGGGCAAAATTTTCATGTGACTTGACTTTGATTATGTCAAAACATATGACCTTAATTCATGACAAGGGTCAGATGTTTTTATTAGTAAACTTTGAAAAAGACAGTTTGCATAGAATTAAAACATAATGTCTAAGACGTGGCCTGAAATGATGTTTCTGTCCAATGGAGTGGATTTTTTGACCTGACTCCCTAATACATTGTAATTCATTTTTTCTCTGGGCTTTCCCACATTTGACCTTAAATAAAATCCACAAAGCACTTCATTTCTTTCAGCAGATGCAAAAGTCCAAGCTTAGTTTTCAGTTTCCTAGCCCGTGATTCTCATCTATGTTGTATTTTCAGTGGTTTTGTTTCCTGAGGTGCAAGAAGAACAAACATATTTTCTCAATCCTGAATGCAGCCTACACCCAAGCAATTATATAGAGTACACAAAGCAGAAAACTTCTTTGTTGTCAGAGCCGCAGTGCAACCTGGCAGGTGAACAATGTGCTTCTTAGATTTGCTTTACACATGGATATGCCTGTAATATTTTATAGAATTACTGTTGCCTGAATAGCATACACATTTTATAAACAACGCCACTTAACAGAAATAAAATCTCTAACAGAGTTATTTTTTGACCGACAGTCCAAGAAGTGACAGTGAAATGATCTCTTCTTTCAAGGAGAAACACCAGTTTTCCATTTTCACTTCTGCTCTCCTTACACTAAGAAACAAGGGAGCCCCACAGCATTTTGCCTTCTAACACTTTCACCTCAGACTGAGAGGCAGCACAGGGTGGTGTCTGTTCTTTTTTCAAGCAACACCTGTATTTTCCAGGCAAAACTGCTGTCCTCACCCTCATTGACTACCCCAGAGAGACTCCTTTGAGACAAAAATGTGTTCATGCTGAAACTAGAACTCACACGTTTGAGATAAATGTATCAAAATAGATCTGTGCTGAAGTGGGAAAATACTCTGTTGATGTTATTTTTGTCAGTTCTTCCAGAAGGCTCCTCCAGCCTTCCTTTCTTTCCTCTTGCATGGAAACTAAGCTTCAAATACGCTGTTTGAATATCCAACTGTACAACTACTCACAGCTGCAAGCAGTTTCAGCCTTTCACTCAGGGAGGTGGTTGAGGCCCCATCCCTGGAGACATTCAAGGTGAGGCTGGTAGAGCTTTGGGTGACCTGCTCTAGTTGAGGATGTCCCTGCTCTCAGCAGGGGGGTCAGACCAGATGGCCTCTGGAGGTCCCTTCCAACCCAGATATTTCTGTTTCTATGTTTCACTCTGATACCACTTAAAGGAGTTCACTAATTTTGTAATTTGGGTGGCATCTGCTTGTAGCAGATGTACCTGTGGACTGTAGCTGTGTGCTGCAATTACCCTGCTACCTCCAACATCTTTAACTTGCGTGAGAAAACACTTAGGGATGTCCAGTTGCTACCTTACACCACTGAGGGTAGGCGAAGGGTAAAGAAAAGCAGATG
>VWZY01003452.1:114139-140407 GCA_013399075.1 Chloroceryle aenea
CCGTGGCCGCGGCCACGGAGACCGCCGGCGGGACAGGGCTTTATTGCCCCGTGCGTTCCCCGGAGCCAGTTTTCCCGGGAGCGTAGCGAAGGGAGCCGCTCCATCTGAATCCCGGTAGACGTTGAATACAGCGGCTGAGCGGGCGGGAGGCACAGACACCGCTTTTCCCCGTACGGAAAAGGCTGCTCCGCCGTCGCCGTTTCGAGGTTTATCGAAGGTGTGAGTGAGGTTGAGGTGAGAGGGCTGTGCTCCCACCAGCTCAGGGCCTCTCGGGAAGGCCCAGTTCAGCTTTCCAGATCCTCCAGTGTCTTGCAAAATGTTGACTGATCCTATGGCCTGGAATAGTCTTTAAACATCATGACTTCTTCCTCTCTTTAATATATTTTTGGACATGACATCTGAAATACCATGACCAATTTTTCTCCCGTTGACAGACTTCACTTTTTAAAATAGTACAATTAGTGTACTGAGTTTTAATTGCCACCAATACATCTTGGGTCACTGCACAAGATTCTCTTCAAAAGTTTTTATGAGTACAATGAAATTTTAGTTGTGAAAACATCACCCCGGCACTTTTGCTAAACAATTAACTGGAAGAAAACCCCCAACATATATTTCATAGAATGGCTTGGGTTGGAAGGGACCTGAAAGATCTTCCAGTTCCGACCCTCTGCGTGGGCAGGGACACCTCCCACTGGACCCGGGTGTTCAGAGCCCCACCTGGCCTTGAACACTCGGAGATGGGGCATCCACAACTTTCTGGGTGACCTGTCCCTGTGGTTCACCACCCTCATAATAAAGAATTTCTTCCTAATATCTAATCTATATCTACCCTCTTTCCATTTGAAACCATTGCCCCTCATCCTATCTCTTCTCTGCCTGATAAGAGTCATTCCCCATTCTCCCTGTAGACCCCCTTTAAGGCCTGTAGAAGGCCACTTTATCATTTCCCTGGAACCAGTATCAACACTAATTATTTGTGTATTTTCATGCTAGGTAAAACCCTACAGTTTTGTTGTTGGTTTGGTTTTGGTTTGTTTTTTTTTCTCTATCTAGCTGTCTTCAATTTGCATAAAATCACGTTTGTCCTAGGCTTTGTGTGCATCTAAATACCAGAGCAACAGAGATACCGGCTAGAAGCGTGCAGTGGACTACACATTACATCTTTTCTCTGAAGGCAAATTGTTACTCCAGGTTGACACACACAAGATCTTCCAGAAGTTTTTCCTTTTCTGCTATTTCTCCATTAGGAATCTAACATACCGTAATTAGCTCCCGTAAATCTTTCTTCAGTTAGACATCATGTTCTCTACTCAGCGCTGCATATTGCCCTGTATTTGTCATCATTAAAAAGTTCATTTGCTTTATCACTCACGTATCACTAGCTTCCAAAAATAGCAACCACGCATCAAAGCCCGTTTGATACCGATACAAGGCTGGCTATCATTTTTGGCCCGGAGTAATTTCTCATTCCTCATATGACCGTGCCAGTAAACACTGGGGCACCAGTCCTTTTCCACGCAACATGATATGGAATATTTTCATGTGAATTTTGGGTGGGAATGGGCTCTCATCAGCAGTTTCTACAGGACAAAGATTAGATTACAGAAGGAAAAAACGTAGCACTATTACTGGCACTTGCTTTGTAGCTCTTTAATCATTGAAAGGAGGCAGTTTCGTGGTAGGACTTGGCTTATCATTAAAGGGAAGGGTGCAGGTGTATTTAGCTTCATCCAGGGATGAAGCAGGAACTTTCTGTAGTTGTAGTGATGGGTAATTAATTTGTCTATGTGCAGCCCTGAGTTTGTGAACAGTAGAAGGTCTTGTTTCTTTGCTTTCACAACAACCTTGTGAACTTTACTTCTACTGTGTTTTTAATTAAAAATACTTTCTTTCGCATGCAGTATGATTATGGGTATAGAAAGTCTGATGATTCTTTGAAAAAAAGAACACAGAACCTCTGCAGTAGTGTCAGTGGCCATGTTGCTCCTAAGGTAGTGCACAGGAACACAAACACCTTCTGCCTGCCCTCAGCTCTCCACAGAAAAGGGCTCTGCCTGCAGTGGTGGCTTCCTCTGCTGTCCCTTCGTGCAGGACCTTAGCAGCCATGAGTTCCTTGGCTGGCAGATTCAGTGTTTGTCTCGTGATGGAAGAGTACCAAAGAGGAGTTAAAAAAGAGCCCTGTTACTGAGGAGCTGAAAACACGATTAAATCCTGGAAATGTCTCAGGCAGATATTTATTGCTGTAGAAAAGTTATGCTTCGGATTCAGAAGGACTAAGGGGACGCTGTCAATGTCTAATGACACAGAGACAAGTTCTCCCTGCGTTTGTGTGAAGACTTAAGAAATGGGCATTGCCTCATAGAGCATCTGCCCGTTCCACTCCTGGTTTCAGTGGTGAGTTGCCAGCACAACCAGCCTCTGCCTGGAGCACCAAACCACGCTGCCGACAGGGACCCTGCAGAGCACTCGTCGTGCAGAGAGTGCAGGTGCCTCCTAAGCCTGTTTTTATTAGTGCCACAGGTCTCTTGTCCAGTGCCCTGGTGCCCTGCACAGCTGGAGTGCATCTGTTCTCTTGCCCTCTGAGGTCTTGCTTCTTAACAGCAAACACTGACTTTGGCTCGTTAACTGTAGTATATAACCAGCAGTGCACTCTTCCTTTATGTTTTCGGATGCCTCGAAGTGCCTTTCTGAGACTGTAGGTGCTGATGAACTGAATGTACCTGGTTTGTATCCGTCCAAAATACTAAAGGACATCCGTTTGAACATGGGAACTTTCATTGGAAGGCAGTAGAATGAAAGGGATAGTAACAGAGTCTCATAGAAAAGCTACATCATTTCCCAGCTTTGCATACTCTGAGAGTTAACAATCTCAGGAGATATGGAAATTCAGTCATAAACCACTGAAACATAACGTGTCCAAGGTATTCAATATACAGTCATCTCTTCATGACAGATTTATGGTTCTGTACTATTCAGGAGAAAAGAGAGGCTGTGCAAAAAGGTCAGAAAAGAAGACCATTTAGTTACCCATTTTATTTCAGGGAAATACCCATTCGTGGACAAAATTGTTCCTTCAGGAAGATGGCTTTATCTGTACCGAAGCATTTCTGTGGATTCTAATCACCCTAAAGGGAGCAGGACTCCCTCAAAATTATGTTTCTCCATCCTTCAGCTTTGGGTTTTGTAAGATCAGGTCCTCTCTGTTTATATCTTTTTTTTAATTTATTTTTATGGCCAATACTGGCACAAGTCCCCCCCAACACCTTCTCAGTCGACTGCCGCAGCCTCTCTCACTCCACCACCCCACGTGAGGAGGGCACCCGTTCAGGGTGTGCCATCTCCTGCGGTCATTAGTGGATAGATCTTTCCATTGCAGCACCAAACGAGGCTAACGCTTTGCGGGTAGATGTGGGTAAAGGAAGTGCAGTGTAAGGGGCAAGGAGGTCTTTGGCTGCTCTGAAATACATTTAAAATGGAAGGTTTTGACATTAAATATATAAGCGAACAATGCAGTCAGTACAGTAATTCCTGCAGTACTTCAGTTTGGGGCATCTGTTAAGTGTGAACATTGAGCGTCGTAGAATTCTGAGTGTAAAATGCCCACATCTGTGTGATGAGTTGTAACAGAGCGAAACTCAAAATCTCGGCCCTTTGAAAGCAGTAGATTGAGTCTGTTGGCACCTGGGAGAACACAGACAGCAGTCTGGGAGTAGAACACAAATGTCTTTGTAGATGTTTCTGCAAAACCCATCAACAGCGATGTTCCTAACGAAGCTGAAACTTAAAGAATCATTGTATTGATTTCAAAGGTAACATTTTATTGTGTTCATACTGCCTGGAAGTCCTGTGACTCCTGGTGCCCATACTCAGTATAACCTCAGCTGGAGACAGCAAAACTCCTCTTGGCAGTAGAAGCTTGTAGTTGTAGGAATTTAGCAAACAGACAACTGTCTCGGAGCCCTTCGAACAGCAGATGGAGTATCTGCTTTGTAGAACACGTCTGGAGTGTGCCTTGGGAGCACGTATGCATTGGTGATGCCTTCAATTCTGGCAAATGCTGAAATAATTCAGGAGGAAAATTGAATCGATGATTCAGAGCAACATGCGTCAAAACAGGTGTAAGAGAGACAGCGGGATGTTTTGGTAGCTTGTCACCATTGACTCTTGGTGACCTTGAAGGATTCTAGTCAAGTGTAATGACAGGAGTATTTACTTAAGGGCAGACATTTTTTTAGCCTATCTGTGGGTGCTCAAACAAAACGAGATAAAACGAGACACTGATTTCTTTGGTATTTCTTCCAGCACATTTTCTTTCTCCGAATTCTCAGGGCTGTGGTTCTCTGTGCTGTCAGCTGCTTCAGAGCAGGCTTCAGCAGTCAGCTCTGGGAGTATGGAAACCCCACATGTGTAAGATGGTAGGTATGTTTAGTGGTGTCTGGTACCGCCTGGTTTTCTGATGAAGTCTGTTGCTAGGCTAAGACAAAAGTAGCTTTCAAAAGAATCCTACAAGGAAAATATCTTGACTTTACTGAAGTACAACTTTTTCTTCTGTGGATTCGCTTATGGTTTCAGGTATGATGTGCAAATCTGAGTTTACAAGGGAGACACACTCTTGAAAGCACACAGTTAGAAGCGCTTCAGCACTGCTAAGCTCTCCATAAAGAGTTTGTTTATTCTATGGATAAAAATACACAATAGCTCTGCTTTTTATAAACAACAAAGTTTGGGACATTTTTAAAGTCAGTTCAGTTTGCATGGTGTTGTTTATTATTTCCCCCTTGAAAAATGAAAAACTTGGTGTGCTTTTTTGGCTCATCAGTAGCACGTAAAGGTACCGGGCAGGGGCAGCACGTTGTGGTTTGTATCCATAAGTGATAAGCGAGATGGGAAGATTACCCAGTTTCTCTTCCTCCGTGTCATTATTCTTTTATCACATCAGCTTCAGCAGCTCTGCTATTTAAAGAAAAGATAGAATAACAAAGGAACAGCTTCATCTTCTAACTCATTGTCTAATATAATGCTATCATCTGTCTGTATTTTAGAGTTACAGGTTTTATTTGATTCTGCGCTCGATTTGATTTCTTCCCTTCCTAAAATGGAAAATATTCTAGAACTGAAGAGAGAAGCTATAAATACAATATACCATGGAATTTAAAGGACTCGGATGTGCAGCTAAAGGGCACTGCACACCCTCAAAATTAGTAACTCCTGGATTCTTGCAGTTCTGGCATTCTTTCCTTAATACCGGGAGTCAGTATCGCTGAGCTGTTTGCAGGGCATGAGGGTTCGGGCCGAAGCAGAGGCTGCTCTGCGTCAGCTGACCATGGGAACGTGCGAGAGTTTCCGTATGTGCTTGGATAAACTGGGGGTTAGAGAGGGACAGATAACTTGTCTTCTAACTGCTGCCACTCTTAGAAGAAGAATGAATCCCTAATTTCTGTAGCTGCGGGCCTTCTGAGTTGATAGAGGGTTTAATGCATCCCCACTGAGTTGGCAGTTTCTTAGCTAGGAACGCTGGGCAAAGCACCCCTGTGACTGAGGTCTCTGCTTGTGAGACTGCACAATACAGACCTTTGGAATTGGCATCTCTTTGTGTGCAGCTCTGCTGCGGAAAGGCACCTAAGTCTGGTCTCATCAAGATCCATTTTTTACTTAATGGTATGTTAGCTTAGGAAAAGCTGTTGTACAGAAAATGTTGGGAGAGGAAGAGAATTAGTGTCACCACTTCGTGGTAGTGATCAGGGTACGGTAGAGCATGAATGAATACATGGGAGTTGCTGTTGAGAGTTCTTTTTGCTTCATGGGAACTTTAGAGTTAATTTCCATCTCTGTCTTCTGCCCTTGTAGGCTGGTTGTGCTCAGGCAGCTCTCTGTTGTTGGGAGGTAACCACTCATCTTGGGTTAGCAAACATTCACCTCAGAGCTGTGGTGTTCTCAGTCCTGCTGACAGCAGAGTCTTCCTCGGGGAACACCAGAGCACACAAAAGTGGGAAGATCTTTGGGGCTGGAAATCTCAGAGGAAAGATGACAAGAGGTTGTCATCCCCCTCAAATGTTTTGTGTTTCTGTTGGGGGGCAGGAGAGAGGAGTGCTGAAGGTTTTATCAAAGGATAAAGAATGTAATTTTTATAAGTTTAAATGAAAGCTGTGCAGAGATATTGTGGTGTTCAAAAGAACTATAGGTGGCAGCATCATAGTAAAGTAGTTTACTTGGTGTCTTTAGCCAGAGATCAGTCCTTAGTTCCTTCCACAGCGCCTCATGAACACATACACTAAAGAGTGTGAATCAAAAAGAGTAGATGAGAAACTTTCTGGAGTCGATCGTTGTTTAAGCAAACAGTTAAAATAGGTCAATCAGTCTCCTAAATCTGTGTAAGCTCAGTTCTGAAGCATGAACCAACACACAGGCTTGCAGAGATTCCTTCTCAGTATTGTCCCTGGGCCATGAAGGCCAGCAGTGGTAGCTGGATTTTGCTGCACTAGCACATAACCCGAACACGAAAGAGCAAACACTGCCCTCACCAGCACTATTCTCCCAGGATTATGAAGAAAAATAAGTTAGTGTCTTCCAGTGGAGTGCTTTGACTGTTCCTAGGTGGCTACTGTCTTTGTGACACTTAAGGTAGATGGACTCTAAAGGCCGAATTTTTTTCCAAGAGGAGTGCTCAACAGTTTATGAAAATGGGGCCTATTTCAGGTATTTTAAATTTGGCTTCCAAACACGGATATATCCCAGTTAATTTTGAAAAATGATGGCCCTTGTTACCAAAGGAGGATAACATTTTTTACTCCTGTCACTCCCACTTGCCCTTCGGGTTCATGGGCACAGTTACTGTGGTGTGTCACCTTGTGGCAGTGTGTGCCATCATTTTCTCCTTCTGTGCTAATTGCTTTATAACAGAAAGGAGAATTACTCTGTTTTCACAGCCCAGGGAGAGCTGTCAGACACACTTAGCAGGGCACAGATTCACTTGCTTTCTTGTTCAGATGCATTCTCCCGTTAGCACTCAGCCCAAAATTATCAAGTGAAGCCTACCTCTTTTTCACATCTTTTCACATGTGAGATGAAAGTTGGAAGAAAATGTGCTGCAAACTGTAAAGCCAGTTTATCTAATTGCTGCTGAACTGACTGATGAAGAGAGTTTAGGTTTTGAGGTTTTGTTGTTGTTTTTTTTGTTTGGTTGGGTTTTTCTTTGTTGTTTGTTTGTTTTGATTTGTTTTAAGTGAGGTGATAGCTGTGTATTGCTGGTTTGAATTGATGGTGTGGATCAGAGGGTCCTGGATAAAATGCATCAGGGGAAGGATACTGGGGAAAAAAAGTAAACTGTCGCTGTGAAAATTATTTGTTCTTTCAAATGACTTTAGGTTCCCTTTTTTAATTACTTCTGCAGAAACCCTTTGACAAAATGCCAAACAAGTGTGAATTAAACTGCTTAACTATTTCGGCCTGTCTTGTGTTTATGCTACCAGGCAGTGTTGAAATCTACCTCAGCAGCTTCCATGGGACTTCTGTTTATTTGCTTAGAGATAGACTTGAAGCAAGATCTCAGAGCTGAAATATGCAGGTGATATTTTTCATTTACCCAGGAGAAGGAGGAAAATGCATGTAGTATTACCTCTGTATTTCTTTCATAAGCCAGTAAAATGGATTTGAGATGTTGTACCTGGGTGCCGGGGGATAGTAGAGGCATCTCTCTTAGCCCAGAGGCTTTTAACATCTTTGGGGATATAATTCCAGTCAACTGCAATAGGATTGAGGCACCTAACCTGAAAATCCCACCGTACATCTTATCAGCTAATGATTCCTATTCATTGCAAGAGGTGATGGCTCCCATCTTGATCTTTAAGCATTTAATGGCTCTGAAAACTTAACTCTCTAGAACTATATATCTCAACAGTGGCTGCTTGGAGTGAGTGCTTCTGAACTTCTGAGCACAGGGTGTGACAAGTTTGTGTCACAGCTGTGTGTTATTTTCACGCTTTTTCCTTGTTCACCTGCCTTGGTTTGAAGGAAAGAAAATTTGTTTCTTTGAGCCAGGAGGCAGCTGTCGTGCACCCTGGACATGCCCCAGATCTGAACAGGTTGGGTAGCTGGACAGGGGAGATGCATCTGTACTACTGAGGAGCACAGGGAACATTCCTGAGTCAGGCTGCCACTGATCACCTAACTTCTTGGGCTGTTAGAACAGCCCTCACCACGGTCCTGGTTAGGTAGGCAGCCGGTGGGTTTCAACAAGCAATGTGGATGTAGTCACCCTCTTTCACGGACCATGAGAGTTCAGCAGTCTGGTTTCAAGCCATTGCTTCCAGTGCCACAGAACAGTCCTGAGAGCATCTCATTTACAGGAAGAGATGCAGCCCGAGGCACGCTGCAGAGGCTCTTTAGATCTGGCTGAGGCTGTATCAGCCATCCAAAGCAACATGATTTTGTCCTTGTCCTGAGAGATGGCAGTAGGTGAGCGTTTGGTTACATTGAAGGGGAGGGGAAATTGCCTCTTATTGCCTCTTCTGTTTTGATGACTTTTTTTTTTAAGCACAGTTCTGTTTTCTGTGCCAGCGTGCGGTGTGTTTTTGTAGCACGGTATGAATGATTTGTGTTTGATCCCACAGTTCAAGTGAGCGCTTCCAGCCTGTAGGGCAGGAGAGGTCATTTCTATGTTGCTGTGAAAGGCTGTGGGAGGAAATGCCGAGCGTCTCGCAGTCACAGCTGACACTTCTGTTAACACTCCGAGCTTGAGGTAAGGTCAGCGGGCAGCAGGGTGCTGATAAGGGTAGGAGTTCACCTCAACAAATGAGTATTCATCCAGTTAACACTTATTACTGTCTTATTTTTTCCTCATAAGCTGATAGCCCCGAACCCAAAGATGGATAGCACAATGCTGTTCCGACAGCTGCTGTAAGCAGCAGACATTCTGGGTGTGATCGGGCTCTGTACGCTGCTGGCTGATCACACGGGCCTGGTAAATTCTTATGACAGGATATGTGGCTTTGAGGTTCATTGTAGAAGCCAGATTCTGCCTTATTTGCTGTTAAGGCTTAATAGAATTGCCCATTGATTTCTCTGCAGCCAGGTCCCCCAAGGGTTTTATTCATTCAGGGATTAAAATTGTTCCATGGTTGTCTGATTTCTTTAAAGCTCATGCGTTACTCTTAATTGGAGACAGTGACCTCAAAAATAGCCAAAACCTTCCATTATCTTTATGGGGAAGAAAGAGGTTTACAAAAACATCATATTCTACCTAATGAAAGCTTTTGCACCTTTACTTTTGTACCTCCCCACTTCTGCTTGCTCGAGTCAAAATGAGTTGAAGTATCTGCCTGATGAACGCGTTTGAATTGGAAGGAAGCCAAGAATTATTTTAACAAATGTTTTAGCTTGACACCGAGTATGGAGGCTTAGTTTGCCAAGCTGGAGAAGTGAATAACTAGGCGGGTTTTGTGAGGTTTGTACAGGGTGTGGGTCATCCTAACCGTCAGTTCCAATCTGTGGTACCTACTCCTAGAGGAGTGCATATTGTGAATGAGTTGACGCGTCCTCTTGTAAGTTTTGAGTTTCTCTGAAACAAATGATGGCTTTTGAGAAACCGTGGCACATACTGCAGTCAGCTGAGAAGCCTGAAGAACTTCAGGAAATCTGCTCTTCTATCTGCTCAACAGAATTTCGAACTCTTGCAGTGAACCTGATGTGAGAGTTTCTTAGTCAATGCAAAATAAATAAGTGGGGCTGCTGGTAATTAGACTGTAACCCTTAAGTCAAGTTCTGTAGGTTTTTATTCACATTGATTCAGCCGTCTGGTTTAATAACCAGTCTTCTTCTGAATGGAAGCCACAAGCTGTAGCGCAATCAGAACCGTAATTTGGGTTGTAGAAGAGGACTGTGTGTACAAATAGGTCCATCTCAGTGTGAACCTTCCTGGTGGACTCATGGGGACCATGGATCTGTGGGCACAGGTGGTGGGAGCCGCCAGCAGGGGCTTCCTGGCTCCAGCTCCACAAAACAAACTTGCAAATTCTACTGAGAAGTATTTGTTTTTTCCAACCACATCTGCTCCTACAGCACTAAGTTTTTTTTCAGCTGTATCACCACAAGATAAAGCCTCATTTCCTATTGTTTCTTCTTAACTGACTAGTTGTTATTTCAATAAGCTCTACTTCTGAAGCATAAAGCAAAATAAAACTGACCAAGGTATGGATTTCATCACAATAGTTACAAGCGACTGCACGGTTCTGTTTTCTCCACCCCCACTCTTCCCGATGGAGTGAGGCTGGAACTCATGCTAGCACTCAGCATTATCCTAACCCTGTTTACTTTGCTATCAGATTTGCATTAGAGCTGAGAGCTTGCTTTAGCTCAGCCCAGCAGTCTGCTGTGTGTCATTAAAATACTACTGTCCACACCAGGTCTGCACGGTGTGTCGTGATCTGGAGACAGTATCTGCTGTAATAAGTTAGGGTAAGGAAGCAAAAGCTACTTGCTAGTGTAGTGAGAGAGCTACTACTGTGGGAACATGTCAAGTGGTCTCCTTACAGGAGGAGGTTCCTAATCAAAACAAACTTGGAAATTTTACCTAGTCTTTGTGATGTTGCTGATTATTTTCAGCCACTTAGGAAGCACACATTGTCAAATACCAGGGGGAAAACCACTTCGGTTTTTAAATGTTTCAGTTAATTCTGTTGGAAGTGTAAAGTCTGATAACGTGCTGTGTGTTAAACCAGAATGCCCTGACAACTTTGTGCAGGCTGCTCGAAAACTGTGTTATTTACTTTGCTGAGTCAAAGCGCCGACAAGAATGTGTCAGACCAAGGTTCATTGTGCAGCCCTAACCTGCCTCTCGTACGTGGGGTGGACCTCAACTGTGCCACCGCAAGCTACTCATCCTTCTGCCCTCCCACTCAAAGGGCCTAAAAGTTACACCACCTGCCAAACTGAATATAATGAAGGGAATTAATACAAGTACCACAGTTACCTCATCTCTAATAAAACATCCCCGGCTTACGGTGAGAGCCTGAAGGGAAGTGAATCAATAAATGAAGACACTGTGTGCTGCATAAGTCAGTGCTGAGTTCATGTAGCTGGAAGAGTGAAGGTGCAAATTCTTGACATACGACAGTCAATTCCAAGGCTTTCAACAACAAGTAAAATACTGAGAAAATTACTTTTTTTCCCGGGCTTCTGTGTCATTGGAGAAATAAAAGATACTTAAGCATCACTTCCTTAAAAGCACTATAGAATTTAAGAATTTGTTGTTAGGAAAATAGTTTGCTCTGCTGTAAGATTTGGTAATGTTTACTGGATAAAAACGTTTGATGATATTTAGTAAAAATATCATGTCCAATTTATTTTAGGAGAGACTGTTAAAAAAATACCCTGTAGATAGTACAGCATGGAAAGAAAAGATATATTTAAAAAGAAGAAAGAGCTTTTCTGCTCATGTTTGGATGTTCAGATGGCTTTCTGAGTGTGTTAAGGCTTTATTGCCTTGGTTTTCTTTCTCTCCCCTTTTCTTTTTGACACCCCTGTTTCTTGCCTCCAAAGGAGCCCAGGGAGAACCTGCCCCGGGAAGGAGCCAGAGGAATGACCACATGCAGAGGGCTGTCAGACTCACAAAGGGAATAAACAGAAATTTGGAGCAGGAGCAGGAGAGAAGGAGGATATTAAAAATAGCTTCTACTTCAGAGATTACAAGGAGCAACAGGACCTGTTCCTTTTGTTCCCTTGGCTTCCTAGCTGGCAGCTCAGCGCGCAGGCACCCAGCAGCCACTCTGCGTGGGCTCAGCTCGGTGTCGGACACAGCGCTGCCTCTTGCCCCACTGCTAACATCAAGGAAGTGGAGAGAGATGGTTGCTCTGCAAGGGTTGTTTGGGGTACACAGAGGAGGGGGAGCTCAAGGGGTTGCTCTTTGGACCATGCGAGTAACACAGTAGGAACATGTGGGAGGAGACTGGTATCGCCGTGCATTGAATGGCCATCCCAGTCGCTTCATTGCTTCTGCAGTACCTCCTTATTTCACTGGATGTTGTCCTTTGACAGCATCAAGGTTTAGGGGCAGGGCTGTCCACTAGACCTATCAGATGTTCTCCATTAACCCCTCTCCCTTCTCAAAGAGAAGAGAAAGGGAATAAGGGAGAGAGAGTTACAGACTGGAAAAGAAAACCACTACCACTTTAATGAAAAGAATAAAATGGAATACCAGTGTATACGGAACATATACAAAACCAGTATCAACCCCAAACCCCCAGTGGCAATTATGTCACCATCACCATTAATGCTGTGGAGCAGGCACTGGCGATTTCCCAGACTGGGCCCAGCAGCAGATGGGAGCTGGATTCTGGAACTGGATTCAGGAACACACAGATTGAAATCAAGGCAGAATGGGCAGAGTCCTCCTGGGATGTAGGGAAATCAGACCAGGACTCGAGCCAAACCAAGCAAAGCTGGCAAAGTGGGGCGAGCCCCTCCTGCCCCCTCATCTTCCTCCCTATCCTGTAGTTTCAAGACACTACAGGTTGTCAAACCTTGCCTAGAGTGGATGCAATTGCATCATCCTAAGTCCAGTTAGAACATACAAAGAGAAATGAGCTGTACTGGTGCTTCGTACCGGTGTGCTGTACACCGATAGCTGCAGAGCAGCCATCATTGTGCCTTTCTTTAGCTTGCATGCCCTGAACAACTGGTGTATGTCTTGGGTACTGGAGTGCATTGTGCATAGTAAAACAGGCTGTCCGTGGTATGGCTGGGTGTGTTTGCATCAGCTTCAGCTTAGGTGGAACAGTAGCTGTGAGCATGCAGAGACATGGACCTCAGCGCGAGGTAGACAAGCCCTCCAAGGACTGAAGGTGCTGATGAACCCCTGTTGTTCTTTCTCCCCATTGCTGTTGCTATCTGGGAGTGAACATGGCCCCGACCTAAATAAACTTGCTGTATACCGTGAAAGCTTTTTAGCCCTAAGGCAAAGGGGAAAAGAGTAAAGCTCCTTTGTTCCCCGTCCCAGCACTCCTTCCCCTGAGAGATCCTCTCTTGGTTACCATGGTTATGCAGACTGGTGGTACCTCCTTCCTGTCCTTTATTCAGTACACCTAAAAACACCTGGACCAGCACAGCTTTCAGATACAGCCCCGGCTTGTGATGGGTCTGGCCAGACCTGGTGCACATTCCTGGGACACAGTGGTTTGGCCAGTTGTTCTCCCTTCTCGACCAGATGTAACATTTCAGAACTCATCCTTCCATTCATGGTGACAACTAGAAATCAGATTGTCATTTCTTTGCGAGCCACTGACATGAAGCACATAAAGCAGCTTGAGAATTTCAAGAAGTGTGTTTGTCAGCACCACTCCCTTGGATGCTGGGTGGTGGATGAAGCTTCAGGTTTCAGGAAGGCCCAGAGCAGGCGGGTCGGTGTAATACAGCTCAGCAGCCAAGGAATTTGCATCGCAAAAGAGTTTAGACGTCTTGTTCTTCAGTTGCACTTATTGTGCTCGATTGAGCGCTCTCTGGGTAATTAGGGAATCTTTCTTTTGGCCTCAGTGGGCATTGGATCAGAGCTGCTGAGGCTGAGGCTGCTGAACAGCTGGGTTTGGTTTATTAGTTTCATAACTGAGGTGAGAAGCTCTGGAAAAGTAGGACCAGGTCTGTAGCGTCCACATTTATCTAAAAGTTAAGAGATGTAGATGCTGCAGACCTCACACCGTTCCCACCACCGTGTACGTGGGTGCAATCCTGAGACCAGGCAGGCTGTTGGGATGTCAGCCACCAAAACTGCAAGAGAACCAGAAAAAGACAAGTGTATGCAAATTTAATCATGAATGAGGAGTTATCAAGCTTTTGTTCACTTAGACTATCTGGATAAGTTGTTGGTCTTTTGTGGCATTCAGATATGAAATGAATCGATTTTTGTTTCATGAAAGGAACAGGTTTTTTCCTGTCTTTAAAATACCTTTAAGAGAGAGCAACAATAACAATGAGAGGATTAGAAAGTGTGTTTGTTGAGAGTGCTGCTGTGCCTATGATTTGTCCAGAGCCATGCAGGATCTTCTCAAGTATGAAAAGCACCAAGCTTTTTACTGCTCTTATTATTTAATTGTATTCTTGTAGCATTCAGAGGACTCAGCCAGCACAAGGAGCTATTGTACTTGGAACTGTGCAAACACTCAAGAGACAGAATCGTCTCTACAAAATTCCGAGTTTAAAGTTACAAGATGAGTAAGATGTGCACATTCAGGCAGCTCATTAGTACCTCGCTGTTAAGCATTTAGGTGGGGTCATAGCAAGACCTTTTGGAAAGACCTTTTTAGCAAGAGCTTTCCCTTCCTCCTCCCTCCGTGCTGCCTCTGTCCTCTTCCTCACGCCCTCCCCAGCCAGCTGCCACTGTGGTTTTGCAGGCCACTGTCCTGGCTGCCAGGGCTCTGGGCCGAACAGTGGTCATTTGCCTTTCCCTCTCCCCTGGAGTGCTGCCCAGGCTGGGTACCTTGCAGGGAATGGGCACGGTACCCGTGCTCATATCAGTTATTTCACCAGAATCCCTGCACGTCGGCACTGAAAAGAGCAAGATTGTGCCCAAAGCCCCCGGAAAACCCTTTGGAGCATCAAAGTTGAGTTTTTTTCCCATGCAGCATTTGTTTCTTTTGGAAGTGCACATGAAATTCTTCGCCGTTAGCCACTGCACCACGTGATGTCTTCTCTTTGTATGAGGCCACACAGCGCCAGCCGCTGGAGCTGTACATCTGCTCCTAGGCGATAGCCACAACACAACCGCTTTCCGTCATCGAGACAACGTCGTTCCGTTCCTCTTGGTACTTGTCTTTTGCTCTGGCCTTGTGCTTTGTTCCCCTTATAACTTTGCTCCTCCAGCAGTGGCTCTCAAAGGCATGAGAAGGAGAAAATTCCCAGTAGTGGAGCGAGGCCTTACCCAGACCTGCCCGTCTGCCTGCTGTACAATTCTGGGTGCCGAGGAGACAGCAAGAATGATTCGATGCTGTGAGATTGAAAAGCAAGTGTATCACTTAGCTGTTTGGACCAGCAGATGGCAAGTGTAGAGGAAAAAACCAATCTAAGAGCCAATCCAGGGAATAGACATTAAATAAAGCCATCTGGCGAACCATATGAGGGGAAAGGAAAAGATGAAACCAAGTTCTGCTTTAAATATCTGCTCACAGCTGAGAGGAAGTTGTTGGGAATTCATGCTATGGAAGAGCAGACTGTCGCCCTGTACGAGGTTCTGTGGAGTGTCAAAACCTTTGGCGGTGTCAAGGACTTAGGAGGAAGGCTCTAAACTGCCAAGCAGAGAGGGCTTAAGAGGCAGCAGTGTTCCTGGTGGTACTCCATGTAGAATCGTGAATACAGGACTCCCTGATCCCTTACGGCGGGATTGAGACCACATCTAGGAACCTGGCCTGTAGAAAAGGACTAAAAGGAAGAGAAGGGAGTGAGTAAGGAGAATATATCCCAAATTCTGAAAGGCATCAATAGATCTGGTTTAATGTCAGTGCTATGGCAGCTTGTTACTTTGCCCTACTACTTTTATTGCCAGAGAAGAGAGATGTACGTGGTTTTGCAGTCAGGCTTTTAAGTGAAGTCTCAACAGAGAAGCACAATTAATTGGAAAGGGAAATGGTATCTTACATAAGTGCTCAGCCTTTCTTTTGGAAACTTGCTCTCAGGGAATGTGATTTCAGAGCCCAGAAGTGTAGCAGATGTTATTACTATTTCTATTTTACAGGTCAGTGCTTTGTCTTTTTATACTCTGAGAAATGCACACAGCTGGTAGCCTGCCTTTTACATTACAAGAACAAGTTGATTCTGTATCTCATTCTTATCTTATACACGTGCTTTATTTTCCTCATAAAATGAGGAGACTGTGGCACATCTTAAAAATTCAGGTTCTAGAAACCAACTAGTTCTCTAGTAACCAACTGTTTTGTTGGCAGACTCTGTCGTCCTCTTATTCCCATGAAGAGCAACAGTGGATCATTTTACAACGAATTCTGGTCTTGATGCCCTGGCCTCTGGCACTAAACAGAACAAATAATCCCACCACTCAGAATTAACTGGAATAAAGGGAAAAAAAATCAGTATCATGGTTTCATTTTTTATTGCCACTGTCGATAGGAAGGTTCACACTGATGAGGTAGTAGCTGTATTTTGTGTGCTGTTGGTTTCAGACACTTCTGTGGAAAATGGTTGCCAGGTCTCACTGAACATTTTTTTCAGGCATCTATTTCCTTTACATCTCCTCTACATTGCTACTGATTAGTTATTGTATCTGAGAAAGTTGTCTTTAGTTTCCCTCAGCCCCCACTAGCCAGACTAAGAAAAAGGCAGGCTTTCTGTCCCTCCACTCAGATGAATAATTCATTGCCCTGCACTTCTTGTGTAAAGTAAATTTGAACTGTTTCTTTTGTAAAAATTATTTACAAGAGAGTCATGAAGACACAGGAATTCATTTGCTGCTTCCGAGCACATAATTTTCTTGGCACCAAGAGGGGAGTAACAGTTTGTTTCTATTCAGTTTTGGTTGAAGTATTTGCTGTATCTGGTGTTCAAGGGCTGGTATCCTTTAATCGGGGAAGTCGGAGCTTGGCAGGTTTTCAGTGCTGTTCTGCTGCTCTTCTCCCCAGCTCAGATGAACAATGGGCTGAAGGGATGCTGGCAGTGTTGCTTGGTTACAATTCGTCAGCGTGAAGCAATGCTTCACGTGGCTCCTTCTGCGCCTGAACAGCCGGCAGACTTCTCGGGGCTGTCTTACAGCTGTGTGGGGAGATGCTGTCTCCGTTACTGCAGAGCTGTACCCTCGCAGGAGGTATGGACAGCAGCGTTCGACTTCCAGTGGTCCAAGTCAGGCAGTTTCCAGCTGTCTGGTTTACATGGCTTTACAAAGGCATAGCTGAGGAGAGCGAGTTTAAGCGCTGGATTTTGTTTCAAGATGTGTTTGATGAGTTTGGCACTTGAGCATCCTTCCGGATTCATCAGGAAGATGAAACCCTTCATGAGGAATCTTCCCCACGAATAGACACGTGCCTTGCTGAAACCTGCCCACAGGCAGAGTGAAGCATGCAAGAGGAACTGCCACCTACCTACCTCATATGCAGTGCATTTGGCCAGATCTTAAGCTGGCATAAAATGAATCTGGTGGAGTTATGCCAGTGTAGACAAGAGGAAGATGTGACAGGTTATTTTTAATGCTATGGAATGACTTTTCTGTACCCCACCCAGATCCACTTTACTGCTCGCCTGTTCTTACTGTTCAAGACATGACCAGAAGAAGTGTTAGGAGGAAGGAAAGGTGCCTGGTTTAGGCTCTCCCTCAGATCAGCACTTCCAGCAGCATTGTTCCCATCTGTGTCCTTTTGCTCACTCTTACATAAAACTGATTCTTATTCTTATATAAACCAGTTCTCACTATTCTATCACCTGCTATCTCTCTGCTCCATGTACCACTCACACCCCCTCTTCCACCCAGTAGAAGTTTAAAACTTCCCACGAGTCTTCACAGCATTTTGGTTATGCTTGAAAACACCTAAAAAGAAATAAATCAAAGGCCGTATGATAACTGGCAACTTTGCCAAGAGTGTCAGTGAGAAATCACTGACTGAGCTATTTGTGCATCTGTGGCCAGACCACTGGCTTCTGGCACCTACCTGAAGCACTGTCTTCATCACCAAGTATCTCCCGTGGCTCTTTACTTGTGTGACAGTCCTAGTAAATGGGGAAGTGTCCTTCAGTCTGTCTACTGAAAAATCCAGAAGTACTTTTCTCATCTTCCTCCTTCCCTTTCACAGTTGAAATTTTTGTCCCTAACAGGCTTCCCCTCTTTCCCTCTGGCTTTTGGGCTCACCAGTTCTCCTTTTCTTCTCAAATCTCTCATTTCTCTTTGCCTGTTAAGGGCTTCATCATTAAAAGCTTGTTTTTGCCACACCTTTCCTTTTGCCAGGCCTCCTGTTTTCTCTGATTCCCATTCCCTAGTGTCAGCTCCTTGCATTTGACAATTAAGGCCACTTGGAGTAATTGGTAGGAAAAAAATGCACTGAAGTGGCATCCACTCCACTTGGTGTGCAAAAGAGGACTCCATAGAAAAAAGCCCTGAATGCAGCAGTATCTAAAATGCAGGTGTTTCTCTGACTAGGTTCTCTGCATCATTCTGCCTTCTGGTGATGGTGTCTTTGAGTGGCTTCCATAAAGAAAATTCTTTCAGACTACCCACACAGTTTAAGATGCCGTTGCACTGGACAGAGCTGTGATTTCTGACTTAGTGCAGTGTTCTGTTACATCACCAGCTTTTCTTGGGCAGCAGGTGAGTGTTTAACAACTTTTCGGTTTGTTTCCTCTAAATGTTGCTTTGTTATCTATAAATATTTTTTTTATTGTGACTTTCTTTAAAACCTGGACTAATTCAGCTTTTCTGCTCCCTGGGTCATGACATCCATAATGATTTTGTCTGGAAATTTAAGTGCTTTTGGGACAGAACTTAAACACTGAGCTCTTCCTATTTCTACAAAAAGACGAGAGAAGGGAAATGAACAAAAAACCCTCAAAAAGAACTATATTTTTTCTATCAACGTGATGGGCTTTGGCTTCTGTTTTCAGAAAGGTAGTTGAAGCACCATAGTGCTCATCTGGTTTGGGGATAGACTCATTCCCTGGGTAAATACGGAAGTTTCTGGGGAGGGAGAGATTTCAAGCATAGCTAAGAGACTGTTGCCTGCCCCCAAGCCTGTGTTGAACACAGCTGTATTGGGCTGCATGTCGTAACAGAAGGAGAGCCTTTCTGGGGTACGCTGCACGCCTCAGGAGCAAGCACGGGACGTGCCATCGCCCAGCCCGGATGGGCTGGCAGTTNACCCAAAAAAAGAACTATATTTTTTTTCTTGGTTATATTTTTTTCTATCAACATGATGGGCTTTGGCTTCTGTTTTCAGAAAGGTAGTTGAAGCACCATAGTGCTCATCTGGCTTGGGGATAGACTCATTCCCTGGGTAAATACGGAAGTTTCTGGGGAGGGAGAGATTTCAAGCATAGCTAAGAGACTGTTGCCTGCCCCCAAGCCTGTGTTGAACACAGCTGTATTGGGCTGCATGTCGTAACAGAAGGAGAGCCTTTCTGGGGTACGCTGCACGCCACAGGAGCAAGCACGGGATGTGCCATCGCCCAGCCCGGATGGGCTGGCAGTTCTGCAAAGACACTTGTGTGCGTTTCCCTTCCATTGCAACGTTGCTTTGGTTTTAGTAGATAAAAGGCTATCATAAGTAATTCCCTTTTAAGGTCACCTGGACTTCTCTAGACGTAGAAACACAGAAATATCTGGGTTGGAAGGGATCTCCAGAGGTCATCTTTTCCGACCCCCTGTAGTGAGCAGGGGCATCCTCACCTAGATCAGGATGCTCAGAGCTCTNCTCTTTAAAACAGCTTTTGCCTGCGTGGTGGCTGGGTGGTGGGGTCCCCTGCTGAAATTCTCTCATGCAGAGAGTCTGCTCTGCAAAGGTAGAACTGGAGCTGCCACCCTGGCTGGGCCATTCCTGTCCAGGACGGGCAGCATCCTCCCGAGGAAGGAGGGAGCTGCTCACATGTGAGAACGTGCCCAGATGCGATGGGGAAGTGTCCAGGCGGAATGAAAGTGCTCGTTTCTGCTCCGACACCCTCACCCCTCCTGTGGCGTGTGCAGCACCTCTTGCTTTTTTACCAAGAAGATGGATGTTCTTGGGTCAGTGGAAACCAAACAGGCATTTGGTTTCAGATAATCCATTCTGTGTGAGACTTGGTCGTGCTGCATTTGAGGAGTCATTATTTCCTTCCACTACACAGGCTAAGCAGGGCCAGGTGTACCCCCTCCGAGGGACCCAGAGGTGCTTTAGCTCTTCGGATGTAGTTCAGCTCTTACTTTTCATCTTTGAGGAAATGCAGTCTGAGGAGGTGCAAGCCAAACAGAGTAACTAATGCAATGGAACAGCAGTAACCTGAAATAAAAAAGGTCAAAAAGTGCAGAGTTCTCGTGCCATCGTTAACTTTCTTGATTTGCTTCTTTTCAGTTTTCTGTGTCACAAGCTCGATTTTAGGTTATGCTTCGTAGCATGCATGTCTGGAATACCCTTCATTTGTTCATTTTCATACATTTTAATATTCTGTCATTGCATTTGTTAGTGTTGAGGCTGTACATGTGGTGGGTGGCTTCTTCCACTCTATCTAGTGCCAGATTTGTAATACCAAGATCTTACTTTAATGTTAAAAACTTCCTAGTTTCACTGGCATGAGGAACAGAAAATTCACCCTCCCTCTCTGAACGTGTGCTTCCCGTTGTCACAACAAATGCCTTTTTGTCATAAAAATAGCTCCTGCTCCATTGTCCTGGGTGGTGCTACGTGGTGGCCTCTGCAAAGCCAGCAGTAACTTTTTGGTTGCTGACTTTCCCAGGAAGGACCCAGCTAAGCTTCCTGAGCAACATCAGCCTCCACTAAGAATTCAGGTCAGGATCTCCCTGCTTGTTTCCTAGCAACTGGGGGATACTGGTGCTTTCTCCTCTGACTGACTCCCTGGGCATTAGATACAGGCTGACTCGCTGAAGGGATCGGGCAGTGCTAATAACTCATGCTTCAGGAGGCAGCGTGTAGCCCGGTGCAGAACAGCTGATGAGGCAGACATAGGGTGTGCTATCCAAGTGGGACTGAATCGAGACTTTTGGAATCCTCTGTCCAAACCTGTAAGTGCCTCTGCTGGTTTTTGCTACTGCTTAAATGTCTGGCGAGGTGACAGATGCCTTTTGAAACAGCAGTAGTCCTTTGTGTTGTGTTGAATGTGGCAAACTGGAAGGGACGCAGGTAAGCAGCTGAGGAAAGTTTATGTCTGAGGTGCTTTGGAGGTTGTTTTCCTGCAGGTGTAATGTGTTTCTTGGTTACACAGATAGACAGCGTTCAGTGGTGAGAGCAGTGACCTGCCTTTGTTCTTATTAAAGTTTCATCAGATGGTAAGTAAAAGCAGTTAAGTGGAAAGATGGACTGTCTTCCCTAGTTCCTTGTGGTGTCTGTTTATAAAGTGTTGAAAACAACCTTTAAACTTCTCTAGTTATTTATTGTGGGATTGGCTAATGAGCAGGGATAATGAGTTACCGGTTGCTGTGCTCTGGCTGCAGCTGGCTCCTTGTGGCACATTTACAGAATGGAAAGCAGCAAGCCCCTCTAACTATGTGGTGTTTGTGGAGGCCAGCAGTCGTTGCCTCTGGTGGGTAACACAATGGGATTTGTTGCTGCTTTGTGTTTTCCTCTGGCAGACTACGAGTAGAAACCCTTTGACAAATGTAAAAATCAAAGCAATGGGCCATTCTTAAATCAAATCAGGAAAAAGAAAGAGGATTCGTCTTCTTTGTGGTGTCACCTCTCTTCCCCACTCACAGATAGCAGAGATTAAACAGAGTATATTCATGTCCAGAGCTGGCATGGTAGTTTTCTGAAGGACCACTCTCCACAGAAAAGAAACCTGTGGAAATGAATGTCTCCAGGTGCATGCGAGGTATTTCACTTGCCTTTTTAGAAGTCAATAAACAGTTCTTTCCAGCTCATCAGCGATGTGATTTGGTACAGCTCCAATTAACCTCAGCAGGGGGCTGCCAAGGGACACCAGCCAGGGATCTGGCTGCCCAGCTCTAGGATGGGTACGCTCCACGCGCATCGGTGGGGTTTTTGCCCAGGAGGCTGTAGTGGTGCGTTCTGAACAGGGCCATAAAAGACCAGGCTAATTTTAATCCATATATTTAATTATCTCTACTAGAAAGCTGTTTGAGTGCTGACTCTCAGGCATTCAGGAGCTGATTTCTTCCGGGAGGCTGAGTAAGTGCAGTTTCAGTTGGTATTTTCCACACTCGGGATTCAGAAAAACAAGTCCCAGGGTCTCACGTTGCGTACCCGATACAGCGTCTGCTTTTCAAAGAGTCCATATCCCGTTTGGTATCCCAATCCACGTCCAGCTGGGTATCCCAATTTTTTGTCTGTATCATACATATGAGAGAGCTCATACATCCAGTCCTAGGACATGCAGTGTATGTGTCCACTTAAGAGAGAAAAAGTCTATGCCAGGGCAGGATCTTCGTGCACTTCGAGGTGCTTGTTACTACAAAAGGCTCTCTCAAGTGTGTAACTTCATACTGCTGTGTGTTTAGGTGATACAGGACAGAGAAGAGAAATATCTGTTTGAGGAGGTGCTTCACATTTCATTTAATTGTTCCAGTCTCAAGGTCAACACCTTTGAGGAGACAGTTAATAGCAGAAGCCTGTTTAATCCCTTTGATCTAGCTGGTAGGTAAAGCAGCACCCTCATAGGATAGCGTGGGACCTGCGAGATTAAATCATCCAGTGCTCTCTGATCTCTCCTCTTTTCACAAAGCCTTATAGTGTCCTCTTAGTAATGCTCTTCTGCCTGAGCTGGGAGCTCTGCTGGACGCCTCCTTCCCTGCCCTTTGCCATGGCTCACAAATATTTTTTACATATCTGAAAAAAAATGTTAAAGAGAAGGATGCCCCTAAGCAAAGAGGGGCAGATTTTCCCCTAGCTTGAGCTGTTACATTTGCCAGCTGCATGTGAAAGATGAAACATTTTCGTGTTACACCAACACCAGAGGCACTCTGCGGACACACGAACGGCCAGACCTTGCGAGTCTGGCCCAGGGAGCGCGCACTGGCACTTCAGGGTTTGAGGAGGTGGAGTGGGTCCTGCAGTCTGGTCTTGGCAGCTGCCATCAGTGATCCAGGTGGCTGGATGCAGGAAAGAGACAGGTCTGGGGAGGTTGTCGGAACAGAGGCCTTGCACAGAATGGTGTTTCTTGATAGCAAATGGCTCAAATGTCCTTGGACTCTGCAGTAGAAATGGGGCTAGAGGTGGAAGGTGGATGCTTTCCCCTCTGCCTGTCTGCCAGACTGTGCAAGTCCAACTAGGAGCTGGGGAGCTTAAATCCCAGAGTCACCTTTGTGTCATCTACCTGTAGAGGCTGCCTGGGATCCAGTGTCTGGTTCTGGGCATCTGGCTGCCAGAAGAGGTGAGCTTAGAGTGGGATGGGTGCAGGGAAGGTCTAGTAAGATGGCCAGGAGAATGGCAGGTTTATCTCTGGGGGGATGTTAAGGTGCTGTGGTTTGTTTGGCTTTGCAGATGAAGGCTGAAAGGGCAGGTGGTGTGAGAGAAAAGCTGCTTCAAAGAAAGTATTGCATTGGCATGAAAATAAACAGGTATAGACTGGGCATTCAGTCTGGGAATTTTCTAACCATCAGAGCTACAAGGTTCCAGAGTAACATTTCCATCAAATGGATGGGGAAAATTGAATAGTTTTCAAAACAGGACTTTAGTCAGCCTGTGACGGGGTGGTATGGAGTGTTTGCCAGCAACAACAGGGGACTGAATGCTCAGGAGGTCCCCTCTGGTACTATGTTCCCAAGTTTTACCCTGACACCTGTGCGAAGCCCCAAGATTTAAGTGTACCAAAGCATGCCGCTCCTCAGGAGACTTTACGTCATGAGAGAACCGAGGGAGTCCAGGCAATGTCTGGAGCCCCCGTGCTGGAAAGAGGCTGACAGGTGGGGTGCATCTGATAGTGATAGGTCTTGCAAAAACACAGAGCTGAAGAGCCTTTGTGGGAAAAAATCATTGACGACTGACTTTGGGCCTGGCCAAGGGATCAGAAGAAGATGATAAGTGCTGAGACACTTCAAAGGTGCCATGATAGAGGTCATTTTGGACACGAGTTTTGATCTGTTGCTGTAACTAGCTCTGTACACACAGATTTTTTGCCTGCCTCCCAGGGAAAGCAAGTCAAATGCAGCAGTGTGAGTCAGGGAGTTCTGTCCCCAGGAGTGGTGACATGTCCCCAGAGGGTCTGTGCCATACCTGGGAGATGGGTTGCTCATGAAATGAAACCTCTTCGGTGTTTTTACTCTGCACCACCTGACTTGGTTGGGATCATGGCAGTCCCACAGAAGGTGGTTGGAAAGCCCACAGGCAGCTTTTGCTCAAGCAGCTTTGCTTTCTGAGCTCTGATGAGGAGTTGTGCTCTGCCACCCTCTCTCCCAGTGGTGTCCCTGTTGCTCCATGGGGAGGCTGTGCGCCTCTCTCTTCCTACGTCTGGAAGAGCATACTTTTAAGTTAGACTTTTTTCTAGCATCTGAATGCCACTGCCATTTAATTTATGAATGCTGCGGTACATTTTGCTGAGCTTATTTAAATCAAGCACAGCTCAAGTATTGTACAGCCACACGTAAAGGTGATGGCAGATGAGAGCTCTTTATGTCATTGCTGGATTTCTGCAGCTCACTGGCGCTGTATCTGCCAAATTGCAGACAGGAAATTCTTGAGTTAATGACAAATATTTCCCAACAGTTGTTAGTTAAGTGCCTGCACATGTTAAATTAACTGTAATAATCTTGTCATAGTCATAAATTAATAACACGCTTCTCATCGGGCTTTTGAGTATTGAACTGAACTGTTTGTGGTGTATTTAAAGAACAGAGCCTGAGGGTAAAGGGGATAAGTTTCCAAATGGGTCTTTTCCTTTCTGCCCCTCTTAAACATCATCTTCAGGTTCCTGTGTAGCCTTTGGGGCTTACTTGGCGTGCGTGAAGCACCTCACCGTGAGCTGCTGGGTAACCCTGGCTTCCCTGTGTCCTCTGCAGGGAGGCATCTCCTCGGAGTGAGGCGGTTTAGACCTATTCATGTCTGAAGTGTCCTCTTTTCCCCAATTCCTAGAGGGAGCTGCAGCCAGGAAAAAATGTGCACACAAGAGCTTTATGCCAAAGGGATCTTAAACCAGTGAGAGGTTTCACAAGGAATGCACTTCTCAGGTCAGAGGGAGAAGTTCTGCCCCAGCAGCAGAAATGGGAAGAGACTGAGAGCAAGTGATGATGTGGGGAAAGGGGGACATTTCTCCCAGTGTATTCCCCACCAGTGGACCATGGACCCTTTCCAAGGGAGATCCAGAGAAAGAGTCTCAGTTCCCTTTGCCTCCTGATTTCCACTGTGCCATGGGGTGCCATGAGGAGCTGGGCCCTGGACCAGAGAGGGCACTTCAGTCTGCACCATCAGCTCCAGCAGAGCTGCAGCAAGGGACAGGCCTGGAGCTGAGCACTGCTTCTGTAAGACAGACTCACTCTGGTCCCTACTCTGGGAGATTCTTCTTGAAGGTATTGGGAAAAGCATTTAATCTCTCCAGATTAAATATATTTGACAGATAGTTTTGTACCTATCTGTCAAATGTGGGTGCCAACAATTATTTTCTCCCTTTGGAGAGCCCTTTCAAGCTCTTGGCTGGTTGTCATCCCAACAGTGTATGCATTTGGACTGGTTCAGCACGCATTCATCGTGGTAGGCTTCTTAGTGGCATGGATGGAAACAGCTGTACCTTTGTGGTACACTTTCTTGAAATGCTTTGATGTTCTCCAGAAAGTCCCACGGGACTTGAAGTCAGGGACAGGTCTGAATCTCAGGTCTTTCAGAGCTGGCAGCTGCCTCTTCCACTCTCTTTTCTTCTTCTCTCCACCTCCAAGTAAAGTGGCAGCATCATAATAACATCAGCGTCATTCTCTGAACAGCAGCTGGCTTCTGCCAGGCCAGTAACGCTCCCCTGCTCCAGTCTGTGCCTCCCCAGGCACTCTCTGCAGGACTTCCCTTCTCAGTCCCTTCCTTCTCCTCCAGACTCACTCCTAACCTGAACTGTCCACATCCTCTAGCATCCAGCCTAGGGGCTCTTTAGGGCTGTGCCTGGGCTGCTCAGCTTGCTAGCGAGGCCAGCAAGCAACTGCTTTCCTCCAGCCATTGGCTTTCCTGAGGTGGGCACTCTGCACGATCACCAATTTTTACAGAACTGGCAGGAGCTTCATGGCTTTGAGAGGCATCTCCCCATCTCACTCAACTGACAGGGACCAGTGACTTCAGAAGTGGAGGGGAAACAGGGAAATGGAGCAAGGTAGAGAGTGCAGTCACGTAAATGTTGTTTGCTTAGGAAATTAGACCTAAGGAGTGGCAGGATCGTGTAGTGATGCTCACGTCTGTCCTCCTGCACCTGTGGAGGGTGGAAGCGGTGTCAGGGCAGAGCTGTTCTGCAGGTGAGGGAGGATGCAGGGTCAGTATGGCAGAGTGACTGGTGGTGTATTGAGGCACCCTCAGCAAGTCTGCAGATGACACCGAATTGAGCGTGAGTGTCGATGTGCTCGGGGGTAGGGGGCTCTGCAGAGGGATCTGCACAGGTTGGATCAATGGGCCGAGGTCAGTGGGATGAGGTTGAACAAGGCCAAGGGCCGGGTCCTGC
>VWZY01003452.1:149649-176632 GCA_013399075.1 Chloroceryle aenea
TGAACATACTGCCATTTGGGAGGGATAGGGAGGTAAATAAGCACCCATCGTGTTGCCATATTCTCTCCCTGTTCTCTGCACTCCTGTAGCCGCATCTGTATTTCTTGTGTCTTAACTCATCTAGAAAGTGCATGGGAAGGAAGAAGGAAAGTGGAAAAAGTCTTGTCTGGGAAAGTCCAATCCAGAAAAAATACTGTTAGGAGCTCAGGTAATATTTAACAATTTATCACCAGACAAGTTTGGCTTATAAAATCTCATCATAACCTGATAAACCAGGTATCTCTAGTATTCCACTGTGAAAAGAGCCACACGTAAAATGCAAAGGTGAGAGTAAAGAAGAGGAAAAGAGAACGACTGCCAGCAGTGCGGTCAATCTTGCCCTTGCTAGCAGGGGAGGAGAAGTGATGCAGTCTGCTCCTCTAGCATGCGAATCCTGCTGAGTCTTCAGGTCACAGGATGATTCAATTTAGGGATGGACTTTGTAGATCCTTGGGGAAACTGGAAAGGAGACAGCTCAGCAGCCCCGCTCCACAGCCGAGCCTTCGGATCCGAGCGCAAGTGCACGCTGAGTACGCCCTGTACCCCTGGGTGCCCTTTGCAAGCTGCTGGGGTTTGTCGGTGTTTCAGCTGTGAAACTTGTGAGGCATCGTAGTTTTCAAGCAAAACTTTGAGAAAGAAAAAAATTATCTCCAGAGCAAACACTGAGATCTCTGTTTAGGTCAGAGGAGTGCCAAGCAGTTACAGCCATACCGAGGGTAAACTCTGCCCTACGTTTTTTGTTTCTCCTCTTAAGTGTCACGTTTTAATCAAATCTTTCCTGTGATGAACATATTAATACCAGAGGGTTTGCTACAGATGCAGAGTAAAAAAAAAAAGCTTGAAAGATTGAAAACCTGCCTAAAGATATTGTTAAAATAGGTTATACTGAAAGGGGAGCCACAGAACATCATCTCGTGGCTCTGCACTGGACTCTCTCCAGCAGTTCCCTGTCCTTCTGGACCTGAGGGGCCCAGAGCTGGACCCACCACTCCAGATGGGGCCTCCCCAGGGCAGAGCAGAGGGGGAGGAGAACCTCTCTGCCCCTCCTCACCACAGCCCTTGCGATGCCCCCCAGGGTGCCATTGGCCTTCCTGGCCACAAGGGCCCAGTGCTGGCTCCTGGTCACCCTGCTGGTCACCAGGACCCCAGGTCCCTGTGCCCGCAGCTGCTCTTCCTCAGGTCAGTCCCCAACCTGCACTGGTCCCTGGGGTTGTTCTTGCCCAGCTGCCAGACTCTGCACTTGCCCTGGTTATGTTTCATTAAGTTTCTCCCCTTTGCCCAGCTCTCCAGCCTGTGTGGGTCTCTCTGGATGGCAGCACAGCTCTGGTGTGCCACCCACTCCTCTCAGCTTTACGTGTCAGCAAACTTGCTGACAGTGCACTGTTCACAGCTTACCCCCGCCTGTGGGGTCACGTCCCCATTCTTTTCAACTCTTATCCTGCTCATCTTGATGGAACAACTCAACAGCAGATCAACATCAGCCCAGGATGGATTGCATCCTGAACAAGTAATAGGAAATAATAGTGCACATCGACCTGCCTCTTCCCTCATCCCGGGTGTCTGATTTCCCCACATAACCAAGCCTGCGGGGTCCCGGGGGTGACAGGTGTATGTGTGTAACACTGGAGGTGGGGGAAGGAACGTTTCACGTACACAGACACCCCCAGCACTGGCTGCATTGTCAGAGGGTTAGCAGTAGAAACCACAGGGCACAGCCCAGCAGAAGCACCTGGGGGGCTCGGACTGGGGGAATCAACAAGTGATGCAGAGGGAGGAGTGCAGGGTGGTGCAGAGACCATCTCTGCTGGCACCTCTGTTCAGTTGCAGTTGCTGCAGCTGAAGTTCTTCCTTGAGGTTTTTGCAGTCGTTTCTGACAGTCCTCTTTACGGTGATCGTGTGCCTGATTATCCCACATGTACCAGTAATCCGTCTGCTGAGGTTTTCCACAGTTTTCCAGAGCAGAGCTACTTTTTTGAATACAGAGGATCCCTTGTGGGGCTATAGCCCTGCTCCTCTAAGTGCTGCCCAGTCTTCCTTACATGATGCTATTGCTTGGTTTGTTGATAGACCTGCAATGCCCTCTGTTTTCCTCCAATTTTCTAGTGCCTCAGCTGAGGGCATCCCCTTCTCTATGCCAGGTATGTTCCCCATATCCGTGTGCCAAATTCATGTGCCTTATGCTGATCAAGCTGTGCAGTCTTCTCTTAGTGCACTTCCGAGAGGAATCTCGAACCCATTTGGACCCAAAATACTTAAAGCATCCTTCCAAAGTGGAACTTAAGCCAACTCAGACTTTCAAGGTGGAACTCAAGCCCACTCAGACCCAGGATACCTAGAATTTAGTAATGGAATCTGGGTTTCCACTGAATCAATAAACTGAAAGATAGATTTCTCTATTAAAAGTACTTTTTATTGATAGTGCTACAGCTCAAGCTGGGTGCCTCAAACAAAGAAACCCTGAGCAACTTATAGCCCTACAGTCTAAATTCCACACACCACACCACCCTGCAACAGTTTGGACCAGTAGCACTATTAGGGGCTGAGATCTTCCTGTTCTTCACTGGGTCCTCCCACTGTCTCTATCCTGGATTCAGCAGTTTTGGCTACTGATGGAAAGCAACTTGTTCTGAGCAGATTCTCCACTGCTGCTGAAACACTGGCCAAGGACCTGGCTCCTTCTCACAAGCTGGCGCTCCCACCCCGTGCCCCGTGCTGTGCCCTTGCAAGGGACGTCCCCAGAAGCACAGCAGTGCTGGGCTGCCTTCCACAGATCTTGGGCACTTTTCTGGGAAAGACACACTAATTCTTCAAATAACTGTAGAAGATGGCAAGGCCATGGCAGAATGTCTGCCTGAGGTCGGAAAGGGAGAGAGGGAGAGCCTTGCTTCAAGACACATGGCTGGCAAGGAGAGGGCTCCTCGGGGTTCAGCATCCTCCCCCTAAGTGAGGAGATGTATGCTGCACCCCTGGTCATGTAGTACTGTCTCTAGATGTTTGGTGGACCCAGTGAGAACACATCTCATGACCTCAGATGTCACAAATCAGTCACACAAATCTTTGCTGACATCACGATGCAGGTAACTTTTTAAACATAGGTTTTATTCTCTAGAAAATCGGCTGCTAAGGTTGGGGATGGCACACCACCACCTATCAGGTGTGTCAGAAATAGAATGTATTATCTGCTTGAATCTTGCCAGAGGGAACGTGTTTATATGTGCCTGCGTGTTTCAAACTAGCATTGCCATTATGTGGGTATTTATCCCCCAGTGGCTTTGCTACTCAGAACAAGCAAAATATGCCATATAAATATTTGGTTTAAGAAAAATACATCTTCACCTGGGTGCAGCTGGATGTGGTGGAGCTATGCCAGTGGGCCACAGCTGGGGATCAGAACCGTGGCATCCATAATTCATACAGAGACCGTAGGATCCCACCTTTGGGTGCATGCAGCTTAGAGATGCTGCAAGGAGTGCCTGTAACAGGCTGAGGCTTTAAAGGTATTGATTTGCACGACTGTCATTGCTGTTGTAAGAGGACAGCGTGAACCTGAGGCACCCGGAGCTTGACTAATAATTGACTAGATGTGCCACAGCCCCTGGTACACATTTATCTGTCACCTCCCAGCAGGCATTTACTTNGCGTCCTGCTGTCGGCTGCAGTAATAAATAACTGTCTGCTCCCCTTGCGCTAACCCCCGGAATTTACCAGCCTTGTTCCTTAAGCCTGGTGGTGCTTCAGGGATCAGAGCAGCCACTGTGTACTCGCCCTCCCTCCCAGGTTGTGGCCTGAGCATCTCTCGTCGTTGCTGCCCAAAGAGCTACTGGGCAGCTGTCTGGTCAGTGGAATCCACAACTTTATTCTGCCTTCGCCACAAAATGCTGTCTCTCCAATGCAGAAAGGAGAGCGCGAGCAGACTACTGCTCTGGAAATGTATTTTCAGTTACAAATATTCTGTCCTCAGGCTTGGGACATGTGTTGGAAATACTTTTAATTTAGGAACCTTAATAAGCAAAGTGATATTTTACTTCCAAAAAAAGTGAAGAAGAGAGAAGAAGAAAATCAATTGGCTTATGTTTACTTGTATTTTTCTATCGTCTATACAAAAAAAAAGGAATAAAAAGAGTTGTTAACTTTTTGCAAGTTGCTGAAGTCAGAAAGACCAGAATCTATAGAATGCTTCAAATTGGATAGAAATAAAGGAAAAATACATTCAGTTCTTCCCTAATGTGCATCTTACCCAACTGCTGTATTCATCACAAAGACGTTTTGTCTGTGGTCCTGAATAGGTGCAGAAAGGGAGAGTCAAATGAGCTCACCTCCTCTGGTGCACGCTTTGAAAAGCATCAGAGAATCTTCTCAAACTCAGTTTTCAGTCAGGAGAGGCCAGTTGATTAACTAAATGATAACGTACTATTGCCTTATGAAAGTGGGAATAGTCTATGGAATTTATTAGACCTTCGCCTGATAAGCTTCATCCTATGGCATATTTTAATTTGTATGTATTTGTATCTATTTATATAACATATACTTACAGATATTTATATAAATATGTAAATATTTGTGTGTAGATTTATGTGTGTGTTTGTGTATAGAGAAATACATTGACATGTTTGTGCATAGCTGCAATACACACATCTAGACATACACTGTCTATGTGCTTCCATGTAAAGCACACACAGCATTTCCTATGTTAGCAGCTCGCCCGTATGTATGCTCAGGCGCGTGTAGCGATCATTGTTACGCTGCTGATGTCACTGACACTTCTTCTACGTCCTTTAGTGACTGTCACATGAGTTCCTCGAGGATGATGGATCCTAAGATGCGAGAGACTGAAGGAGATGGAGAGGACAATTCAGGTAGAATCATTCCCTTCCCAGTGACCTCGTGAGCTTTGATGCCGCAGCGCTGCCATCGAAGTGGAGCTGTTTGTTTAGAGAATGGGTTCTCCCTTTCTCTCCTCCCGCCTCCCAGAGCTGTTGCATTTTTGACGTTTTCAGAGGCTTGACGTAAGATTTTTGTAGCATCTTGTGAGCAGGTTAACTTTTTTACTTGATGGGATCCACCGATAAGCGAGATGCTGTCAGGGCTGCCTGGCAGTGCTCCCGTGCCAGCTCATATGGGACAGGCACAAGACACTGGGGGCAAAGTCCGGAGCAAAATGCCAAAGCCATTGTGAGCAGTTTCCTTCACAGAGCTTGCACCTGATCCTAACTCAGGACTTTCCTCACTCAACAGAGTAGCATTATGTTTCAAGACCACTGCCTGATTTCTAGTTTAATACTTTGTCATCCACTGAGACTCATAATTAGCGTTCAGAATATTCTGGGATGTATTATAAAACTGACTTTCTGAAAGCGTTATCCTCCCGACGCTGCACATTCCACCTGTGAAAGCCCTTTCTACATCTAAATTGGTTGTGGTAACATTGTCCTTAGCACCGTTATTGAGCTTGCTGAACAGGGGCGGTGGGGCTTCCGCGTTGTAATTTCTTCTCTGCCTCCCAGGCTGTTAATACCTTAAGTTTTTCTTCACAGTCTAATTAACTCAAGAGCCAAGTAGAAACTCTGCTAGGGAAAATTCTACATAGGTTATTTCTTATGTGTCATAAATGTAACAATCCATTCTCCCAAGCTAATAGTAATTTCATGCTATCAGTACAGTCTTGAAAGACACTGATGCAAGAGTGGACTGTGTTCAATTTTCCAGGACAAAAAAAAGTCCACTTATGCAGAAATTATAAAGGAATTATTATAGTTCCAAAAGCTTGCATGTGCTGTTGGCCGTATCTTCTTTCTGTTTCTTCACTTAGGAAAGAAAAAATCAAAGTTCAAATCTTTCAAGAAGTTTTTTGGTAAAAAGAAAAGGAAGGAGACATCATCTTCTGCAAGTAGCAGTCTGAAGTTATTCCAGTCCACAAGTGACGTCGCAGCCGCTCACGACACGCACCTTAACTATGAGTCTGAAGATGAACTTGAGTAAGTCTTTAGACTCTGGCTGGTAAAAAATATGGAAGGGTCACAAAGCTTCTAGATAAAAGACACCCCAAAATTGCCTCCTCCTCTTATTCAGAACGCTGCATTCTCAAACAGTTGCCTTTTTCAGGGAAGTACAAATTAAAATGTCTAATGTGAGACAAATCGCAAGGGAATTGGATGGGGTGCAGCAAGACTTAATTACCAAAAAGAGCTTTCATTTAATCACAACTAAGCCTTAGGTTATCGTTTCTTTCAAAAGAATGTAATTCCCATACTCAAAAATGAATTAGGTACTCAGCTTGTATCTTACCAGGATAGTCTTGTGCCCCGAAGATGTCACTCCTAAGGATTGTTGAAGAAATTGAGATGCCTAACCATGTACATCAGGCTTTGAAAGCAAGGAAGGGATAAGAAGATGACTGCAATTGAAACCAGCAGGAATCAGAGGCTGTGAAGTCTTTCTTTCCTCTGTGTACGTGTGATTCATCTGACCAAAGGACAAACATCCGCATCTCAGTTCGTCACCAGCTGCCTTTTAGAATCAGCAGAGAGAAGTCAACATTACTAAGAAAGCTGGCATCCTTCTTGTCTAGACACCTGAAGTTGTTCAGATGAACCAGGCTCTAGAAGTGCCTGTTTCTCCCCACAGAACATAAATGGGAGACAGGGGTGACCAGCTCTGGCATCCATACCTTTGGATGCACGGCTGAAGTCAGACCAGATGAATCCCAGCCTGTGTATTTCTCTGCCTCTGAAAATGCTGTCTATGGTAAGGCATTGCCAAAAATGTTACCCACTGCTGAAGGGTAACCATGAGAAACCCGGCCTAAAGTTCAAATGTGACCCTGGATGGAGAGAAGGACTGAAGAGCCTCTTGGCTGCCTAAAAAGCAAGTCATTGGTGGCTGTTGGACCGCTCAGAACAAGCCTCCCGGTCCCCAGGCGAGCAGTGCTGCAGTGCCCAGCGATGGGAAAGGGAAACCATCCCTGCCATTTAAAATGGCATTAACCAACCTGGCCACCAGGCAGCGCCAAACAACCAAAAGAAATTATTAATTTTTTTTTTCCTTTTTGTGACATTGGCGACAGTAACATTAACCCAGCTTGAAGCCCCAGGAGTTCTGTGCCGGGAGCACCAGGTCCAACAGCAAACTGTAGTGTTGTTTTTGACAACACATTTTTAAGGCATGGATGTCAGATTTTCCTTCCCTCCTGGGCGACTCCAGCAGGTCATGTCCAAGGGGGTGCAGTCTTTGGCTGGGTTGGCCACATTGCTCTGCTGTTCGCTGCAGGGTTGGTACCTGGTGCTTTCTCAATATTTGTTTAAACCAAGACCAGGAAATGCCTTGAAAGGAAGGAAAATGAATTCAAGCACTCATAATCTAAGGAGACATCTAGGGTGCCTCCAGTACGCATCCAGGAGGTATCTGTCTGCTAGAGACAGAGAGCAAAGGCAGCACGGCGGAGGAACCGGCCCCGTGCAGCCACAGCCCTGGTCTCTGAGACGTGGGCACGTTGAGCGGACACCGCAGCCGCTGCAGCCATCGTGGCCACCGCAGCCACCGCAGCCCTGGCTGGCACGCACTTTGCAAATTGCTATAGATCTGTCTGACCTTGGATGCATTGCAGAGATCACGTTTTCTCTTAGATAAATTGTTCTTCTAATGTCTGTAATGCATAAAGCAGAAGCAGCAGGCTTTCCTTCCTTCTGCAGCAGGAATACAGATCAAGTTTTTCCTGCTATTGTTTTATCAAACATATTTATAGCAGCCATTGCAAGGGAAATGTTACTTTCTGCCATGTTTGTTTATGTTCTTGAATGTCTCTGTGACAATGTCTAAGATCCAGAAGTATGCAGTTCTCCCTTGTTTTTTCTTTCTTCCTTATTTTTTTCTTCTCTGGAATGTCTGCTCCATTAACTTGATGGCTCCGTGAACCCAAGTGGTTCTGTGTTCTGTGCTCTGCTTTGCCATTTCATAGCTGTCTTCTTTAAAAAATCTAACAGAAGGGAGTCCTAGAAGAAATGCCATGTATGTGCATTTGTGGTCCCTCCGAGTTAGGCTATGACCTAGGCTGAGGAAAATGAGGACAAGAGGCCTAGCAGCTAGCTAAACCGAGCCTTAAGGGACACCACTGGTGCCCAGCAGCCAGCTGGATTTCACCCCATTATCACAACTCCCTGGGAAGGGCCAGCCAGCCAGCTTTTAACCCAGCGAAGGGCCCATCTGTCTATACCATAATTCGCCAGCTTCTCCAGGAGGATGCTGTGGGAGACTGTGTCAAAGGCCTTACTGGAGTCCAAGCAGACAACATCAGCAGCCTTCCCCCATCCCAAAAGCGAGTCACGTGGTCATCTCTTGATACAGACCATAGGAACTTGTAAGCACCGTGTAAGGACCTACGCAGATGACTGTGTGAGAGCTCCGCTGCCTGCAGTACGTTTGTTAATGACCTCTGTGGCAGAGACACATTAAATGCTGTCCCACTCTTAAGTAGTAAAATGTGCGTACTCTACCGATGGTAATGGGCAGTCATTTGCAAGACAGAATCCTACACTAGGAAGAATTTAGTCCATGTCAGGTACAGGCTCCTTTATGTGAACTTTCATCTTTCTCCTGGGCTCACCTGCGACACCGTCACCCGCCCGCGGAGCTGCTGCCTTCCAGCTGACGGCCGTAGCTTTTCCATAAGGTAGAACTTAATTGCCAGGGTGCAGCTCTCTTTAACCTGGGTTCTGTTTAACGGACGACAGCATGTGCAAGTTTTTGTTTGTGTTTTAAAGGTGTTCCCTCCATTAGCCTGAGTGACTGTATTGTATTCATAAGAGAAGTCTGTGTGTGCTGTGTGCTGCGCACACCTATCCCCTATCTCCCCCTCCGTGTTCAGTGGGTAAGAGGACTGGCCATGAAAGTCTGTGTGCTTTCTCTCGTTTGCTGTATTGTTCTAGGGCACATAAAGGCATTATGGGAAGCAGAGCTTTGTCACATGATAGCATTTTCATCCCTGAGACCGGGCATGAGCCTGCAAGGCCAGTGAGAGTGCTTTCTCAAGAAAACATTTCTGATCGGATTAGAGCTTTACAGGTAATTTACACAATAGTTTTTTGGTTTTTTCAAATGCAAGAAGTGGAATGTCTTTCTGGGCTTGATTTTTTGGGACAGTATTTGTAGCTGAACATTTGATTAAGACATAAGGTCTGTCGGTAGCTTACATTAAATGTTTCATTTGTTAATTAGGCAGCAGTTTCATAGATAGCCTGGTTCTCTGTAGGTGAAAGTTGCAAAATGTAGAGTTGTTTGGCTCTCTTAAGAAAATCTCTAAGGTGAGATGTCCTGTGCTCTGGCTCATTCAATTGCAAAGTTAAAAGAAAGGTAGCTCACTGACTTGAGCTAAAAAATGTACTTGGGAAACCTCCATCACTATTGCATGCTAATGTATTTTATGCCATGCCAAAGCTGAAACTCCAGCCTACCATGAAACTGGGACCTCCACCTCCATTTGGACTTCATACAAAGAGAATGGAGGATGCTGGGACCAGTTCTGAAGATGATGGATTACCCAGGAGCCCTCCAGAAATGTCTTTGCTCCATGGAAACCTAAATCCAGACACAACAACAAGAGTGAGTAGTTGTGGTGTAGACAAAAATCAGCGTTTAATGGCTGGTTTTACCTGTGTGTGGAAGGCAGAATGAATTATTTGGTTTGCTGTATGTATCGCTGCTGAACCTCTGAACCACTCACAGATACCTTACTTGAAATGGGAAATTCTGTCTCTCTCTGCAAACAGCTACTTAGAATGGCTGTTCTCATTAAATTATAAATATCATGCCTGCAAATGCAGCACTAGGAAGGAGGGGATGTGTTTGTGTGTGTGCATGGGGATGCTGGGGTTTTTTTAGGGACCACAGAGAGCTGACAGGCATAAAAATAAAAAAAGACTGTATTCCCCCTTGAATGTGCTGATAAGAGAGTTCTCTCCTTTAATGTTTTCCTAGGCTGTCATAAGAAAAAGAAACATAATCACAGAATCATGGAATTGTCAGGGTTGGAAGGGACCTTAAAGATCATCCAGTTCCAACCCCCCTGCCAATGGCAGTGACAAAATACTTTGAAATGTAGTTTTTTTTCTCTTTAAATGATAGTTTTGTTACACGTTATTTCATTCTTTATCTGCATGTCTTACACTTTATGTCTGCAGTGTCCTTGCTAATCCTTAAGAGTATAGAGAAAAACAACTCAACACTGTCAGTGTGCACTTTGTGTAGATGATTTCTGTGATTACCTCCACCTCGTTTGTCACCTTTTACTGAAGTCTCTTCCTCATTCCATCCCACAGTTCTCTGACTCTCACAGGCACTGTAGCTCTTTGAGCTTAGCTGGAACAGGCAGCGAAGAAGAAGAACAGGTAACTTCTGCCACTTGTATTAAGGGCCAAGTGATTACGCATAGTCGTCTTTCAAAGAAATGTTAAGCCATAAACGTTGCCATCTGCTGCAAAACCAACCTGTATGTATGTAATTGCACGCTGTCAGTGTGCTGGGCTTTTTTTAATGCCCATCCGTCTAGCAGAAAAGTTATCATTATTTATCAACATAATTCTGACACCAAGTAATCTCCCGTTGGTAATAATTAAGCCCTCTAGAATAGCTCATATTCTGCAGCAAACTTTATGGACGTGATTTAATCTCCACACAGGACCAACCAGATGTAGACACTGAAAGAGCATCCTTCTTCTTAAAGCTGGGAAATTGCAGGAAAGGCTGCTTGGGTTACACACACGGGATGAGGGAGGAAGCTTGTTGAGGAGAGCTGAATAAAACCTAGATCCTCTGAACTCTGCCCATCCCCTTGTTTAAGTGCAGGGTTACCTCACATTGATGTAGAAGGTGTTTGCCTGATGACAGTGGCTGACATTGCTGCTTAGGAGTCCGAGATTCAGCCTTCAGTCGGATTCTGGCTGTGGATTTTGCTGAAGTGATGTTTTTGGGACTTGAGCAGAGGCAAATGGATGGCTTGCTTCAATCAGCAGCCAGCCCTTCTGGCTGATTAAAGGGTGGTTTTGAAAGGCTCTGAAGAGTCCTTTTCAGTTGTCTGCAGCTGGTGGAAGCAACAGAAGGGGTAAAGGGAAGAGTATTTTCTAGAAATGGGAAGAGGGGTTGAGGGGAATTGCAGAAAGGAAATAGAGAATCTAGTCCCGAGCTGACTATTCCTTGGTAATTATGCCAAATATATTTCAAGGCCAGCTGCAGCAGGGCTCGGCAAAGATTCCTGGCCACACTTGTTAGATTCCACATGCAGCTATTAGAAAAACTGCATATATGCAGTGAAATTTTAGTGTTTTTAAAGAAAAACAGCCAGACATGAAGAAAGTTGTGTAGGCTCGCTGTAAATTTGTCCATTCCAGATGCCTGTTTGCTGAGGGACGATTGATGTCTCCCTGTTGTTCCACTAACATCCCTCTCTGACTCACCTGCTGACTCCCGAGATGTGAGGGTGACTGTGCAGCCTTTTCCACCTGCCCCATCACTTAGCTCAGAGCTTTCTTCATCCCAGTCCAGTTTCAGAGCATGGTCAGAAAGCAGCCCCACCTGAAGGCTTTTTCCCAAACTGCAGGGTCTGCTACCTGCTATTTGAGAGAGATTAGCCCTGGTTCTTGAAGTCAGAGACCAGTTTGCAGGCTGCATTTTGCATAAGGCAACCCTGAGGTTTTGGCCAGCAGTGACACCTTCCTGTGTCTTGGAAGCTTTCCTGGATGGAAGATGGGAGGAAAGGATTGCAACTGAAACTGGGGATGGGGCTTCCTTCTATGGCCCTCCACCTTGTGCCACCCAGCACAACCAGCTGAAGGATGACTGAGCCATGTGCACATGAGATTTGGGGAAAGGAGTCTGCCAGCTGTCCCTTCTTCAGCAGGCTTCGCCAGAGCCAGACTCCGTGGGACAGGCAACTTCTGCAGCTGGCTCAGAGCTGGCATTCACTCGGGCTGCTGAAATTTAAGTAACAAACCAGATTCTTGATTTTCCAGCATCATGGCCAACACTGAGCGCTGCCAACAAGAAGACATGTGAAGTTCTCGAGGAAAAGCAGAAGCTGGAAGAAAGTCAGGCAAATAATGACGTGCCTTGAAAGAGAACATGTGCTGCCTCTTTATCATGGAGCTGAAATGTCAATGTATTCACTGTTAGGTGCTAATGTATAATGCAGCCACGTATCGTTTGTTGTACATTAGTCATGTTTGAGTACTAGGCTGCAGATACTGTAGAGTGAAAATTAATGACAGCATCCATTATTCAGCACGGCTGAGCTACCTTTTTTTTTTTTTTTCTTAAATAGAAAGCAGGATTGGAAGCTCTAGATCCAGCCTGTGCTAAAATCAATGAGAGTTTTCCCCTGGCCATTGAGGAAGCTATAGCAGCCCCTCGCTACACTGGAGAGTATCTCTTGGCTCCAGTACGTAATGCAGAATTCTACTTGCGGAAAAGACGGATGCTTTTTCCTTCCCTCGATAAAACAAACACTATCCTGCCCTTCTCCCATCCAGTGCCTGCAGTAAAATACCACTTTCAGGGAAAGAAGAAAGAAGAAAAGAAGGAAGAAGAAGAAAGCCCACAGAAGAAAGCATGACAAAGGAGGAAAGCTCCTCTAAGGAAATGAACTGGAATTTAAAAGGGAGTTTACAAAGGGAGTGCTGTCACGAGTTGCCAGAGGTCATGTTAATGCCATGACAGATAATTTGGAAATATTGTTTTGTCCATTGACAAAACTGTATCCAAGAGAAAGGAAAGGACCTTTTTAGAGTCATTTTTCCAGTGTCCTTTTTCCTCTGCCCCGGGACTAGGGTAGGTTTCGGTGAAGTGCACAGACAAGCTGGATTCCAGTTTTGTGAAGGTACTTCACCCCTTGGAGCAGTCAGGAGTTGCTTCTGGGTGGGTTATTGGCCTCTAGCAGGAGCTGCCCATTGTTTCCTTCCCCAGAACAGTTTACAGATGACATTTTAGATTTCACAAAGACTCTCTGGTTATTTTGCAGCTATAAATACATGAGGAGAAAATGGAAGCTGACTGAAGTGTCACTGCCACTGATGTTTGATTCTTTTGTCTGTAGGAGGGTGTCGTAGAGTTAGAAGGGACTTGATGACATTTAGGAAGCTGGAGATGCTCCAGCCCAGCGTAGCTATGGATAGGAACCCAGACACAGCTGCTGGAGGACAGACCCACAAAGGAAACTGGCCCTGTAGATTCTGCAACTGAGTACTCTTCATAAATCTGTCTTCTAAAACATGCTGGCCAAGTGTTTGTCTGCTTTAGATCTTCCAGTCGAATCTGGCTTGGTCCTGCCCTCTGGACAGTATAGCATAACATTCAGGCAGCTCCAAAAGCAGAATTTCCAACAGCAGTTTTCCACCTGCAGTGTATTTTAAAGAGATGTCAAAAAGGGAAAGTGAAAACCGTAAAATGCCAATAAACACAGCCCCTTATTTGTAGAATTGTTGTTTTCACACCTTTGTTTCTTTGTTTGATTCTCTGTTTGGGGATTTATTGTTTTTTGTTCAGGTTACATCGAGTCCTTCTTCTAGATCCTGCTCTGCAGACCGTCAGCTGTTCCCTAGGCATGGAAGTGCTACAGCTGGAGCTCCACAGATATCTGACGGTACCATCTCGCCTACGGCCAATTTTGACACTCCACCTGAGCTTTCCTCTTGCCTGGATAATTCTGCTGCTAAACACAAGCTTCTAATAAAACCCCGGAACCAGAGATCTAGCAAAATGAGAAGATTTTCCCAGGTACCCGTGAAAAGAAAGTGTCACTTTTGGCACTAAACCAGGAAGTTCTTTCTGGACTTTGTGTTTCAAACTCTGATACGAGTTGGCTGTAGGTCCTGTAAAATCCTGAGTCTTTGAGGAGAGTACAGATGGAGGAGCTGCTTTAACTTTCCAAATATAATTGGGCTTATACTTTCAGAAAGTTCAGAAAGAACTTAAGTTGTGACCTATTAATTGGAGCTGAGTTCTCTACATTAGGACTGTTCTGAATTCAGACCTCTCCCTGACCCAAAACTTGTCAACTCTTTATGTGCACTACACTTAAAATGAGTCTCTACATAAATAAATAATACAAAAAGAAAAATGAAAAAAAAAGGTGTATAATTTAAAAAACCCCTATTTTAAGACCATCCTTTTAAAACACCATTTATCTGATTCTTTGTCATATCTTCCAAAGGGCACGGCTTATTTTTCTTTCTTCTCTTTCTAGAGCTACAGTTTTCAGCTCCTGCTATGGTATTTGTGCTTACGGTTTATTTCAATGTCTGAAAAACATTAAAGCTGTTAAATTGACTTGCTTACCACCAGGAATATTATTCCCTCTGTCTCTAAATATTACTTAGGTGATGTTCTGTGTTTTCCAAAAGCTGTGAGTGGTCGTTAGGCTCAGTAGAGCACTGCTGCGAGCAGCACAGTGACGAGGCCAGTTAGAAAAGCTCATAAAGCAATAACTCACTGATCAAACCTCCTTTTCCACGGGAAGATTGTTACTGAAATAGAATTGCTTTGTCCACTCTGTGGATAAACTACCAGGTGACTGAGCCATCCTGGTTTTTCATGGAGAGTGTTCACATCTTTGGATAATACAATGTTCAATGTTTTCATGCCTGACTTGGCCTGTACACCTTGCTCCTGGCTAAAGGTGTCTTCATAGAATGATAGAATCACAGAATGCCAGGCTGGAAGGGACCTCGAGGATCAGCTAGTCCAACCTCTCAGGATAAACTATATGTAGATAGCTTCAATGAGCTGGCCCAGCACCCTGTCAAGCTGAGTCTTAAAACAGCCCAGCGTAGGGGAACCCACCACTTCCCCTGGGAGATGATTCCAATGTCTTCTGCTTTTCTGCTGCTGTGTACGTGGACTGTGAACACGGGTGGCACTGCAGCTCTGTCTTTGCAGTTGGGCTTGCAAAAGAAGAACTTGGAAGAACCCTAGAAGTACCTTCAGAATGCAGGTTTTCTGTTCTTAGAATTAGGGCCTACATCCAAAATGGGTATTTACCCAATAACCTGCAGTGAATCAGTGGGCTAATACAGGCACCACGTGGAAAGGCATATTCAGCAGCTTAATAATGTGCTTTCAAATAGTCCCATATATTTAGCCAGCCCTTACCTGAAGCTTAATCACAAGACCTCACAGACAACTCCATATACATTTGCAATCTTTTACCAACCAGTCTAACTCCTGAAAATAAGAGCTGTGCAGAAGGGAGGCAAGGCTGTAACGCTGCGTGGTGGCGGCGTTAGACAGAAGACTGCCATATGGGGGTAGAGACTCAGCTGGCATAGAGCGCCATGACCCGATGGACTTGTTGGGTTTGTGTTCTTCCTTCTATGTGCCCTTCCCTCTTCAGAGTCATGCAAGAATGCGTTGTTTTATTTTTAATCTTAGTATGCAGTAGCAAAATACAAAGGGACGGATTTTTCTCTTTCAAGTGCTGCTTTTTGCCCAAGAGCAGCACAACATATCCAGTATGCTCTGGGGAGTCCAGTGCCAAGGACAGCCCAATGGCCATTGTTTTGATGAACTTCCCATCTACACAGGCATGAAAGCCCTAGCTGTGCAGAAGGAAGTGTCACTGATTGCTTTTATATTGCTTAAATACATGATTCCAGGACCTGCTTAGGTAAAAAAGCATCCAGTATGTAAGTTAAGAAAGTGAGCTCGGCGCTGGAGGCGAGTATTGCCTTCAGCTCTGAGATCTGGGTTGGGGATGCAGTGCTGAGTAAGAAAAAAAGTAAACCCAGACATGGTGATAGAGATTTCTGAATTTCTCTCTTGCAGAGGACCCAGTCCGAATCTCTGACTGATCTGAGCTGTACTCCAGAAGAAGAAGAGGATGAGGAAAAGGAGATGCAGACAGACTTGCCAGACGCTGCATTCAAAGCCAACAATCCCGAACTGCCATGCGGAGCAGCTGCGGCGCAGGATGTGGCTTCCTGGCCGAAGCCCAGAACGCCTGAAGACCTTCCCCCTGCTATGAGACCAGGGATGACTCAGACTGCTTCTGAGTCTGCTGTTGTACAGGAAGCCCTGCTACCAGAGAATAAACCAGAGGACTGCCAACCAGTACTGGAAACCACATGTGTGAAGTCTGAGTCCTCACTGCTGTTAGAAGACAAAGATTCTGCAAGTTTTTCCTGCTCCAGTCCAGACAGAGAAGGACAAAACCAAGAAGACTCCTCAGAAACACCAGTTCTGTTGGCTGGGGATGTGAGCAATGTGTCAATCAATATTTTAAATCAAGAAAATAAGGAGCCTCTTCCCGTGTTTTCAGTAAATAAAATACTATCCAAAGAAGATATTTCAATTAGTAGGAATAGTATTGTTTGCTTGGAAGGGTCAGAAGAAAATATACAGCAGGACGATCAGATACCTGTGGAAATGCCCTGTAATAAAGAGGCAAAGAAAGAGGTCATTGTATTGTCAGAGTCCAGCAAGCAATTTTCCACAGGTTCCTTCCAGCCCACGGACTTGTTCCATGTTTCACATCCTGCTTCCTCAATGCAGACGCGATCATCTGCTCCCTGCTCTCTGGAGAAAACAAAGGCTGCACAAGAGGCAGCTGCTTCTGCTAAGGAGAACAGTCAGTCACTGGTCCGCAGGGAGGAACCTTTGGGGAAGAAAGCTGCAAATGCAGCCAATGAACTCAATGCCTTGAGGAAGTTTTCCGTCTCCCCTGCACGGGAGAGACCAAGGACCAGAAGCCTACACTTCCCAGAAAGGTCAGAGTTGGAAACCCCCTTAAATACTGCATTCTTCCCATGCAAAGCAAAGGTCTCAAGAAATGAGAAGTGGAAAGAAGACTTGCAGAAGGGATCAGACCTGGAGGAGGAAAAAGGTAGCAACAAAAAGCCAGCTTTGCTGCCAGGGTCCAACTCTGAGAGCACAGCCCAACCAACAGAAATTCTGTCTGGCTGCATTTCGCCGGCTGTCGATGCAGCTCTGGTGCCAAGTGATTCTTCGGTGGTACCTCAGAATCAGCCAAGCTGTGAAGATAAAAGTCCTTTTCAAGTGAAACTTAGATCCACCTCACTGTCCTTGAAATACAGAAGCTACTCATCACCAGAATCCAAAGGAATTAAAAGATACAGTGCAGAGTTTAATTTAGAAAACGAGAGACTGGCTTCCTTTCTAAAAGGTGACAAGGCTCAGGTCAAGAAAACAGCCGATATAAATATTGGTGATTCTTTAAGTGAAAAGACCAAACCCAAAGCAAAGTCTTCTGAACAGCTTAGTAGCAAACCTCCATTGCCTAAAAAGCCAGCCTTGCAGAACGTAACCCTTCCAAATCCTCCTGGGAACAAGGAGAAGCAGGACAAAGCTATTCACTCTCCTGAGTCCAGAAATGAAGACAGAGACTCGGAGAAAAAGTCAAATCCCTGCAAAGTGCCTGGTAAGACTCCCCAAACTTTATCGAGTGACACAAAGTCATGAGGAGATGGTGTGAGGCAGCCCTGTCCTGACAACCACAGCACTGCTGAGCCCGAGCTGACAGCTCTGCCTCCCGTGCTGGTGCTCCCCGGTTCCCCCTTGCTGAAAAGATCACAGTCAGAAGGGCAGCAAGGAGGGAGCAGCAGGCAGAATAAGGTATTTTTTTGCCTGTGAGTTTTGCAGTTCGGGGCATTGTTTTACGGATGTTCAAAGTGACACTCAAAAAATAAAGTGCATTAGCAAGTATTTCTGTCAAACAGAAATACCAAACCACCGAGTGTCCCCAGTGAGAGCTGCTGTATGGCAACTCCAAAGCCAGAAGCAGGTAGCAAGTGCAGTGCCCTGTGTGGGATGAGTGACTCAGACTTCTAGACCTTGTTTTTCACTGTAGTGTTGAGGCAGAAGTACCAGTAACTGCCTGGCATGCTCAACGTGCCATTTATTTATCATCTCCTGCAAGCTTTGCTTATTCATTTATCCATCTTTATCATTACTCATTCCTTGTTTAAAAACAAAAATTAACTACCCTGCAGCTTGCTGGAGTTTAAAGCCTAAGAGCGTGTCTGCGGCGGCTCGTTAAATTTCACCCTGTTGTCTCTATTACATAACCCGGTCAGAGTTAAAAAAAATTGATCAGTCCTCTGGAGAATAATGCATTGTGTGCTCCAGGCAGAGAAGGACTGGAAGTGGCACCACTCTCTGAGGTCTTTGCAATGGCAGATAACAAGTTAGGTAAAGCGCGCTCAAGCAGTTCTAGGAGATCTCTGCTCTTCCCTTCAGAGAACGGCTGAAAGGGGAAAAAAGTCATTAGGTCTTCTCATCCGTGAGAGGAATTTCTTCCCTGCCCTGATGCTGTCTGGTCACCAAGCCAAAAGATGACCTTAGGACACAGCAGCCCACTTGCCCTTTGTGCTGACAAAAGCCTCTTCTCAGCCCAGAGACAACCTGCTGACACGCTGAGTGACAGCAGATTCTAGCTGTCACCTGCTGCAGCATCGCAGATCTGGGCCATGAAGGGGGGGATTCATCGTCTCCATGGCTGGACGAGGCTCCCACAGCCGTCCAGCCAGAGCCTCCCTGCAGCCTATATATTATATAGAGGCTTTAAAAGCATTTCCCCACCTGCCCTGCCCTGAGTAGTTGATTACTTGTAGTGACACTCAGACCTCTGACTGACGGAGTGGGAACAAGCGAGGAGGAGACCTGGCACGGTAGGGTTGGTCTGGCAGAGGGTAGAGGGAAGCAGCAGGAATATCAGTGCTCCTGCACGCAGCCATTTGTCACATCCCTCTTGCTGAGCCCCGGGGTGCCTGCAGCAGGAGGGAGGCAGGAGACAGTGAGTGCTAGAGGGGAAGAAATGGAGCTGGGGAGCACGTTTCTCCTCCAGGCTTTTCCTCTCAGCTCCTCGGCCCTGACATGAAGGACACTTCTGCCCCCAGGCACAGGACTGTCCTCTACAAAATAGGATCTGCTGGTACATTCCGTGCTCCCTGGTAGGGGATGCACATGTCAGCCATCTCTGGGTTTTGGACATGTTCCTCTCCACCTGACAGCACTACACCAAGTCTGTATGGCATGGAGTTGTTTAACAGGGTGGTTCAGATCAGTCTGTGATGGTAATTACTCTCCTTCCTTAACCACTGCTCCACTGATCTTCTTATATCGTCCTGAGCAAAACTGCTACAGCTTTCCACATGTTTCCAGCTTTGAGTCACTTGGTAATGGGTTCCAGTAAGTGGGCATGCCAGGACTTGGAGAGTTTAAATACAGAACAGCCCACTCCAAATTGACCTGAGGTGCTTCCTACCCCACTTCTCCTTGGACATCTGGCCAAGCACTTCCTTGTGCTAAGTTGCCACATCAGCCTGAGCTGGCTACCTGAAGTGGTGGGTGAGGGAGGTGTGCCCACGTCCTCTGCTTGCCCTGGCACCACACCAGCCCTGGGCTGGGGGAGGCATTTGCACAGTGACCCCAGATGCAATGCCCCTCGGTGAGGCATGGGACCCGGTGAAGGCTTAGCAGGGCCATACCCCTGCCCAGGCATCTTTGTAAGCTCTTAGAAATGGTTGCCTCAACCCAGAGAGTCAGCAGCGTGTCTTTGCACCTACAAGCAGGAGAAACCTGACAAGGACGATCAGCACGGCCCTTTGTGGATCCTGTGGCTTACCAGCCATCTCTGGCCTCCTGATCTGCAGGGACTCTCACTTTTTTTTTTGTGCCTGAACACCCTCTCCTAGTCCTTGAGTTCCTCAGCCCTTCCGCAGAGGTGTGGTCACCGCTGGGAGGCACTTGAGGCTGTCAGGGTGTCTCTTCCCACCGCATGTTAGGAAATCCCTGTGCTGAAAAAGAGGACAAGCTGTGAAATGGTGATGTGGGAAGGGGCTGCAGTTCCCTTCCCTGCACACTCATCTTGAAAAAGTCAGTTTGCTACGTCTTGGGGTGCACAGGAACAATCTGGTTCATTGAGTTTAATTACTGGTTTTCAGCACTCCTGGTACCGAAGGCAGTGGGCGGGCTGGTGGGATGCTGGTTTACCACCCCGGGTGAAAGCAGCACTCCCGCTCTGCAGAGCTTTCTGGGGAAATAGCAGGGGATTGCTCAGTCTCTCTTGGGCTGCAAGGTGGCTGTTTAATAGCTGTGTAAAATTAGTCACCCCAGAAGGAGTATTTTTTAAGTTTCTGGAGCTAAAGGCACAAGCCTTTGCAAGAATTAAAAGGTTAAGCTGTATTGTCTGGGGTTGATGTGCTTTGCTATAAATCCTTCAAAGGGCAGAAGCAATTAACATCCGCTGGCAGGTTATGACAAGAGAAAACCAGAAGCCATGCTGGTGTGATGTGCACATGAGGGTATCCAAAACCAGCAGCTGAGGAGCTGCAGTGGGAGAGATGGTCTAACAGAGGGAAGGAGCTCGGGGAGGGACGGTGAACTGAACATCAAATGAAATTGGTGTCTCTGGTCTGGCAAATGCAGGCTCTGAAATGACAAGAAAACTCTTTCTCTGCATAAAAAAGACATCTCTTTAGTGCTGCCCTGGCTGCAGCTGAAAGGAAAGCTCGCTCTCTCGTTTATTTTTTTTCTCCAAAAGAAGTTGCTTTCTCAGTTGTGTGGAGCTATTTTGCAAGGTGGCTGGTTTCCAGCAGTGAAATAGACTTTGATGCAAACATTGCAGTTTCTCCTGTCAGAAAAGACTCTCCTGGCACCAGTGGTACAGATCCAGCCAAAAGTCAAACACCTCGCGGAGCAGCTTCGAGAAGAAAGAAATGTCAGAAATATTTGGCCAAATCTTTTAGAACAGCGTTGCCTGGGGTGAAGGAGTTGGTGTGTGCAGTGAGACAAACGCCTGTAGTGCTCTCGTAACCAACGGGGACTGTCTAGGCTGGGTGTATGAAATGCTGTATGCATTTGTAGAGCCCCTCTTACAATAACAGGTGTTTTATAAAGAAGCAAAGACACGGCAGCGTGGAATTAAATACGTGTGCATAGCAGTGTCACAGAACACCACCACGTGTGCCCGGGGTGTCCCTCCCCGTGTAGAGTTGTTTGGACTAGTTCTGAGTATTTTTGCTTTTAAAATACCCAGGGTATCCACAAGGTAGCTTTGCTTGCTGTTATCAAGGTGCCACTTTCAAAAGGCTCTAATAATATGTAAAGGGCAGCCACTCTTTGCAGTCCTTGCAGGCACGAGATGTTCCTTTCCAGGTGTGAGATCTGACTGTTAGGAAGAGCCTCTGACGCGTTTTGTGGGCACCAAGACAATATCTGAGGCCATCTCTAGACTAAAAAGAATAAGTCAATCCCTACATTTGAAGGTAATGCTTAAATGCCTCTTTGCTGTGAGCAGCACACGCAGCCCCAGCTACTCCAGGATACACGGAGTAGATCTGCTGCCAGTAGACAGAACTAGGGCTGGACCGTTCTCGCGCTGTCTGTGTGGATAAACTGATGCACGGGAACAAGTCAGCTGTGGATCTCATTTGTACATCAAATTAATGTTTCATCTTCGTCCTGGTGTTCACACAGCCAGTCTGACACACATTAAAGGGTAATATTCAGCTATCAGTGAGAAGTGTGCACGTGCATTTCCACAACATTTAGGCAGAAGAAATTTCATCTATAACATCAGAGCTCTGGCCTGAGGAAAAAAAAACCCAACCACACAACACTGCCCTAGTAAGATACTGAAGGAAACAGATCCCTGCATTTAAGGGGCTGCAGCAGGGGAATTTCCCCCTCTAGGGACCACACAGGCAGCCAGCCCTGCCACTGGCAGACCCAGTGGAGGAGAGCTTGGGTGATTCTGATCTGTGGGAAAGCACTTAGAAGAAGGTGGCTATGGCTCACTTGGCTTCAGGGCTTTTTTGGCTTCAGGACCTGGTTTTGGTCCTGCTCTGGCAGGGGGGTTGGACTTGATGATCTTCAGAGGTCCCTTCCAACCCCCACCGTTCCGTGATTCTGTGATCATCCTCAGTGGCCATTCTGGAAGCTGCAGAGGGGGTGAAGAGCCCAGAGAGAGCGGCTGGTCTTGTGACTGTCCACGTGTGTTTGGTGGCTGTGGGAAGGACATGAAGGGAGGGCTTCAACAACCTCCAGGTGTGGTTTCCAGTGGCAGCAGAAGACCTGGGCAGCCTACATTAAATGCTGGTTTCAGTACGTGGTGACATTATGCACAGAGCAGCTCAATGTCTTAACAAGTTCTGACCTGGTATCTTCCCTTGTTTGGTGACTTATCCCGAGGGGAAGAAGGGGCTTACTTGTCTTCCAAAAAGCCTGATCCAAGCCAGCTCCAAGGAAACCAGGGAAAGATGCAATCACAAGGTTAAAAACTGTGAGAGAGCAAGAGACAAATCGCTGCTGGCGATAGCCTTTATTAGCTTCTGCTGTTATTAAGTAATGAGGTGAATGGCAGATTGTTTGAAGTAACACGCTCTAGTAAGAACTGAAGAATATGATTCAGATTTTAGTTTTATTCAGAAAATCACCCTGAGTATAACGTGGAAACAAGAGGCTTAGCAGGGTGTTTGTGGCAGCTGTAGTCTGTTGAACTTGTGCAGCTTCCGATGGAAAATGCCACTGCTTGCACTTTCTACTGCGTTGTCCCCTCAGAAGTGGCACTTACCAGCTGGGAACTGTTGTGCTGGCTGCTGTGGGTGTGACATGCAGCAGAAGCAGGAATTAGATTGTGCTTTTGAGTACTTCTGGTTCCACTTTGGATATCCAGTTCCTTGAACATTGTGCTTTGCCACGTAGTGAACCATAAAAGCACGTGGGCTACCTCATGACTGGATGAGATAAGACAGGGAGGGCTTGTTCAAGGGGATGGCGCAGTCACTGAACTGAGGCAGATGTTCAAGCAGCACTTCTCTTGTGAACAGTCAGTTGTTGAGAAAGCTTCTGGCTTCTTGGTGCCCCTCGGGGTACTGAGAGCTTCATAGGAGAGTCTCAGATCACCTTAAACTGCTGACTCACTTCACAGTACTATCATCTCCTGGATTACCTCACCACCTTTCTTCCTTCTGGCTGGAACAACAGCACACATATGCTGCCAAGAAACCTCCTCGTGTTGGAGGTGGGAGGATGTAAAGGACCTCTGGGCAATGGGAAAGATAATAAATAGAGAATATGCCCTTTCTACCCCTTGCAGTAATTCTGGCTGACAGATGAGGTAGCAAATCCTGCAGAGGCTGCATCTGATGTTTTTGTGCTGCAGAGAAGGCATTTCCCCTGCCTTGCCTGCCTGCCCGGCTTGCTGCAGCAAGGACTCCGGGAACAAAGGCAGAATGGAATTGCTGAAAGAAACAGGAAAGCCCCTCCCAGAAGCAGATCAGCTCTTCATCCTTTGTAGGTGATACTACCCTGCTGTCCTAAGTCAGGTCCGTACAGATACAAAGTCTTTAAGGTGATGATAAAGAGGTTTTGGTTCCCACTATCACAGAGGCATTGTGATACCATCTCGTATGGGATGATACCTGGCTCTGACTTGGCTGCCTTCTAACTGGCACGCTGGGATGTCTGGCATCTCATCAGGGAGAACTGTCTGAAGAGCAGAGGTGCCTTAAGAAAAACCTGGTTAGACTAGCAGCCTCCAGACGTATCATGGCAGGACTGGGCACCCTGTTGTGGCAGGAGACACACACTGATGTAACAGGAAGATGAATCCTAAATCCATGAGCGTGACGGAGGAACAGGAGCAGGGGTACCACTTGACCCCCACCCTGCAGAGATTTGGAACCATTGCTCAGCTCCCCTCTCAGTCTTCTCCAGGCTGAACAGCCCCAGGGCTCTCAGCCTGTCCTCAGCACAGAGGTGTTCCAGTCCTTTCATCATCTTTGTGGCTTAAATGGGGAAACATCTTTGTAATAGTGAGCGTAACTGTCGGATGGGTGTTTGTTACAGGATGCTAGGAAAGCAAGTTGACTAATTTGGGTAGAGGCAGAGGAGGTAATGCAATGGCAGATGCATTAGCAGACATCACATTGATTCAACTGTGTGGGTTTACTTATGAAGCTCCTAATGAAGTTTGTCCTAAGATACTGAGAGAAGGTGGGTTAGCAGTCCTTCAGCTGCCCGTAGTTATCGTGGCAAACTGCAGAAGGTAAGGGCAAGCTCCAGAAGGTAAGGGCAAGCTCCAGAAGGTGGCACATCTTGAAAAGGGAGGTGAGATGGAGAGGAAAGTGAGAGGGAGAAAGTGTGTTACATGCTACTTAATATGAAATACTGAAAGGAATAATGGAGCTATTTCTAAATGGCTACAAGAGAGCATAGATGGACTTTCCAACCAGCAGAACTTGGTCAAGAGCAGTTAAACAAATGATAACTGGTATCATAGGGCATTCCTAAAAACATCATGACATTGCTATAAATAGTCTTGGTGAAGATACTCACTGGGCTGATGCAAAGCTACTGAGTGTGCCAGCTCCTCATTCACTGTCATTTCAGATGGTGGCTGTCTTAGGTCTGACACTGTTCATTATCTTTAGGGACAGTGGGAGCAGAACTAAATGTGTGCTTGTTACCTTTGCAAGTATTGCCAAGCTGGAAAGCCTGTGGACGCACTAGAGGACAAGCACAGAAACCAGGGTTATCTCGAGACAGTGGAAGTGTGGTTTGGAAGGAAAATGCTCATTACAGTGGGAAGTTCTGGTACGCGTGCAAAAATAATCCAGAGCACAGGAGTGGAAGCGGGGAGGTAACACAACCTGGAGCTCACAAACTAAATACAAACCAGGAATGCTGGAACTGTGTGAGAAACTCATGATTCTGAGCGATGGGTCCAGGAGAGCATCTCAGGTGGAGGGGGGCAGCTCTTCCACCGCACCCGATGCTATCGCCATTTCATGCTGGGTGCTACGAGACAGTTTTCAGCTCTGTATTTTGAAGGCTGGGACCAAAACAGGACAATTCCTACAAAAGCAAGAGTGATCTAGAGAACGTGACCAGTCAGAATAGTTTCAAATGTAGGGAAAACATGGTCTAAGTCTTCAAATGCATTGAGGCTGCTGCAAGGGGGCTGAGTAACCTGCTCATGTCAGGGTGTATAGGGGAAGAAGTTAAGGATCCAAATGAGAGCAAGGAAGCTTCAGCCTAATCAGCAGGGAGAAAACTGAGCAGACAATGTACAGCCAAGCTGTAGGACAGGTTGTCTGGGGAGACTGAGCTCCATCCTGTTTGTGAAGGGTTTTTAGAACAGGTTAGATTCATATTTGTCAGGAAACAGTTCATGTGACTTTGATCTTGTAACTGATCTTGCCTTGCAGCTGAAGGATAGACCAGATGACATCTTGAGCTTGCCATGCAGGAGGGAGGGAAGCTCTTTCAGCATCCAAGAGCCTTGGCTTTATCCGTGCTGCATTTGCACAGCTGGACTTTTTGGCTTGTTTATTTCAGAGGTTTGTCTGCAAGATCACATGAGGTGAATGTGAAGGGAAATGCTGGCATCAGCTGGCAAAACATCTTTCTTTGGCCTTAGAGCAAAACTTGTGCTTTTTCTTTTTGTGTTTTTTTAGCTGACATAGGCTTTACAATATTTTCTTGCTCAAATAACTAGTCTGTCTCTAGTGAGGTACAACAGTGACTTGAGAGCATCCCCGAGCAGAGAAAGTTTGTGGGCTTTCATGAATTGCTGCAGTTTGCAGACTCCAGCTCTGGGGAAGGCATCATTCCTTTCATCTCCTGTGCCTTTATGAGGCATCTCAAACATGCCTTCAGAGACATCGCCCGCTTTCCTGACCAGGGCCATGTTCCTCTGCGTTAGACCGCAGCTCTCCAGAAATGTGTCTGGCAGCTCCATGGGGTGCTGTGGCTGGGTAGCACAGCGCCACAGCAGCTGAGCCCCGAGGGGCTCTGGGGCAGCAATCCTTCCTGGCTGGTCTGCCTCACCCTGGCATTGTCCCTGAGCTGGATCCTGGCTTTGGAACAAACTCTTCCCAGGAGCAGGGCCGCGTGTGATTGGAGGATGAGAAGCTTAACTTCTGCTCTTTAATAGCCTTGTGTAAATGTGGGCACCTCGGTGGCCAGAAACTGCTGGGAAGGGTTAAAATGTTTCTCTTTGTGGCTCTAGCATGGCCTGAAGGGTGTCAGCACTGCCTTGTTTCTCTTTTAAACTACACAGAGGCTCCACATTTGTTAGAAAATTGAATTTTGTATGCAGTGTGAGCCCCTGAAGAAGTGGGGAACCCATGGGCTGGAGCCAACAGAGGAGCTGAGGCTCTTCTCTTAGTCCAGTTCTGCTCACCAGGATTTCCCTTCAGAGAATGTTTGGAGAGAGGGCATTTCACTTCCTCAAACCTCTGAATGCTGACTGTCCCTGGCTCGCAGTTGTGAGGACAGCAGGGTAGCACTTTGCCCTTTGCTCTAGGAAGTGTTTTGGGTGGTTTTTTTTCTTGTCTCACTGGAATCTCGGTCCTGGTAGAGCACGATGAAAGTGACTGGCCTGTGGAAAGCCTGGCCAGCATCAGCAGGGATAAGTGAAGGTAAACCTCGTGTCAAAAGACTGTGAACTAGTCCTGTGTTTCTAGCAGTATTTCTGTGTGACCAGACACCACAGCCCCTTTGCCCAGCTCTCCAGCCTGTCCAGCTCTCGCTGGATGGCAGCGCAGCCTCTGGTGTGTCAGCCACTCCACCCAGCTTGGTGTCATCTGCAAACTTGCTGACAGTGCCCTCTGTGTTGTCATNTCCCTGATGAAGATTTGAACAAGACTGGACCCAGCACTGCCCCCAGGGGAACCCCACTGCTTACAGGTGGCAGCTGGGCTCTGCACCTCTGCTCACGACCCTCTGAGCGCTGTTGTCCAGCCAGTTCTCAGCCCCTCTCCCTGTCCCCTCCCCTGACCCACGCTCCCTGAGCTCACCCCTGAGGATGTTATGGGAGACAGTGGCAAAAGCCTTGCTGAAGCCAAGGTAGACACCAACCACTGCTCTCCCTGCCCCTGCCCAATCAGTCCCACCATCACGTCACACCGTAGTGTCGAGCAAGCGTGCGCTGAAGTTGATT
>VWZY01003452.1:176690-195628 GCA_013399075.1 Chloroceryle aenea
GGGTCGCAGGTGTGAGGACAGCTTTGCCCTGTGCTCTAGGAAGTGTTTTGGGTGGTTTTTTTCTTGTCTCACTGGAATCTTGGTCCTGGTAGAGCACGATGAAAGTGACTGGCCTGTGGAAAGCATGGCCAGCATCAGCAGGGATAAGTGAAGGTAAACCTCGTGTCAAAAGACTGTGAACTAGTCCTGTGTTTCTAGCAGTATTTCTGTGTGACCAGACACCACAGCCCCTTTGCCCAGCTCTCCAGCCTGTCCAGCTCTCGCTGGATGGCAGCACAGCTCTGGTGTCTCAGCCACTCCTCNGCTCTCCCTGCCCCTGCCCAATCAGTCCCACCATCACGTCACACCGTAGTGTCGAGCAAGCGTGCGCTGAAGCTGATTGCAGCTCGCTCTCATCTAACCATGTCCATAAATGCTGTGCCAACAGAGAGAAGTGTGCCTTCCCCCGTGGCTGCTGGCGACTCCGGAAGAGACCCCAACAGCCCTGCAGAGCCAGCCTGGATCTCCATAGCAAGGCAGAAGCAGAGAGGTGTGCAGCAGGAGCAGGACCTTGACAGAGAGGAACTTGTGGCTCCAGATGTTAAGTCAGATTCAGAGAAACAGAATAAAGAGAAGGAACAAAGAGAGGTAGAGTACAAACCTGTGATGCTTTCCTATTTCCTTCCTGTAGCATTCTTTGGATCTACTGCTGTACTACCAGCCATGCTGTAATGATTGCAGATACTTAACGAGTATAATCATGAGTAACAGAGACACTGCTCTCGGAAATCTCTCACAGATTCAGCATTATCTGGTTTTCCATATATTGTAATTTTATATCTCCTAGAAGTCCTGGACCTATGTGAAGTGTGTAAAATTTGTTGGGTGCCTGATACAAACTTACGAGCTCTATGTGTGCATTAAATGCCAGAGTACCCCAAATGAGGTGCTGAACTGTACAGCCTCAGAGCTCTCAATACAGGGGGAGTACATTCTCTTTATCCTTCTGAGCAGAGCCTCTCATTGAACCTCCTATACCTCCTGGCTGATTTAACAGTGAATGAACAGCTTGGTCCCAGAAGCTCCTAGGTAACAATTTTTAGAGCCTTGAGGTGTGAAACAGGATAAAAATAACTTTTGCACTTGCAGGCGGTGCCAAGATACAAGTTCTGGTTCTCTGTAATATGGCAACTCAGACACCCATGTGGTGCCATGGAACATGGGCCACTGCTGCCTCTTCAGAGATCCCATGCAAGAGATGCAGCAAGTGATGACAAAGCTGTGCCAGCAGAAGTGCTTGGAGTTAATCCAGAACAGTCCCAGGGCTTCCCTGGTGCTGGGCTAGCCCACGGGGCAGCAGCGTGCGAGAGCTGCCTGGGGCACCTCCCGCACACTACGAACCCCGCGCTGCTGCCGGAGCGCTGTGCCCCACACCAGTGTAGCATTCCCAGTGCAAATGGCCTACTTCCTTGCTTCAGATGGTACTGTAAGAAACCCAGAGAGCTGTATTATAGCCCGGAATAAGAGAAGATCTCCAGATAGCTGTGGTTAACTAAACAAAAAATAATACCTAACACAATGCTTATGCAGGATTATGAACTGCAGCAAAGCTCAGCATTGTCACAGCACCTAAAACATCAAGGCTTAAAATGATCCCAAAATACAGTTTCTGTGACAGAATAGGAAACTCCAGATTTTAGCTGGCAATGGTCCCTAAAATTCATGCCATGCATTTTATTTACCTTTATCAGCTAACAGAGAAACATGCCAAGATGCTGCTGACTGCACTGTGTGAGGCTTGGTGCCACTCCGCTGCTCCCACTTCTCCTTCTCCCACATGGCATCAGGCACTGTCACTTCAGGGTGGCTTTTGGTACCAGCAAGAAAATCCATGGGAACCATCCAAAAATACAGTGCCTTAGCCTCCAAAATCTGGGAGGTGGAAGGGAAGTAGGAGAGGACAGGGCTGTTTCCAAATCCTGTATATGCGCCTAGAGGTGTGTAAAGGGCTGGGAATATCATCTGCATTGAAGACTGTAATAACCTACCCGTAGTATGAATAAAAGGTATAGAGGGACAGTTTCCATTTGTGGAGCATCACGGACACTGACATGAAACCACTGGAGCTCTCTGAACAGGTATCAGCTCAAGTGAGAGGATTGGGACCCGTGTGTGATGAGCGCACGTAGTCTTTGGACATCCACTCCCTTTGCTCCTGTTCTTCCAGACTGGTCTCCTCTCTCTGCATTACTTGGATTTTGTCCCTCTCTGTGCCTAGGGGTCAGTGAAGCAGCAGTGGAGCAAATCTTCACACCTGGCACCTAAAACCACTTCTGAAGAGCAGAGGAAAGAGACAAAGTCTGAAGTGAAGGAGCCGCTGCTGAGAACCAGCTCGCTGTCACATTACGTCCCCGGTAGGAAACAAAACAATTCAGATGTAGATTGTTATCTCACAACCTGGTGAGAAGAAATCCTGCTTGGGCGTGGTAGAAAAGCAGTAAGGACAAGATCCTAATCTGTTCCCCAGCCCCACATCCGCAAGGGCAAACTCTTTTCTCAGCACTCTGTGTCTGGGGTTTTATTTGGTGGCAACTCTTTCGACCACTTTGATTACAGAGTAACCAAAAGTCACGCTGAAAGAAATGTGAACAGAGAGCACAAGGCTCTTTCACAGGACGGGGTCCCAAATGCACTATCCCAGAGTAAAATGTAAAATACATGCAGAATTATTTTCAATAGCATTCAATTTTAATGTGGTTTCCTCAGCAAGCTGGAATGATGGGATCACAAACTGCCCATCAGCCCTCCCGCAGTAACTTTGAATCTCTTTGATAAGCTCAAATTTGAAAGAAGGGTGGAAGTTTTGAAGGTAATCAAATTCCTGCAAGCTGGGGGCTGGATGAAGGAGGAATTTGCAGATTAATGCTCTTGCCATCGAGAAGAGTCTTTTCTTTGGCCTGGGTGTTAACACAGGGCACGGCAAGAAATCCAGGTCATCATGTTGGCTTCAGTAAATGCAGGGTCCAAAAGATACCAGTGATGAGAAAAAAACATTGTACTCTTCTGAGCACATAATGGTTGTCTCCTGAATAACGTGGTGTAGAAGAAGCTGCCATGAGACATGTAAAGATGCTCTACCATGAGGCAAGGAGTGGGAAGTTTTCCATGAGAGAACTGGGATGTCTAGCTGCACAGCACGTGAACATTAAATGTCCACGTGTTTTGTTCACAGGAGCTCCGTCACCAGATCTGGTGGGTAAAGAGGAAATAAGCCCCTTGAAGAAAGCCAGTAATGCTGCTCTGGATCAACCATCATGGATGGAACTGGCCAAAAAGAAATCACAAGCGTGGAGTGATATGCCACAGATTATAAAATAGAATGGCACAAACAAATAGCTTCTTTCATAACTGTCAGCTACTTATCGGAGCTTCCCCAGACCAGCTAATCGGCGTGAAGAAGCTCCTGATGCAGGAGAAGGGGTTTATTGTACAGCTGGGGAGAGAGCGTGCAATAGGTGCAGTCGAAAAGTTTACCTTCAATTTTCTAGCAGTCGGGGTTTGCAGTGGCAATGGATTACTTAAGTTATGCTAAGGACACACTTACTCTTTGGAAAATAAAACTCGTGCCTTACCTGAATCCCATGTTTTCTGCTTTTAACGATGCTCGCATCAAAACAGGATCACTGCTAAGCTTTGCTGAACTTCTGCTGTTGCTGGGAACTTCTCTTCGTGATGGGTTTCTCATTTATAAATTGTGCACTAGCAGCCTGATTCTGTGGATGTGCTTCACTGGAGTTGCCTGGCACTCTGCCTGTCCAAGCTGGATGGCTCATGGAGGAATTCCTCAATAGCTGCTAGTGACTACTCCCTGAAAACATGTTTTCTTGAGCTGCATGTTTGCTGCTCCGAGCAAGCAGTCCAGTTTCTGGGCTCAGGTTACACTTCATGAGGCACACGTACTCACATTTCTGTCTATCCACAAATAAAAACTCCTCAGCTCCCTCTGTGCCCACACTGGGTGCAGTGTTTGCAAGCAGGCAGCAGTAAGGGAACTGCAGCTGGAAGTTCATCAATGCATTCCCTGTTGCTTTCCTATCTGAATGTGTGTGGTTGCAACTGGCTTTCCTTTATGGGAAATCATCATTCTCGGTTAGGAGGACGGATGAGTAGCAATGGACAACATGAATTTAGTTAAAAAGTAAGAACTGAAAAGGCTTGAGGTAGAGTCCAAACCAAAATGCTGGCAAAAACTGAACTTCATTGTGGCATCAGCTTCACTTATCACCCCCGACATGATCTTAATTATTCTCATTAAAAAAGGGTCACATATAGCACTCTCTACTTCCCTACCTTGATATAAAACTCCCGTGCCCATCGGGCTGAGTCTTCCCCACCATAGTGGCCTCGTGCTCTTAACGCCTCCTGGGCTCTTCACCTTCACCTGTTTAACAAGATTGACAGGACTCAAATCACTTGGAGTATGTTTTGACTCAGATCACTTGGAGTATGTTTTACACCCTTTGGTGAGTTAAGGAAGCAAATGACAAACCCCGTTAGGGAATCTCTTTGAAGCTCAGTGCCCCACTGCTAAGGGAAGTGCTTCGCTGTGTGTATGCGTGTGTGAAGTGCCCACCTCGGCGCTGCGCTCCCTCCTCGGGTTTCTGTTTATATTTGTGGGTTTGTTTTTCTTGTCGCATTAACATTCTTCTTGGAAAAGCGTAGGGAGGCTTTAGGAAACTCAGCTTTCCTAACACCTGCATTTGCAGTTTCAAAATCTTGTCTTCTCTAAGGAGGTGGGGAGGAAAAGCTGACAACTGTGTTTTGTATTGCATCAGGGAACGGGGCATTGGAGCATGTGAATATCCCAGACACTGGTAACAGTTTTCAGATGGGTTGTCTTTCATCGTCGAAAAGAGGAGGAGGTGAAGCAAGGTTTATATTTGTCAAAGCCTTTGGCTGAAGCAGGTCGGCCTGCATGGCTGCTGAAATCACAGGATCATAGAATGCCTCGGGCTGGAAGGGACCTCCAGAGGTCATCCAGTCCCACACCCCTGCAGTGAGCAGGCACAGCCTCAACCAGAGCAGGGTGCTCAGAGCCATCAGGCCACATGGCCTCTGCAGGCCTGATGCAGCCGTGGCACAGGCCCGCTCCAGCCCATCACGGTAGCTGTCAGTGGCCCAGATGCAGATGGGTTCCTGCTGCCTGTCCCAGGAACTCCTCCTTTAAAAGACCCCAGAAGACAGTATAGGCATACCCAGATCAGAAGTGGCAGCACAGACCTCTGTCAAAGAAATGCACAACAGAAATAGTAACAGGCCATGCAACCTTGGGCTCAGTGGCCCGAAGGTTGGTTGTGCAAACAGCTTTCACCTTGCTCCCCAGGAGTGAGTGTGCACAGTCCATAATCCCGAGTGACTTTTCACTGCTAATCAATTCATCCCCTAAAACCCACAGCAGAAGTAGGGACCTTTTGCAGATACAGCGAAAACTTAACTCCCTCTCTCCAAAACACCCTTTCTGGAACAAACATCTAATTAGCATAAAGTGTAATTCCAAGATACTCTATTACCTTTTGTAGCAATCTTGGGAAGAAAAAGTTTCTACATTAAAGGAATATAATCTATAAAAAAGGAACAAACTGATATTCTCCAGTTCTTGCCACTCCATGCAAAGAACACAGTCAGGAAATGTAGCTGAAGGTTCCGTCTGCCTCCTTACAATTCTCTCCCTGTTTAAAATGATTAAAACTGTGTTGACTCATGACTGAATTCCTGGACCGTGACCTGTTCAGCTGTCTGAGGAAGAGCACAAAGCTCTTGAACTATCCCGTTGTCATAGGCGGGTGCTCAGGAATAACGGAGCTGAAAGGCGGAGGTACCATCGCAAGACCTGAGCAGTCTCAAGGAGAACAAGCCCTGTGTTACCTCCTCTCGCAGACACGTCCAGGAGAGGGGGGCAGGAGGATGCCACCTCTTCATGGAGCGCAGCCTGACTCCTCGTGCAGCATTTGGGATCTGACTCTGGGAGCAGGCCAAGGTGGGAACGTGGGGTGGACAGCATTCTGCATGTTGCCATTGACTGCGACGTGGTCCAGGTATTGCTGCCTTCGGGTTTGTCCTGGCTTGACTCACTTTGGGTTCTCGCGCCAGGTGGGTGAAGTACTGCACGGGAGCGGTGAGCCAGCTTTGCGAAGCCATACGAGCCCATGAGCAGCCTTCACCTGACCTCCAGGGGAATAGGATGGAGCCTCGTGGGCTGCTCAGGCCGAAGTGACACAAACTCAGGGCTTGACCAATTCTGCCATAATTATGAGGAATTTAAGTATCTCAAAATATGCTTCAGAGAGGCAGTGACACAATGTGCTTCTTTTCACGCGGTGCATAATCACGCTGAAACCGACTGCCATAGGAGGTTGTAGACACCAAAGGTTTAGCTGACTTCAAAAAGCATCCAGACAAATCAGGGGAAGACAAAATCCATCAAGCACTGCTCAGCCTGAAAGCCAGGGCCTTGGCTTGGGAGATTCTGAAAGGTCTGGGAGCTGGTGTGGTTGGTGGAGCTGTCTTCTTCCTGTTCTCCTAGCACCGACAATGGCCTGGCCTTTGTGCAAGAGAAGACACCTGGCTACCCAGATCTCTGACTTAATGGCCAGGAGAATTTTCATTTTCTCATGGCATTGGTCCATACCCTGATTTCTCTGTTCCGAGTTAGAGGGTCATGCAAGTAGGTCTTGCTATACCTGTCTTGTCAACAGGTAGGCAGAAAATCGTTTCAGAGCCCATGTTTCCTTCTTTGGTCTAAATGGTGACAAATGGTCACATTTGTGACAGTGGGAAGATGCAAATACAGATATATTTTTCTTCTCCGTGTGAACGGTGATTTATGTTTCACACTCGACACCACCAGAAAGGCCGTTCAGATCCCATCAGCTTTCCTAAGGACGTCATTGTACTTTTCCAGCTGAGAAGCAATATGACTAACTCGGGCTGATCCGTTTTGCTCAGGCAGCTGCAATCTGTATTGTTGGTGTATGGCGTCTAGCAGGGAAATGAAATGTAAAAATGCACCCTTTGTTTGTGACTCATGCACATAAACCAACACAGCTTGAATTACAGTCAAAGAACAATGACAAAATGGACTCAAAAAATAGAATTTTCCCCTTCTAGAAATCCTGCATGGGCCACCTTTGCCTCTCCACTGAACAAGCAAGGTTTCAAGCAATTGTCCTCCCGGTGGTGAAGGACCGTGCGCTGTACAACTGACAGGGCATGTCGGGTGTCTTTTGGTGCAAACCCTTTAGATTTGATGATTTATGCCGTTCACTAGCTGGATTATCCTCATCAGCTACCTCCTAATGTATGGCAATTTTAAGTAAAAATTGCAGCTAAATGATTTTGAATGTACAGCAGAGTGTAATAGGTTTTTAAGGCTGAAATATCCCTCTGGCCTTTGCTTTGATAGGGTTTCTTTGCACCGTGTTGCCTTTTACAGTAAAAAAAATTTTACTAAAACCATCACATTTTTTTTTCCAGATGAAAAGGAATATAAAATCTTGTTGCCAGTGAAAATACCCAGCAGCAGCCTAGCAAGCAGCGTGCTGTAATTTTGCAATGCCATTAATTCCCTCTTAGTCTCAAGGAGCATAATAAAGTTGCCAAAACGTTTGCTTTGTCTACACGATGAGCGCTCTGCTGTGGGTAACAAAGGTTTAATTACAGGATTTTGTGTTTGCGGTTAGGAGATAACTTCTGTACTGCTATGGAGGAGGAAACAGTGCTCTTTGTGAACACTGGGCAGTGCTGGATGTCTCATAAAGCCCTCGGGGAATATAACCCTGTGTGATCCAGCCCAGAGTGGCTGCACAGGATTAACTCTTAGAGAAGTCAGCTCAGCTCCCAGGGGGCACAGGTCTCGGGCTCATACACTCCCCACGTTTACCAAGAAGCCCAACGAGCCCCAGGAACCGTGGAGTTTTTACAGTGAGGACTCTTCTGTTGTCTGACTTTGCAAAAATAATATCTTATGAAGATTTTAACGGCCCTTTACTCCCAGATAATTCTCTGCATCATGTTACAGTTTGAAGCTGGAGGCTGATGGGACATGTATTCATAGTCCATGCAGATCTTCTTCCTTTGCAGCATCTTGCAGCAGAGGTGCTGCTGCAGATTCTAATTCTCTACGTACACTGGCTGCATTCCCAGGAGAAAGCCTCTCCAGCTCACATGAGGCAGCTGAAATGGAGGTCATTCATGAAGATGTTGAACTAGCTCCCTCTCTGGGATCCCAAATCACCCTCTTAAGAACTGTCAGGAATGCAGCTACTGCTAAGAGAGTACAAAATATTACTGAAGCAAAGCGATAGAGGACAATTTCCCTTCCCCTCACACACCTTCATTTTGAGCACGTTCATTGTTGATTTCTTTTTGCTTTGCTTATTTACTTATTTGCATCCTGCATGTTGCAGGTTGCTAATTCCAGTGAAGCCTACCCAAGGACGCTGGGACCGTGGTATCTTAACGTGCTGTAAAAGTAGCCCCCTGTTTTTTCCCAAATATGGTTTGATTTCTAAAGTTTAAAATTGACATGTAATTTATCACCCTGCCTTTGAAAGTCAACAGCATGAGAAACACTTCTGTAAAACCAAGGAAAAAGAAAGCAAGCTCTGTTCACTGTCTACTGGAAAGCGGCACTTTGCACCAATGGGTCCTGTACCAGTGTGTGGCTGCTACGCTGTCACTTGTCACCCATGCCGCAGCTCCAGGAGTCAAGGTGACTGGGCTACCCATGCAGCTCCTGGGCCCGACTGTGGGAAAGCATGGCCCCATCAGAGACAGAGAGCAGGCAGAGAACACAGCAAGACCTTCCTATTGCCAGCCAGCAGCTGGTATCAACTGCGCTGAGGGGGAGCAACAGTATTTCCTTGTCTCTGGGCTCTGACTCCAGTCTCTGGACTCTTTATGTGAGTGACAGACCAAGGTTCTGTAAAGATATCAACACCCTTTCAGAAACTGGAAGCCTCTGGACTGGAGAGTCGTGTTTGCCCCACAGCATGCTCTGGTGAGCGTGTCTCCCAAAGAAGTCCTATTCCCAGGTTATTTTTATTCCTTCCCACCACCACTGAATTTAACCCGATTATCAGTAGACTCCTCCAGACCATTGCCTACATTGAAGAACCAAAGAGGTCTATCTGGAAGGAGCAAAAGAAAACACCCAGAGTTATGACAAGAGAAGAATTTAGTTAATAACCCTTCAGGAAAATAAAAGGCACCTTTCTCAGCAGAAATAACAGAGGCTCCTTAACAAGCTGTTGGCTCATCCTCTCTGCACTCATCACCAGAGATAATTTTGATGGGCAGGCTGCCTGCAGTCGAGGCAGGAGAATAATGCCCTGAGCCTGTCCAGACAAAGCAGACATCATCTTCTCCATCTGGCCGCTCCTTTAAACAAGTGTCGTCTTCTTTCAACTCTTTTGGCTCTTCCTGAAGCACTCTCCTCAAGTATGCAAAAGGGATCGCTTTTTGCTTAACGAAGCCTTTGTTTGGTTCAGGCCTTTATTCTGAACCGCAAAAAACCAGACTCCCAAGAGGAGCTGTGTTGTAGTCCCTCCCCACACTCCAGCCTCGTGGCTCTGCAAATCTCTCCGTGTGCCCTTTCAGAGCCCCAGGGCTACACAGTGGTTCAGTGGTGCAGCAAATCCGGCTCCAGCGCTCACAGAGCCACTGGGAAACACAAGGGCTGGGCGAGGGAAGGCCCCGCGGGCACTGCTGCGAACCGACCCCAGGCGGTGCCACCGGAACCCTGGCTGGCAAGCGTCACGCTGGGCCACGTGTTGGCATCAGGACTCGGCACAAAGCTGAACAGGGGCACACAAACACCAGGTGGGTGCAAAGTCACACTTACTGATGTGTGTGGAACGAGCGTGAGCTCACCACAGACTAGATGTGCTGCATGTGCTTTTGGAATTCCTACTGCCCAGGTTCTTTGCCTCTTCCTCTTCCTCCTCCTCCTCCTCCTCCTCCTCCATGATTTCCTGTTTCTTTTCCGCCGTGGGCTGCCTGCTGCTGAGGGGTGGCTGCATCCCTTTGCTATGAGATCCCACCGCTGAGCTGCACCGCTCAGCCGAGAGGAGGGCACGAGCAGCCTGGGGCAGCCCCCTGCTCCCAGGCCCCACACAAGGGGAGCAGAGGTTGGCCACCCACCCGGTGCGTGGGTCCCACCGGCTGCCAGCGGGCAGCGTGCTGGGGCGGGAGCCTGCAGGCACCTTCCCCAGGCTGCAGCACCACGTGGAGCCCTCCAGCTGACCCCAGATTTTACCTTTCGTAGCCACAGGGCTCACTTCAGCTGACTCAATAGAATTGGACCAGTCTTCTCACAATTATATCTATTGATTAATGAGTGAATTAAGCGATTGAATTCTGGCTCCTGACCCCTCCATGGTGCAGCTGCTGAGCTGATACACTTTTAATCATATTCTGCTCAGCTGCACGTTGGAGTTTATGGTGGTGGTTGCCATGCTCAGGGACCTACTTAGAATGGTGTAATTTGATTTCCGTAGTGAGATGCGGTTACTTGCTTGTTTCTGACTAATACATTTTATGACTCTTCCCCGCTGTTAATAAACATAGTGCTGTTTAATTATTGAGACATTTCATCAAAATGTTTTTGAGAGGAAGACAAATTTTATTTTCTGACTAAATAATTAAACATTATGCAAATGTTCACAGGCCCAGCATTCTGGTTATGCAAAACAATACTTGGATGATGGCCTTGTTTGCACACTGAGTTAGCATTGTTGGGCTGTAATTAGCAGCAGAAATGGCATTACTGTGATTTGAAAATATAAACAGGTTCTGGTGAAACAGGACAAGCATGAAGGTGAGGACAAGCATGAGGGCCAGGCTGCAGCCACGCTCTAAAAGGAGACGGTGGGATGTTTACCCATCCCAGCTGTGGTCCTGGGGAGAAGGCCAGCCCAGGGCTCACTCTCCTGCAGCTGGCAACCTCACCTAAATGCAGAGGCAAGAGGTAAGGGTGTGGGCTGTGACACAGCCTACAGCGTGGGACAGACGGGGAGCAAAGCCATTGCTTCCCACACAAGCCCACTTCACCTGTGCCCCACGTGATGCTCTGCGACTTGTCCTCATGTTTTAGACCCTTTAGCTCTGGCAGTCAGAGACAAAACCCAGCAGTTGATGGTCTTAGGGTTTAATTATCCACTAACAGGAGCCATCCTGAGGCCTGATTTTGAACATGTCAGTACCCATGTGCCGTAGCTCTGTAACCTGAGGCTAAGGTGTCATCACCTTGAAAACTCCACGTGTGTCAGGCTTGTCATTTGTCACAGCTCTTTCAGGGCAGGAATAACAGCGATCGTGCACATGACAAGCAATATGCTGGTGCTACAGCTAGTGCAGTCACCAAACTCCTCATCACTGACATGTTGCAAACTTCAGAAAGAGTTTATTAATTGCTCAGTGCGCTCCGGCTGCCAGCGGTACTTGGCGGTTCTGATTGGCGCCTGCTCCTGACCCCTGTCCCTTTCACTGGCATTAGCTGAGTGTCTGGTGGGTGGAATCAGCATCTGCCCACGCGGCTGCACAGCACGTGGGATCACACGAGGAGCTGTCACTCTGGATAGTACTTTTGGGGAATAAAACACAATATCAACATACTGCTCTTAAGCTGCTTGCTTTCTCTTTGTGTGCCAGGAGAGTAATCTGCACGCAATTCAGAGGAGGCTGAACACCTAGTTTGCATGTGGAGATGGGAATCGAAAGCTCCTTTTGAATCTGTGAGGAAAGGAATCCACTGCTTCATTTAAACATGTGTGTCCTCAGTGTCCTTCCTGGGGGATGGAGCTGTCTGACAGTCCCAAAGCTCTTACGTTATTACTGTCATTTTTGTTGCCTGTTGGAGTGCAGCAGTGCCTAGCTTGTTGCTACGTACACCTTATTCCAGCTGCATGGGTAGGGCTCCTGTCTGATGGAGGGTTGTTCTCTTTTTCCCCAAACCTTCATCTAAAAAGTCCTGAGATGCAGGAAATTGCGCTCATTATTTCTAAATGCCATGAAGAATGCTCCTGTCCTATCTATGTTGTCCTTGCCATCCACCATCCTCCCACAGCTGCTTGGATAACTGTAGATTTGCTTTGCGGGGAGGAGATGGGATTCTAAATTGGCAGAAAGATAACGCTCAAATGAAAGAAACACCAGTAAAGCCTTTTAAGACCGGTCAGGATGACTTAATACAGCCTGGATCCCTGCAGCGACAGGGCAAAGCATGACAGCTCTTCGTTACAGCAGAGCAACGGCTCTGCTGGTTTAAATAGAGAGTGCCTTTTGATAATTATTTTCAGTGCTGCAGATTTTCTGCTCACACGGGTTGTCATGATGCTTGCTGTCTCAGAGGGATACAAGTTAAGGTTCATCATAAGTGCTATAGGTAATTTGAGCAAGGGGGTCTAAAGATACCAGTCTCTTATTCCTTCTCTTCCCCCCCTGCCCCAAATAAGCTGCTGGCAGAATCACTTTGGTACATACTTTGGGTTCAGATGACAGCTCTAATCCTCCCTGAGCTGGCGCTGAGCCCGCTTGTCCGTGGCCGTGGAATGGCATGCACAGAGAATATGCTTTCAGGGTGAAGTTTAGACCAGGCAGGTTGGTGGGGAGACCAAAAACCTCATTAGCAATGATTAGGGATGCACCCATAGGATTTGAACTTTTTAGCTGTATCTGGCTGCACGTGACTAGGACACAAGCTATGAGGCCATGCTTTGTTGAGGCACTCGCAACTCCATTTCTTCTTCCCTTCAGACGAATGTGAGATGACTTAACGATTTCTGGTTGCTCTTCACAATTTTAGTACAGAATATGAAGGCAAAGCAGTTGGGGAAGACAGGAGAGTGGCATGGAATTGGAGCTGAAGGCGCTGGGGTAAGGAAGGCAGAAGAGCAAGGGCTATGCCTCTGCCTGCTGAGGTGATGCTGACTCGAGCCTTCATAGGCCGCAGCTGATGACTGCAGTTAGTGCAGACTCTCACCCAACCCTCATCTCAATAATCAAGGTCCATCTATAATTTTGGCTGGGAATTAGTTTGCCAAGCACAGGTGCAGAGGGTCACACAGCAAATGGGGAGGCAGCCTGGTCCATCCTGGTAAACAACCCCATCTGTTGTTAATGTGTTGCCATCAATCCCACCATTCATCTTTTGATGGGAGAAGGAATTTTCATCCCCTGCCCCAGCATGGTGGCAGAAAACGTGCACCAAGGTCATCCTTCACCTAGTGCTCCTCCTTTGACAAAGAAAGGTGTCAGGTTGATGCAAGAAAGCGAAGCTTCCCCTGGCTCCTCCATCTGCAAAGCCCTCACCATAGCACGTCTGGCTGCAGGCTACTGGCCCCCATCAGAAACAGGGCATGTGGCAGCAATTGCTTTATCCCAGTCTGGTCTACAGAGGACGCCTGGATCTTGACTTTTCAGTTAGCTGTGGAAGAAAGAGTTAGAGACACCCACTGGGTGATGGGGCAAGAGTAGTGGGGGGCTACTTTCCCAAGCATTGGGTTTTAGCCATCAGTTTGGTACCTGCTTCTGACTCTTTAACATCTGGTGGACGTTAAAGGAAATTAAAGATAGAAGTCATCATAAAGACAACTCTTTAATGAAGTGGATCAAAGCATGTCCTGCAGAGCCCCACCTTCCTGTGGGAAGGACTGTTGACGAAGAGCTGGGCAAGAAGAGAGGTGAGACAAAGAAAACAACACAAAGACTAACGTGCGGCCAGCCCACTCTTTGGCAGGGAAGCCCGTGCCAGAAGGCTGGAGCATAAAGTGTTAGTCGGTGTTTCTTGGCAGTCAAAAACTTAGATTTGCATTGTTTTTGCAGATTTTAGCTCAGATTTTACAAACCTCCATGTTTTTGGAAACTATCCTGAAGTCTCAACAGTGCATTACTCAAGGGGGTATTTGGGAATTGTAGTGGGTGGAGCTAGAAAATTTTTATAGTTTGTAGCAGAACTGCAGAAAATAAATTAACCATTATACAGGAGTCGCAGTTTCTCTCACAGCTTCATAGAATCACAGATCATTAAGGTTGGAAAAGACCTTCATATTCTGAAAGACCTACTAAATTTTATCAGGTCCACTAAACCATCTCCTGAGGTGCCACATCCAGATGTTTATGAACCCCTGCAGGGCTGGTGACTCCACCCCTCCCTGGGCAGCCTGGTCCAAGGCATCCCCCTCTTTCAGTAAATAATTGCCTGGTGCAACTTCAGCCCATTGCCTCTGGTCCTATCACTGGTCACCCGGGAGAAGAGACCAACCCCCTCCTCACTCCAGCCTCCCTTCGGGTAGTTGTAGGGAGCAATAAGGCCTCATCTACCAGTAAGACAACGTAAGGGGATTTTGAGAGATCTTTCCTTCTAAAACATCTTCTATTTTTCCTGTGTAACTTGACTTGGATCCTTTTTCTGTGCTGTCTGGACCTGTAGCTATTTTTGCTAGGAAAGGGTTCCTTCAGAAACCTGTCCTCGCTGAGGGCCGGAGTCGGGCTTCCCGCTAACTGCAGCTTCCCTGCCTTTGGTGTCCCAGCCACCAGGTTACCCCCAGGTAAGCAAAAGGAGACATCATCTCGGTCTATTTTGCTTATGATAAAAGTGTCCAATCCATACAGTCTAGTTCTCAAAATTTTCCTGAAAATCCACCTTTTAAAATGAGGAGAGAGAGCACCATGAGGCAGGCATGTGGAAAATGAGCTGGCAATCAAAATCCTTCATTCTTAACACAGTTTCCTTTTGCTTGGACTGTCCCTTTAATAGCAAGTTTATCTGGCTGTTATTCACCCAGGCATTGGCCTTAGCTCCTGTCAGCAACACTGGCACAATATGAACTTCCTGATCTACAGATTTATGTTTATGTAATAGTAGGAATGTATTTAAAAGCCTCTGCCTTCAGAAGAGATGAATAAATGTAAATGTTCATCACCTCTGAGCATATGGCAGAGGCGTTTGTGGCTCAGGCAGAACCTCCACAGTGAGCAAAATGACAGTGATGTGGGGGTGAGGGTAGAGAAACATGGATTTGGAGACTGAGCTCTGTTCCTGTCCCCCCCGAGAGACTTCTTGGACAAATTGGTTGCTCGCTCTCACCTCAGTTTTTATCTTGCTTAAAGTGGACGGGCAGTTTATCTCCTGGAAGGGGTGGCACTGTCACACCCATCGTGTGCATGAGATGCAGCCGTGTGTGGAGAAGCAGGTAGCAGAAGTTCATAATGTAGTCACAGAAAAGGCAGAATAAAGATTACCTAAACGTGCCAATTTTTGGCTACTAAGCATTTGTATCTGCAATCATATTTTAATGGAATTTTTTACATCCCTTTATTTGTTAAGAGCATAAGCACTGCAATAGGTGCTACACGAGCTACACATCGACACAGGAACTCTACATCCTGCAGCTTTGTGTGTAAAGTAAGTTTACAACACTACAAAACAAAACCTGTCTTTTGCAAACTAGCTCAGCCACTGAAGCATTCGTTGTTTCAGTTTGTGTCTATAAAACTGTAATGAGATCTGAATTTGTATGAGCATCAAACCTGTCTCCTTCTCGGGAGACTTCCAAGCCCTGTCTGGATGCATTTTTGAGAGCTCTGCTCTAGTTCTGCCCTGCTCTGGCAGGGGGGTTGGACTCGATGATCTGGGGAGGTCCCTTCCAACCCCCACCATTGTGTGTGAAAACCTCCTGTGTTGGTCCACAAGCACCACTTTTTCTAGTCGCGGGGAGAGAGGATGACAAAGCATCTCCCTTCCCCTCCCTTCCCTCCCTGTCTCCTTCTGCCTTGCCAGGTGTCNTGAAAACCTCCTGTGTTGGTCCACAAGCACCACTTTTTCTAGTCGTGGGGAGAGAGGATGACAAAGCATCTCCCTTCCCCTCCCTTCCCTCCCTGTCTCCTTCTGCCTTGCAGGTGTCAGGTGAAGTCCTCCCAGTGCTGCTCCGTGACTGGAAGCCTGGGTCCTCCACACACCCGGTGACTGATATTGCTTTTCCTTTCCCCAGCCGAGTGCTGCAGGGGTGGTTTGTGACCTTACGCAGGAGACACCCCGGGGTGCAGACCAGTTGCAGGGGCAGCGGGGTGGTCATTGCCAATCCTTCCCCGATACACACTGGGTGTGTTTGTGTCTCTCTTCATTTTTAATGTTGACTTAGGAGCTCGGCAAAGGTGCAGCAATGTCACTGAGCGGGGTGCTCACCAGCACATCACAAGAAGGCTTCAGTCATTAAAGGCTTACAGCTGAAAAAAGCAAAGCTGAGCTGAAATGGAGGTAAAAGCACTGAGAGTCCCAAGGTGTTTGCTCTGTTAAAAACAAGGTTAGTGGCAGGCTGGGAATAAATCCCATCCCTCAGAGAGGACTCAGTTTTCAGTCAGGAGACACGGATAATTTTCAGATGACCATTTTTCAGACAAGCAACCATTAAAGACTTTTGCTGCCACTGCCAAGCACCTCTGCCTTCTCTTGCACCTGGCCTGGGGAAGCCAGAACACAAGCAAGGCCCACAAGGCTGCTGTGTTTCTGCAGGAGACAGGAAGAGTGCCCGAGTAGAAGGAGCTCCAGAGCAGGTGAATGGCAACAACCGCGCAGCCCTGCAGAAGTCGTCTGTCCGGCTGTGCCAGGAACAGTCACTGCAGCCTACAGGAAATCACAGCAGGCCCGGGGAGTGTTTTGCCTCTTTGTCTTTACTCTGACATTTAGGTAATACCTCAGTAAAAAATTTCCAGTATGAGATCTTCCCTCTGTTGAAATACAGTTATGCATTCTTCTCTCGTGGTTCTTGCTTTTTTTTTTCCTTTTCTTCAGCAACCAAACCTGAAACACTAAGGGTTTTACCTTCTCATATTTTTAACACAGTTTCTCCCCCCCAGGTCTCCCCCTTTGTTGTTGTTACAGCATTTGCACGTGAACGCTTGTATTTACACACGGTGTTTGGAAGTGCACGGTCTCCTCCAGTTTCAGAGACTCCAGTCAGACAGCAGTGGCTGCAGGATGAGGGAGTAACTCAGCAAGAAGAAAGAATTAGGAAATTTGCTGGCATTAAATATTTTTGAGGCCTAGAAAGAAGCTGCCACCCTTACAAGAAGGAAGCAATGTTTTAGTGTCAGCCCAAGAGCCCCAACTCCTCTCCTCTGGCAGCTGCTGCTTTTTCCTTCACCGTTCACTTTTCCACGCGACAAGCAGTGGAATGCTCCGCGAGGCATTTGATTATTGTTCCATTAGGTCAGGTAAGGGCAATGGTAATTAGATTTTTTCTGTCTTGAACTTTGCCTTTCTTCTCAGGAAACTAACTTCAGGGGAAGAAGAGAGAGGTGCTGAGAAACCACCACGCTACACTCAGGATACTGTTTGGGGAAGTTAACGGTTAATTGGATACTGTCAAGTTGCAGGAGGTAAACCTTCCAAACCTAAGCGTTTGCTCAGTGAAAGAACAAAAAGTAGGAAGGCTCAGAGTGTCCTCCCGAAATCACTGTCATTAAACTCATCTTGTAACAGTCTTTTCTTCAGCACAGCCTAAGGTCTCCTGACAAAAGGACTTTTATGTGGAAATGTCTCCGCCAGGATTTTTTTCCAGCACAGAAATGCAAAAATTCATATCCCTAAGCAACACTAATCTATCAGAGGCAAACAATGGTGGCTCTGAGGCTTTTAGCTTGTTGGGATCTCTACAGAAAAATCTGCCATAGATGAAAGTGTGAGGATGTGCACAAGCTAATTTTTGCTTCAGAGTTATTGGGCTGAATTTGGTGGGGTTTTTTTTGTTTGTTTGGTGTTTTTATTGTTGTGGTTTGGTGTTTTGGTTAAAAAATCCACCTCAAATCACTTCATTGTAAAAGGGAGGAGTGAAGCACACATTTACATAAGAAATTCTCACCACTCAATAAATGAAATCACGGAACAGCCAGGGTGTCAAGACCTTGCAAACTTCTCCCGAGCTGGTTTTTTTTTTTGTGTGTTCTGCCTGAGTTGCCACCAGTCCCTCTTTGCAAGCTTTGAGGAAGGCAGCAAGTCACTGAGGGCTGCTGTGCAGATACTCAAATGTGTAAGAATACTGTAACCTGTTTAAGTATTGGGTAAAAAAAAAAAGTAGATTCTGTGGAGACTTATTAAGTGTCCCTTTTCAGACAGAATACCTAGTAAGATTTTTTCCAAAGTTTCTAAAGTTCTAGTCGGGGACCATCCTACTGTATGTAGCACATGAGCCTAAACTGAGAGTAAAAATGTGTGCTATTGACTGTCTAAATGAGGTGAAAGATGAGGAGAAAACCCATGAAGCCGCTGAGATAATCAAAAGGATTGAACATTGCTAACCCGTGAGCACTGCGTGGCTCTTGCAAGGCAGATAGGATAATGCCCGAAGCTAAGGGTGCTATTTGACTTTAACTGGAGCTTTCTGACCCCAAACCATGCATGAAATTCCTGGAACACATGAAATGAACCGCTGGAAAGAGGGAGGTACAGCATCGAAACATCACAGCCCTGCATAATGAACCCATAGAGTGAAGCTGCCCCTGCCTCCCTTTCCCTGGTTGCCCAGGGCAGCAGGAACGACCCTCTGGAGGGAAGCGAGTTCATTTTCACACCCCCAAAGCCGTACCTGTGACAGCCTCTGCCCTTGGGACGCGAATGCCCTCCCCAGAGCCAAACCTATGAACGGCACAAAGCACAGAGGGCTCATTTAGCCGGAGGGGAGCAACGAGCTGCTCTTTAATTCCAGCCGTTCTCGGTACAGGGTCGAGACGATGGCACAGGACGAGCTCGACGGTCGAATTCCTAACGGCGACTTCACATCGCTGATGGAAAAGCCCATCGCGGGAGGCAGCTACACGTGTGATTTGCTTGGCACTGACGGGCAGCTGGGGGCACCTGCTGAGCTCCACAGGCTCTCCGGGGTTAAGTGGCACACAGCAGGCCA
>VWZY01003452.1:196227-208855 GCA_013399075.1 Chloroceryle aenea
CTCCCCCGACTAAACAGCCGCGACCGGGCGCGGAGAGAGACACCGGGGAAGGTCCCAACTAAGTCGAGAGGCGGTTTCTACCGGAGGCAGCGGATCCTCCTTCCCCCGGGCTCGAGGGCACTGGGCTGCGAAATGGCCGAGCGCCGGCGAGCTGCAGGGAACGGCCGTTAACGGGCCCCCGCGCACCGCCCCCCCTTCCCCCCGGCGCCGCGGGGATTGCTGAAGCGTTTCGATAGCAATAAGGCAGAAAAGCCCTAGTTTAGCGAATCCCCGCCGCCTTTTCCTTCTCGCTGTCTTTTTAAACGCGCAGCCTTCTGCCGTGCCTTGAGGAAGACCCTTCGAAAGGCAGCACTGCTGCCGCGGTGGGGGCTTTGCACCTCCCGCCAGCGTGGGGTCTGGGCTCGTCCTCTCGCAGCCCCGGGGCTGGTCCTGCGCCATCGAACCCCTCAGCGACTGGGTAGAGAGCCTCTGCAGGGCACTGAAGCGTAGCGGATTTATGGGGATGTGCTTTGCGAGCATCTGGATACGGGCGGAAACTTCGTGGTTTATTTAAGAAGGTGATTCCGCAGGATGCTGCTCAGCACCTGAGAGTTGTCAGGTAACTCCCGTGGCCTCCAGCATCTTGCAGGGTCACTTCCATCAGTCTGCCACGGGAAAGGTTCCGGTCGTAACGGCACCAGGAAATTTCTTAGGCTTCATCTGTGTAGTTATACCCTGTCATAACATCGGCTCAAACTGCATTACTCCTCAGTTAAATTTTAGTTTGTGTTGTAAATGATTGAACGAGCCTGAAGTGACCACCTGGGGGTTAAATCACTTATGTGCACCTACACCTGGGTTGCTGCTGGTTGAAGGATACGCGTTGGTAAAAGCTGGAAGGCTTCAGGTTGGTGCGTGGCCTTGGCGTATGCAGGTGGAGATAGTGAGATGCCTGAATAATCATCGGAGTACCGCTGAGCTGCCGGAGCCTGTGCTAAGAGGAGTGGCTACAACACTAGAAGAGAGGGATGAAAGCAGAACCAGCCAACTCAAAACCATGATAAATATTAATTTGATACAGTGTTGTGCATGCTCACTGCTAATTGAAGCATGTTGCTACTGGGGTTTATTTATTTATTTACCTTTTTGGTTTCCCAAATTCTTTCAGACTGTATTTTTTGTGTGGATTCAAATAGCACAGTGGGAAGCCCTGTTCACAGCATCTCGATTTTATTGCAGCAAACGTAGAAATGATGCCCACGTTTTCTGTCAAGGCAGGCAGTTCACTTTCCTTGTGTTATCAGACAGTATTTTTAGTCTCCCCGTTGCCCTCTCTTGTTTGCATGTCGGAGCAGCCGTCTGTTGCCCGCCATGGGATAAGCTGTCGAGCTTGCAGCCCGGTCCTTTGTGCACACCTGAGCTGCTCCAGAGTCATCCGACTGCTGGCAAAATACTGGAAAAGATAGAGGACAGCATCCTTGCTCCAGAGCCACTTTAGCCATGTAGTAGCTGTTAGTCTTGTTGACCTTATCGGTATCCTAGTTGCTTTTTCTGCTAGTCTGGGAATCACCTGAATTTCCCAAATTTATGTAGTCAGATCTTATAAATCCATAGCATTCTGAGATCTTTACCTCTTTTTGCTCTTACAGTTCCCCCAGACTTTTATCTTCTCACCTAATTACTGTTGCTTACTCTGGCTTTTATTTGGTCCATCTCCTGTTCAAAGTGCTGGTGCTGCTATTTCCTGGTATGCTCTGCTCTACGTGTTGGTTTTCTGTGGGTCTCTCAGTTGTCTTTATTTTTCATTGTGTTCCATTCGGGCTTCTGGTATCATAAAGCCTTTCACAGTTCTAGTTCTGCTCGTCATTTTGTTTCTTACTGAATTTTGCCATCCCTTTTTGTCTGCTTCTCACATACTTGCATTTGTTCCATCCCTCCCCGGCACTGTGTGATTTCTGAGTTAATGTTTAAAGCCCCGAAGCTATCCGTGCGTGAAGTTCCTCAAAATAAAGCACGTTGCTAGCATTAGTATCGAGGTAATCCTAGGCTGAGGTAAACGCTTTTTGTAACCTTTTGGATGTCGAGAGAGTGTAGCTTTGCAACTTGTTGTTCCGTCCCCTTCATTTGTTAACCGTGCTGTTGGTTACACCTCGTTTTGCAAGCTCGTCTGTTAAGGTAGCGTGTGCTGCAGCACAAGCTTGGGAAGGAAGAGTAGTTGAGATTGCCTAGAATCTCTCGGAACTTCCCATAATAGTAGGAAGTACTTTTTTCCTTTGTGCTCTAAATGCACCCAAGCAAGAGAGTGACAGATTTCTTCCAAGGAAAATTCAGAGCGAGTTATTTACTGCCAGGGAGCATACTTTGTATCAGATGCAGTTTATAGTGGGGGAAAGCTGGCAGTGCCTTAAAGAACGTTCAGTGTTAATGTTTGGACTACTGTAAAGGACAATTTAGTGCTTTAAAAACAAACCTGCACCTCCAGGTATTGGTTAATTTATTTCCCTATGCTCTTTGTCCTGCTCAGTGTGGTCAGGTGCTGTGCTGGCTGCGTTTGGCCAGCTGAGGATTTTCCAATGGCAAGGTACAGAACCCTCCTCTGGCGTGAGACCTGGCTGTAGGCAAGGCTTTGTGTGTCCTGTGCGGGTGTGGAGCGATACGGTCCCGCCGTGGTGTCTTCTGGAGCTTTTTGGGTTGCCAGCAGCTGGTACAGACTGAACAGCCTCTGCACGTGTGACTGTGGTCTCGGATTCCTCTGCAGCTAAACTAGGGGGGGGAATGGTTGTGGATGGGTCAGAAACTCTTGCACTGAGCACAGAAAGAGGAGCGATGCAGGTTCGTCGGTGTGTTTAAAGCTCTGCTCTGTCTGCGTGCCGGGGGCAGTTCTGCTGCAGTCACATCAGGCCTCACGGATTTCAGAGGGGTTTTGTCAACGTCAGTACTTTGTCAAAGTCAGTGCTGGCTTTCTGAAAGCAGCGCGGGTATCAGCTCATCACCTGCCAGGGGAACGTGTCGTCTTGCCTTGTATTTATGATAAAACTGTAACGCTGTTGATCTGAGTGCTTGTCTTTAAAGACCAAACTGACGTGAAATACAGCTCTTCCAGATACGAGCAGTCTTGACAGGAAAAAGGACAAATTAATCTAACGAGTTGTAGTCTCTGAGCCAAGACTGAGGCGGTGCGAGGGAGGTGCCTGTAAGCCACAGTAGTGAGTGTGTAGTAGTATTTCTTTATTTTGGTACACGGGGGACTCCTGTCAATATTTTTTGAGTAATGTGTTAAAATTTTGTTTCCTTTAAACAGGACTAGAAGAATAAAGAGCAGCTCAATTTATGAGAACTGTGAGAAAGCTTGCAGCAGTTTGGAACGGATTGATTTATGATACCTCTGATATGGGAGCGCTCCACGCTGTGCTGCTATTGGCCATCTGCTGCTGATGGACTTCAGCTGACTTCATTGCTGCAAGCCCCACAGATAGGTCCTCGTCGTAATAGAACATAAACAAGTGTGATGCTGAAATGAGATGAGGCTCCGACATGGAACTGTGGCCACCGTGTTAGTTTTCATCACTACTTTCCTCAGTTTGTCCTGGTACACTGCCTGGCAAAATGGGAAAGGTAAGTAAAAGGCTTCAGATCCAAACTGACCTTCCCTTGTCTGCATGGCAGAGGAATGGATAGCACAGGCAGGCACCCTGCTGCTCTGTTAGCAGTCTGTGAGGTGCTTGCTGACTAGCTTTGCTCCAGGAGGTATTGCCTTAGTGAGGAATAAGCACCTGCCAGTAGATTCAGGAAAAGGAACTTGGAGCGATCCTGATTTAAAAAGGAAAAAAAATGTACCTGAAGACAAACAAATGCTGCTTTTGGGGGAAAGGGTTGGCCCAGGCTGAGGAGTTGTTTCCTGTGTTTTCTTTTCCTGCTTTACAGTTGTTGGAAAAACATATGGTCTCTGCTGTTTTGTTGCTGTTGTGATTTGGTGGTTGGTGTTTGGCTCCCCCCTGCCCCGTGGAACATATGGCCAATGAACCTGGCTGGAGAGTGTTCTTTTTGGTGCTGCTTTCTGTCCTCCCTGGTGGTTCAGTGATGGCAAACTGCCAGTCAACGTTATGGAAAGACTTTTCTTGTTGTCTCTGAATGAAATGTAAACTATTTGTTGTCAGAGTATTACAGAAAACATAAAATAATATGAGGAAATTGACCAGGTAATGGGAAGCGCATCTATTATAATAACCCAGGCAATCTCCTGGAATAATCAGCTAACTATTGTGTGTAAAGGCCTTTTACCTTTCTATTTATCCTTGTCGCTCCTATTGCACTCCATGTGAACCTTGGAAAATACAGGTTTTCTGAGGTCAGGGCTGTTTACTGCAAGTAAGATGTTTTGTCCTTCAGTAAAGCAAATAAACCTGTGCAGCAGTGGCTTCTAGAATAAGAAAAGTGGCTTTTTTCCTCTATAAACATCTAATCTCTTGAAAAGTAGCCCAATGTCCTTCAAAGATCAAGTGATTTTAAATCACATATTTTGTCTTGAGTGCGATTACGACATGGTTTGTTCTGACTGGTATGCTGAGAACATTCTCCTCCTGTGTGCCTCAGGTCTAATAGGAGGAAGGTGAGGTTTTGCAGGAATACTGTCTGTTGTGACACAGCGTGTTGAGTTTTATCACCCCCTGCCATTGGACACTTGTCAGAAAAGCAGATGCTTGGTGGTGTGATCTCTGCTGTAGCAGTTGGTTGGTAGGTTAGTCTGCTGAATGTAAGCAGCAGGAACAATGTCAGGTTCTGGAAGTGATGGCAATGTACAGGTCTTTTAACTGGACACAAAGGTGTAGATGTGCCAAAGAGCGATAAGAGAAAGGTATCTGAGTAGCACCCCAAGTAGTATTTTCATAACTCTGGCTTATTAGCCACTTCCTCTAGGTAGATTTTAATGTTACTGATTAATTTCTTGTTGAAGAACCTCACAGGAATTTTGATTTCACTTCAGCAAAGATATGTATCTATGAAATACTTTCTCATATTTTTTTTTTTTACTTACACATTAACAAAAAAAAAGAACAAGACTTCTAATGTGTAACACAAGGAAGTTTCCATTAAAAGAAATTAGCAAAAATCTGCTATTTGGAGAGTACCAGGATATATGGGACTTGGTGACAATTTAAGCTTTTGTTGGTCAGACTTCTCTATTTTTTTAATACTTTTTTTTTTCCCCTTTTGAATGCTTAGAATCCATACTTTCTTAAAGTTGGTGTAAAAGTTCTGCATTTGTCTTCAGCAGATCTTGCTGCTGAACATTAAGATGGTAATTGGCTAAATAAAATCAGTGTAACAAGACATCAGTAATGTGTTTGATCATAAATCACAGTTAAGAAACTACAGTAGATAATTTGCCCTTAAGAGAAATCTGTATATAGAATAGAGGTTTTTATTTTATTTGACTTAAAATGCTAAACATAATTAATTTGCACAGGTTGTCAAAGCTGAAACAGATTTGAGTTCATTTAGTACCACATTTTCAGAGAGATTTCTGCACCAGTGGAAAAGGTTCAGAAACTGATTCTATATATTTATTAAGATTTTATTTTTTTTAGATTATTGTAACTTTATTTAGTATGCCTTGTGGGATGGTATTTTAATTTGTTGTTAGGATTTTCATTACAAATTACTGAGTGGCTCCCTCAGAGGCAAATACAGTGCTTGCTGTTCCTGTCACTGGAAGGCTGTGGGACGTCACGCGTGCTGCTCACCATCTTCCATGATTTGTTACATTTCCATGGCATGTGCTGGATTCCTGCAGGTATTTGTCAGCCTCTGGACAGCAAAGTAAATATACACCGGGCAAGAAAACCCCAAACTGCTGCCTTCTCAGTCATGACTAAAACAAGTTCTGCTTTTTAAAAGCAGAAGCGTAGTGCCTTGTTTCTAACAACCCTAATCCAGTCTTCAAGTGATGGATTTTAACAGAGCAACTCAGATCTTGGATAATTTTCTGTTAAAATGCAGAACCATTTGAGGAATAGCAGTAAGGCTGGGATGATGTGGATCATGTCTTCCTCTGGTAAATACACCTAGTGCCAGTCTATGTGGGCTGGGATGTGGACAGTAAAGCAATACAGACTTTGGTACAAGCCTGAAGTGCAAAAACTTGTTTCTGTAGAACAAATTTTCTACAAAAATCTACAAATTTTAAGGATATGCTGCAGAGTTGTCAGAAGCTGAAGGAAATGCTCTGTCTAAAGTGGCAGCATCTGGCTTTAGCTTCCCCAGGGCCTGATGAAGTGAATAACCTTAGGGCAGACACTGCTGTTTGGGTGGAACGGCCAGCTCCGTGGCTTTGTGTTTGAAGGTAACTCTGAGTGAGGAAGGTCGACTGAAAAATCACTGCTTGTTGCAGAAAGTCCTCTGAACTAGGCCCAGGTCTCTGTCGCTTTCTGGACCCCATGGAAGCAGTGGGGTTGTAAGGGAGCAGCACAAACCTTGGGAAAGGCCTCTCCTGTGGGAGTCATGAACAGGAGTTGTAGGACTGCTTTCTAAGAGTTTAAAATATGCTATGGTTAGCACAAATGAAGTAGCTGTTGGAAATCAAGCCTCACCAAAATGCAGATTACTTTGCTGCACAGAAGGAGCAACTTTGAGAGGCTCTGCAGTTGCTTCACATTAACAGTCAGTTCAGTGTGAGATGTCCTTGAATTCCTCCCAACACTGGGTTCTTATGCAAGTGGTAACTTTATGCCTAATGCCATCTCTTTCGGCTGAATTATGCTTTCCAGTACTACTGACCTGCTTTGTGAGCTACAGAAACGTGGTGGCTTTGTTTTTTAATCCTAAGGGCACTACTCGTGGATCTAACCAGTACAAACCAGTGCTGTGTGCCTACTACACCAATCACATCAAGTACACCAAAGCTGTGGTGTCCTGTGTAGAGAATGTAGTCTTGATGCTTTGATCTTAGACGTGACTGGTGGTCTGAGACAATGTTTCAGGAAAAGCATCACAAAGCATCACTAGCTTTCTGTGTTCCTACTCTGATCCTGCTGCCTTTGATTAAAAATAAAATCAAATAAAAGCCCCAAACAGAACAAGTGTTTTGTTTCAAGTGTGTGTGCTTTGTTCTTGGTCAAAGACAGGAGCTGGCAGTGTCTTGTGTCACTTCTAGGAGACATTGTCTACTTGAAGTGGTGAAGACTTGTATGGAATATGTGTTGTGAAAATCTGATGCAGTTTAACCCTTCAGGATTGCCTGCACAAGGTAGTTGTCAAAGCAGCTTGGAAACAGTACTGTGTCACCTTTTTCCTGTGTCAAAAGTATTGTGTAATGATGAAAAGTTAGTTGGAAAAGCTTCTGTTTATCAGTTCAAGGGTGTTTCATAACAGTAGGATCCCCTCACCGTGTGAGGATGGCTAATTCTGGCACCCTGGTTTGAATTCACGTGGGAAGGTCTCCGAGAGGACTTGTGCTTTTCAGATGGTTAATGAGCTTCCTAGTTTGCTGAATATTCACTTGTACTTAAGTAATTATGGTTGGAACTACTGTTTTTTGAGGTTTGTGTGGGTTTTGTGTTGTTTGTGTGTGTGTGTAGCTTGTTTATTTTTAATTTTTATGATTGTTTGTTTGTTTTGTTGTGTGTTGTTTTTTTAGCATGACATTGTTTCTCATTTGGAGAGAAAATGGCCTGGGCTGTACAATAAAACTCTTGTCGTCTTTCTCCTCTGGATGTTTTCATCAAATTAGAATTGCCACGCTTTTTTTCACCCATAATAATCTTTAATGCTGAAAAATATTTAAACTTAACAGCAAGCATAAGAAAATCTGAGGCTAAACCAAAAAGTCTCATCCAATGGTGGAAACTTCTGGAGTAAGATCCAGGAATATGAATTCCTACAGAGAGCCCTGCAGGACCATGGAGGAAACAGGGCAAGGAGGACAGGATATATATGGTGGGGGTTTTGTTTTTCCTTGGCAGTGGTTCTGCAGATACTCTCTTTAAAAACAGCTCAGAAATCTGAGAGCAGTGTGTTAGTATTTTCTAACCATAATGCTCCTGAGTTTATGCTTTGACCCGAAGAGAACCTGTTACTTGAGTAACTGCAGATTGCAGCCTTCTGGCTGCATGTTTTGGGTTTGAGTTGCACTCATTTCCCCCTCATGTGAATTAAGACCAACCAACCAAAAAAAGTTAAATGGACTACAACCTGGGAAGAGCAGAGGCAGGGGGAGGGATGGGATGCTAAAGTAAAAGTGCACATAGCAGTTGATGCCAGTTTGTTTGGTGAAGAGGGCATTTTTTTTCTTCTGTTAAATAGAAGGGAAATGTTGATTTCCTTTGGAAATTCTGTTGCAGGTCTTCCAGGAGCTGAAATTAAAGGAAATTGGAGTTTCCTTTTTCTTTTTTAACACCAGCACATGAACATTACTCTGATCTTTATCTAAAATACTTTTCAAGCTTGGTTTCCAAAACTAACAAACTGCATGTAGCTCATTGGCGCCTGTGGTATTGACATTAAAAATAGGACCTGAGTTTAATGAAAGCCCATCAGGAAGGTGGGCTTGGACTGGTTACTGCGGGGCTGCAGCGGCAGTGAGCGCGCTGTCCCCAGGTAGTCGAGCACAAGAGGCAGGTATCCCTGCTCCTCAGGCAGGGGGTCTGCAGCACCTCTGTGTCCGTCGGCCGTGCGCCTGTTGCAGCAGAACTTCTCTGACATCACTCATTTTGTTGACCTGCGTGGAAAGGATTGCAAGCAAAGGAGCTTTTGTGGCAGTGCCTCATCCCCTTGGCTTTTTGTAACCTGCTAGCTAGGTTACCCCAACAGCTGATGGGATTCTAAAACTTGGCTGCTACCTTGGAGCATTTCATGTGTCCCAAACTGGGAGGATTGCGTAAACTTGGAGCATTTGATGTGCCCAGGCTCAGCTGACATCTTGAGGTGCTGTTCTTGGCTGTGGCCTAGCCCTCGGAGCTGGGGAAGGGCGATACTTCTGCTCAGCCTGAGTCCTCTACGCTTTCATGACTCCCCTAAAACACCAATTGCTGCTCCCTTACAGAGCTGATGGCAGGAGGGGTTTACCCAACCTGGGAAAGAAAGCTGAAAGTGACAGAGCTGCTCATCCCCTGCTGTAGGAGATGTAGCTACCAATGTATCTCCTAAGAAGCCTTTGCAACAGATTGTAAGCCAAGGGGTGTTTATCTTCTCACTAGTAAGAGTCTTCCTAGAGTAGCTCCAGTGGAGACATGGGCACGCTGTTCACAGTGAGCGTGAGAGGCTTTGCAGTGATCTCTCCTGGCTTTGGTGGTGGTTGATCTTTTCCTGGGTGAACCTGAGGATGAGAGGGAAGGACTTCTGACTAAATCTCTAACAGTAACTTCAAGCATGCTGGGAGGAGCAGTGAAGGTAGGCAGAGAAACTGAGGTTTAAAGTAACTTATGCAAATTGGAGATGTAGACAGGAAGGGATATGAACGGAGGGTTGAAGGTAGATGAAAGTGACCCAGACAAAACATGGGGTGCAGTGTAGCTGGAGAAAATCAAATGTACACCTAAAGAATGAGGAAGAAATTTGGGGTTAGGAATGTAGTTAAGAATGGCAGTTTACTGCAAATCACATGCCAAGTGCGAGTCATCACATTATCGCAGGAAGCAGAAGAATTGAACATAACAGGGTGCTAAGGAAGTAAAGAAGTATGAAGCATGAAGCTACTACTCCAGTAAGACACAGGAAGTCGTCTTTCTGCTCTGCTTGCCACTGTGTGCAGTCTTGGATGGTGCACTGCAAAGAAAATAGATTTGTTAGCTGGGGTTCAAAGGAGCAACAGGTTAAAGATCTACACGGTAAGGGAAGGGCCAGTGTCCTGACGCCCCTTAGCTCAAGGGAGAGGTGTGAGAAGAGACAGGAAGATAATCTTCACATGTTTTTAAAAATCTTAAAGAAAAAGAAAAGGACACATTCTCTATGTCCACAAATGATAGCTGAGCAGGATGTAAGTGGCTGAAACTGAAAGGGGGAGCAAGGTTAGGTAGCAGAAAAAGCTTTTTGTAATGGCAAGTATAGTCACATACTGGAGTAGATTGTTGAGAGGGGTGAAAAATGTCTGTGTAGGTGTTTTCAAGAGCAAGGTAAACCAGTGATGACAAGTAAAAGACAGCAGTGCCATGTTTGGTACCAGCAGGGTTGGGCCAGCCCTAAAGGAGTGAGTTACACTAGTTTTTAGACTCAGTATGAAGCTTGCTGAAACAAATCTTAGGGAAGCCCTACAGCTGTCAGGAATGCCCTGACTCTGAACTAGCCATCTTGCTGAAGGTAGTTTTGAGTGGGGGTTTGGATGAAATGTCCCCTAAAAGTCCCTCTAACCCAGGTTCCCCAAGGTATTCTTGACCTTTGCCAAGTCTATCTCCTCTTGTGCCAAGAGTGAGGTGGCGTGGCATTTCATTATTAAACGATGCTGATGTTTGCCCGTGGTATGTGGGAGTTGCCCTTTATTACATTAAAGTCCGATCCCTTGAAAGACATGAAACGGTTACTGCTGTTTTATCAAACTCACTGAACTGCATTGTTAAAATCCACAGCCTGCTCTGCAGCTAGGAACCGTGAAAACAGTGTATTGGAAAAATCTCAAAGTGACTTGTTTCTAATTTCATTTGTGGTTTTTGTTTTGGTTTTGGGGGGGGTGGGTGGGTTTTTTTCTGTTGTGTGGTTTTGTTGTTGCTTTATTTTTTCCTTCTTTTTCCTCACTCCCATGGTTTAGAAAGAGTAGTGTCTTGTTCAGTAACCTTATTCCTGCTGTGTAACCATGACTTTATTTGCTGCCTGGATGAAAAAAAAGCATTTTCCATTATTGAAACATTCATTAGTATTAGAATTCTGTAAGTTGTTTCTTTTTAGGATGAGACACTGGGAAGTCTATAATTCAGTTTCGATTATAATGTGCTATATTTTGTTTTCCTGAACAGGGCAGAAAGTGAATAGAAAGTGGTTTCCTTGCTCACAGTGCTTTATTTCAGCTAGTCTCTGCCTAAAAAGCAATTACTTTACAGTATTTTAGAGCTGTGCTTCCAGCTGCTTTTCTGGTTGTCTCCTTGGATTTCATGCAGCTTTCTGTCTGCTCCTGCGGATGCTTCCCACAGATGTGTCACCCATCCATCTAACAGTAAACAACAGAAACTCTATTTCTGCTTGTGGCAGTAGATAAATTCTTTTTGAGCATAAGAGAGTAAAATTTAAAGTTTTCTATGCTTATCAACTATAACTGTGGCCGTTGTAGCCTGCAGATAGATTGTGGTCTTGCATATCAACGCCACAAACACATAAGCTTTCTCAGACAGTTGGGAGATGGGCTGAACTAAATATTTTTTTTCCATTACAAATGACTCTGTAAAAGAGTTGTGCAAATAAACAGCCCCACACTTCGCTGCACGGCCCCTAGAGACAAACCACAGAGGTACCATAGAGAGAGATTTGAATCAAACAAATCTGATGGGATCACATTTGACTTACAAGGTTGCTGATCTGCAGCAACGTGGGAGCGTGGTGAAGCTTTGATCCCCATTTGTTTGCAAGGAGGGCAAGTGAGAAAGAATATGCTCTCGGAAACAGAGCTTCTTCAACACAGTTGCCAAGGCACGAAGAAACGAGGAGCATCAGCACCCTCAACCCACGGGCATGTGTGGAAACAATAACCAGACCTCTGCAATGGCTGGAATTCTGTGCCCAAGCCAATAAGAATTTCTAAAAGCTTAATCTCTTAGAATAGTAGTGTTGGTTCTGACCAGTTATCTTTTGATGACTTTTCTTCTAATATGTTAGAAAGTTACACATTTGGCTGTAGATCTGCTGTTACTGATCTCATTTTAATTTAGGAAGCTAGCTTTTCTGGCTGCATTTCCTGGCTTGTATGTGGATGTTTCCTTGGTTTCTGAGAGGAGGGAAAGGAATGGTTTAAAATAAGAATGTCTCTTGATTTACATGTACAGAAACTCCAGAGTTATTGACAGTTCCGTAGTAGAAACAAATCACGTTAAATTATTCAGCAGCTTTGAGGTTGTCAGAACTGAATGGTTGCTTTTTCCTTTGTCTCATGGTTCTACATTCCTGTGTGCATTGTTTCCTTGCCACACTGCAGCTGAGTTAATCTGTCAGAGAATATAGAGCCTCTCAACTCCTGAGCCCTGGATGCTCAGCAGTGTGTGAGCATACGATGTGATGATTCTTGCAAAAGGTCTGCTATACACACACCTGAGTGTTCCTGGACATGACTTCTTTTTCTTCACCAAAGTCTTGCCCGGGCAGAAATTCTAGAGCTGCAGGGGCTGTTAGCCCCAGATGTGTGGGTGCTGCTGCCCAGGATCCTGCTCCCAAGCAGGTTGCTGCACGCATCAGAAACCCCAGTTGTGCACACAGAGACTGTTGAAGTGTGCACAGTAAGCGACCCCTTTGGGAAGTTTTCGGTGAGTTGTGTTTTTGTGTTCAGTGGCTGCTGAGCAATTGCACAACAGCCCACGTGTTTTTAGGATGTCTGAGGGGGGGCAGCCACTCAGTTACTGCCTGGTTGGTTGGTGTATGTGCCAAGAGTCCCGTTCTAGGGGATGTAGAGAGATGCACGTGTTGTAGAATTTGTGTGCTTTGCACAAGTGGATCTGTTGAATCTGTTGATCAGAGA
>VWZY01003452.1:210665-229931 GCA_013399075.1 Chloroceryle aenea
GTTGTGCACACAGAGACTGTTGAAGTGTGCACAGTAAGCGACCCCTTTGGGAAGTTTTCGGTGAGTTGTGTTTTTGTGTTCAGTGGCTGCTGAGCAATTGCACAACAGCCCACGTGTTTTTAGGATGTCTGAGGGGGGTCAGCCACTCAGTTACTGCCTGGTTGGGTGGTGTATGTGCCAAGAGTCCCGTTCTAGGGGATGTAGAGAGATGCACGTGTTGTAGAATTTGTGTGCTTTGCACAAGTGGATCTGTTGAATCTGTTGATCAGAGAGACTCTAGATAGGAACAGGGGCGACCTTTCTGAAACTCCTCTGTGCAGAGATGTGATGGTAGAATAACTGTTTTCTCTTCTGATGTAGGTGAGATGCACACTTTCATAGGTAGAGATGACCTTCTTAGGTCTGAGCTCGTTTTCCCCTGTGCTCCTCCCCACACTGCTTTGCTGAGAAGGCTGTGGTATATAATAAATGTGCAATGTTATATGGAAACACCGGAAAAGAAACTCATGATTTGCTCCATCTTTGTAATGTGGTGTTTTCAGCCTAGCTGTATGTACCTTAGTTTGATAAAGCTTTGGTCTTGGAATGAATTGTAACTGAATGGGAGGCTTTTCTCCTTCTCCTGTATTTTTGGGACTGAGAGATGAGTTGCATTGGGTGTTGTGGTATTTTAGCTATGTATAAAAAATTTGATCCTAGGACATTCATAATATATTTGTATATTTGGCACCAGTGACTTTTGAGTTGTTCTCTGGTGCAGTCACAATGATAATGACTCAGATAATAAATGTAGGCTGGCTGTGGTTAACTTCTGGAAAAAGCAGAAATGTCGCTGCAGCTCCGTTTGGCTTAAGATGTAGAATGGCATCCTCTTTTCCCCCTCTCCCCTTCGTAATGCTGTCTTACTCTGTCCCCCTGGCTTGGCTCAAGTTTGGTGTTGTCAGTAACACGGTTCCTGTTTTTGGAGCAGTAAGTCTGGAGGAAATAGGCTGTTGCAGCCAGGGCAGAGCCTCCGCTTGGCCCTGTGGAGGGAAGGGCTGGAGCTCAGCAGCAGCCTGGGCTTTGCTAGCTGGGCAGCCACTGCTCCTGTTCCCTCTGCCCATTCAGTGGGTGCAGGGCTCTGTCTGCTCAGTGCTCTGCCCGTTCAGGGGGTGCAGGGCTCTGTCTGCTCAGTGCTCTGCCCATTCAGGGGGTGCAGAGCTCTGTCTGCTCAGTGCTCTGCCCATTCAGGGGGTGCAGGGCTCTGTCTGCTCAGTGCTGCTGCCCTTTGCTCGTGGGTAAAGGCAGCTGCTGTTCCTGCATTGAAGTATCTGCATGGGAAGACCTACTCATGGGGCTGTGGCAATGGATGAATGCTGGTTTTACTGGTGGGGGTTATGGTGGCAGGGGAACAGAGAGTCCTGGACTGTGGACAGGAGTCTTAAGGAAGAGCTGGAGCTGTTGGGATAAAGTCCCTGTGAGAAGAGGTGGAAAGAGCTGTAGGAAAATAAATCTGAGAAACTTGTGTGGACGCAGTGTGTCTGTTGGGCTTTGGGTGTTCCCTCCCCACCCTACAATTTTGACTCTCACTAGGCACATAAAATTACTGGAATGCCAGGTGAGAGCTGTTTTAAATGAAACTCGGCAGACATTTACACATAAATTATAGATATCAGTTTTTCATTCTTCATGATACTGCTGGTTGAATCCTACCAAAGTGTAGGACAAGCTGCTGGTGATTGTGTTTGCAGGTGTGTCTTTGTACTTGGGCCTCTTTCTGAATGAGTGGAGAATAGTCTTCTGGGTCTGAGAAGAATCTGTTGCTCTTATCTGTATCTGGTGTTGTGGTGAACCTTTCCTGCTGCTTGTGCAGATTCACTGACATCCTTCAAGGTGCCACAGAAGAAAAAGGCATCATGGCCACTTTTCTGTGTTTATTGAGATGTTGCAGATGGGTTTTCAAACAGCAGTTAAATGTAGGAGGCTGACTGATGTGCTAGAGGGAATGTTGCAGTTTGTGGTATTGAAAGGCAACTGTAGACTGTGGTGGCTGCTGCAGCTGACACTCCTCTTTGTTATCAGAAACGCTCTGTAGCGGATCGACTCCTGTGCTGCAGGAGTGGCATACAAGTCATGGGACGCAGTTGAAGCTTCCATCATATGGCTGTACTGATTGCCATCCTCTGAAAGCAGAAATGGAATTTTACATACAACTTCTGGAGTGCAGAAAATGTTCTGAATATATCTTCAGCAAAAACCAAAGTCTTCCCTCGAAGGGAAAAATCCAAATAGGCTTTGTTTCAATTCATTCTTACTAAGAAGAGGCTTATAGCCACACGATGCATCTTGGATCTCTTCTGGGGAAGTAATTCCTACACTGCACTAGTTCTTCCATGAACTCTTTGCTTCCTTGTTACAAAAAGGTTCAATATGAAAATACAAATTCTCCTTGGAAACCTTAACCACTTTGAAATAAGAATGGACCCACATTTCCCTGGGGTGGTGTAGCATCACAAAGTCAGTCATGTTGGAGTAGTCTAATGGGAAAGTAATTAAAATATGTAATTAACACAGGGATTTGGGAAAGTCAAACCAAAATATTAATTTTGTGTGCTGAAGATTTTGGAGACTTGTGTGTCTTGTCAAAAAAAAATAAATAGGAAAAATGTCAGGTGGTTGTACTATGTGAGGCACTGTTAGTCAGGTCCAGCTAGAAACCAAGTACTGCCTCCTCCAGCCTCGTGAAAACATGTTTGCTGCTGCTTGCAGACCATTTTCTTCCTGTTCACAGCCTGACTGAAATTCTGATCTGTTAAAATAGGGTGTGTGTTCTGGCACTGGGTATGACATAAACCTGCCTCTTCATCGTGTCCCCACTCCTGGATTGTTTGAACTTTTTACTCCTTTTCATTCATCGGAAAGTTGTCTGTTGACCTGGTTTTTGTTATGACAGAAAAAAGTTATACACAGAGACTACATTAGAGTGGATTAAAGTAGCTTCAGATGTCCAGCTAGGGTTGAATTTGCACTGGTAGAATGCTGTAATTACAGCCCGAGATGCTCCAGTGCTCCCAGTTGAGTGTTGTGAGGGTGATGGTCACGGCTAAACCATACCTGAGTCCGTGCTTTTCTCTCAAATGCAGACCTGGCTCTGCCTACGATAATGCTCCTCCTGACCAGCATGTAAGGCTATCATCTATAGTCTCTGAATCAGAGTGACTATTTAAGACTTTTTGGTGCTTCCAAAATGAAAAGGACTAAAATAACACCTTATTCCAGATTTTTTTTTGTAAAAAAAATTATTTATTTTCTCTTTTGAATCAACACTAGGCTCTATGGGAAGAGCTGTCTGGCTTTGGTTCCAGCTGAATAGTTACTGTGCTGTGTTATGTCAGCAACACATATTACTGGACTAATGAGAGCTGGTGGAGTGTAAGAAGTTGATTTCTGATGAGTTTTTTTGAGTTTTCTGATGTGCAGTACATCCTGAGTGCAAGGAATAGCGTGTGTAGCCTTTGACTAAAACCGTACCTCGTTGGGGTTAAAATACTGCTGGAGCTGGGAGTTGATGTGGGGCATCAGGTATGTAACAGATTAACTGAACCTGCTTTCTAGCCCTTTCCAATGGCTGGCTTTGCATGGAGTGAGTGGGAAGCTTGAGTGATTATCCCATTGATTTGGAAGGTGGCTTTACTGGTTGCACACTCTGCTTTGGCTCATAAATATTCTCAACAAAAAATGCTTTTACTGTCAGTGTGTATGGAAACTTGTTTTCTCTTTCAAATTCCAGTTTTAACTTATCAAATCAATAACAGGGAGAATCAAAGAGCCTACTTTCATAAACTCTGTTACAGCAGAGAACATTATTTTAGTAAACTGAATTAAAAGTTCAGTAGCTTATGAAAAGGTGGTGTAGAGAAGTATTTTTGATTAAAAAAAAAAGCCCAAGCAAACCAAAACTCCACTGTCTCTTGAGACCACTGTATCTCTGGTAGCATGAATGTTTTTCATCTCTCAGTATAGGTGCTTGTGCTTGTTTGTAGACAGTAGCTGCAAGTACTGTCTGCTTGAGGTCTGGGGAGGCACGCGAGATGTCGCGGGTGACTGCAGTCAGCCTGACGGTGAGGGGCTGAGTCCCTAAGGGCTAGTTGCATTTATTTATGCTGTCAGCAGATCTCTGAGTATTTCAGGTGACGGGGTTGTGTCCTGTTCTCTTTTAATGAAAGAATTGTGTTTTGCTAGAGTTAGATGTTGGTATTGCTTTTAATGCTGAAATGACAGCCAGTTGTTGTGTTATAAAGCCATGCTCTGCTAGGATCAGCATAAGCAGTGACAGCTTCTTCAGTGTGTCTTGCTAGAAATGAGTGCAATGAGCTACTGCAAAGGGTTAAGAACCTATTCCTGTTTATAGGTAACAACAAGTGTGTATTTATGTGTGCATATCCACTAGGTGATGAAGCAAACAAGTGGGTGCAACGTGTGTGTGTAATACACACTTTTCTGCACAGAATGGATTGGTTTATTTCAACATCTTAAAAAAAACAACAAAACAAACCAACATGATGGGAATGTTTTCTTCCAGCTAATGTGCTTCAGTCCTTCACTGTTGCCAAAAAATGCAGGCTAGACAGTGACCTGTACTGTAAAGTGTGTTTCAGTGCTGGGATTGTACTGCTTGCCTACCCTGGAGCTTTGTGCTTGCTGGAGGAACAGATCTGCAGAAGATTTGAGTCAGAGTTGTAGCGTGGCTTTTTAATTGGCAGCTAGTTTGAGAAATTAATCACGACATAATGGTTTTTGTAAAAGCTGTCACTGGAAATTGTGTGTGTTCTTGAGTAACACTGTGATGCTACTGATGGCCCTTTCCTAGTTTCTTTTACACCGCTGGACACTTTGAGTCTTGTGCAAGAGAAGTAAGAAATATCTAAGCAGAGGCTTTTAGTGAAGGTGGTTTTTATGACACTGAAGAGTTAATGCCCAAATGACATGAATTTGGTGGTTCATTTACTCAGCTGAGCTGCTCTTGTATTCATTTTTTTAACAGAATTCTTTGTGCTATGTATGTCTGCAACAGAAGCTGCAATAATTTTCCTTGTACAGCTTTGCTTTTGGGGAATAGAATCTATGAATCTTTTATTTATTCCTCAGTGTTTCTATTCAGGGATAGAGATGTGTTAAATGCTGATTGCTTATTGTGGAACTGATTTAGCGTATGATTTCAGCGACCTTTTTATATCCCCTTCCCTTTAAAGAAGAAATGCCAGCGGAGTTGACAGTGCTTCTTAGCACTGGGAATGAAATAAAAGCCAAATAGCTGGAACCTAAACATCCCTGAGGATTATATTCATCCACAGAGTCCCGGGCAGTGTTCTTTACTAGGTAGAGAAGTATGAATGCTAGTTAACAGATCAGGACAAATAAATTACAAGTGAGAGATTTCTTTATTTCCGTCAGTGTAGTTTGCTGTTCTTTGTTTTAAAAGAAGACCTTCAGCTCAAGTGCTGCCAATAACTCTTCCCAAAGAAATCATGTGTTTAATTATCCTTATTGTCTGAAGCCAATGTACAGACAGAACACCATATGCTTCTCTTGACTTGACCTCGTTAGTCGTGGGTGTCTGGATTTTCTAGTATATTATTCCTTTTATTCCTCATGTCTGAAGGAATGTTCAGACCCTCTGTCAGCCCTCATCAGCAGACACTTGCGAGTCGTGTCATAGTGCATTTTATAACTGTATAGGAAATTTTCTGAGCTGTGACCTTTCTGTAATGAACAGTTTGTATTTAGAAGCAAAGGTGAGCCCTAGCATCTAGAGACACTGAAACGGTTCCTGGCTGCTCTCTCCAGCTATTAAAAGACTCCTTAAGTAAATCCTTCATCAGTTGCCACAATTATAGTTTGGCTTCTTTGGATTTTCATTGCTTAGCATTGTTTTTCTTCTAGGAAAATGTTGTTCTCTGCAGCTTTTTAGAAAAAAACCCACAAACAACAAAACCACAACCCAATCCTGCCTAATATTGCTAATTAATGCTTCCATTCTGATTGGGAAACCACGTCGTTTTTAGTATGTTTACATTTAGAGATCTAAAGAGTGGTGGAGAAGGTGGAGGTGGGTTCCCAGTCTGATTTGTACACTCCCACTTTTCTGCTTTGTTTGTCCACCTGGAGTCTCTGAGAAAGCAGCTGATCTCATTTTTGCAGGACTGTTTGAAAGAACTGATTCAGAAGTTTACACTTCAGAATAGGAAGGTTTTACAAGTTGATATTACAAGGGATCATACTCAGACTGCTTTAAGAGTTTTACTGAAAACAACTTCAGCTCCTGCTGCAAAAGGAATGTTTATACAGAAGTATCTGGACTGAGATTGGATCAGGCCCCGAAACTTTCAAAGCAAGCACTGCAGACTTGTGCTAGTGTGTTAGAATCAGAGAGAACAAAAAACATGATTTGTTTATATGGATCCTGGAAGTGCAAAATGCCAACAAGTTGCAATGAAAAATTAAGTAATTATAATTCTTGAGTTATTTTGGAAAAATAAAATTAGGAAAGCCTGCAGAACCTTTGCTCAATAGTAAGCTGTTCCACACAGTGAAAGCCACTTGAATAAGTGTTTTTAAAAATACTTCTAGTCCTAATAAGTACATTGCTATGTGAAAAACAAGGGCAATAAACAGTAATTCTACCAGACTGTTCTGTAAATTGAAATACTGGGTTGCTGAAATGACCTGGCAATTCAAGTAACAAGTTTATGGATAAAAGAATGACTTGCTCACTTGTTTCTTAAATCTTAATACAAGACCTTTTGTTTTGTTTCATGAAGCACAAAATGTTTTGTCATGATTAGTCGGATGGGTTTTGTATGTAAATCATCTACCCTATTTTACTGCCTTTAATTCCGCAGAATAATAGAATTATAAAACAATAGCATACTCTCTAATCCCTGCAAAATAATAACAGAACTGTGTGAACTGGCATAGCTACAAAGTCTGTAACGTAAAAGGCCCACAGGATCAAGTGTTCAAAGAGGACTGATAAAATTTGACCTTGAGCAGTTTTCTTAAGAGCTTTTATTTATAGCACGTCTGTTGTTAGCATTTACAGTGTACTGCTTTATTCTGTAATTGCATGGTTGATTGCTTTTCTGCTTCAGATTTTACAACTCGTCATAGCTCGCTTATAAAAGGTTTTAATTTCACTTAAGAGCAAGGAAGCTCATTAGCTTATGGGGAGTAGTCATCCATGGTAATAGAGTGTAACATTTCAAGGACTCCAGATATCAACTTTTTGGCAGTTTTGACACAAAAAAAATACAATAATCTCATTTGTAAACTCAGTTAAGATTTACTTTTGTGGGGCAGGTTTTATTAACACCACCTTTACTCCTCAACGCGTGACGTTGCTGGTGATAAACACGATTTGTGCCTGCACACAGGTTCTGACACTCGATAACCACCTCAGCTTGTTGAAGTGTTGTGCTGCTTTTCTAAGCCTAAATGCTACTGGTGCGTACTGGCACAGCTCAGTATCTCTCTTCCCTTTTGGCCGTGCCCGTGTGATTGGTTTGACAGTTCCTCTGCTTGCCTCTCCTCAGCTGGACGTCTGGGAGAGCAGTGCTTGATCTGTGTCTTGTATCTTCCGAGCTCTGGAGTCGCTTCCAGCGGGCAATGGAAGCAGTGTTTATCTTTCCTCAGCAAAGGCCACTCTACATTTCTTGTCTGTGCTTCTTTCTGTAGATGCTGGATGATTTTACAGTGCAGTGGGAACAGGCTTTTGTATCACAGGGTTGGGTAACCGTGTTACGGTTACATTTTGCAAAACCCCCACAAATGGCAAGTCTTGCCTTTGTCAGAAAAAGTGTCGGTTTTAAGATGAGGTTGAAAACTATTTAAGTGCTGGTGTAGTAAGGAGCTCTTTTGACTTAGAGGAGTTGAGTTGTGCTTGGTTATTGACTGACACTGGAAACAATTTAGTCTGACACGTATTAGGGTAGCAGGATTTTAATTCATCTGAAACAAAGAAATGCTCCTGTATAAACCATGCCAGGTTGAATTGGCTGCCGTGTTAACAATCCCTGATTGCTCTTGCAGCACCCACTGAACTCAGTGTGGAAGCTCTGTCCATTGAGACCTCTGCTTTGTATTAACCTGCAGACGGATCAACACCCTCGATGGGAGCGTAATGAATTAACACGTGAAGCTCGTTACTGGCTGAGCTGTGCCATGATGGTTACTACTGTGGGGTTTTACAATGGGAACAAACGAGTTGTGGAATAACTAATGGGTAACTAATCACAGAAGTACCTGGGTTAGCACTTGCTACAGTGTGTTCTCACAGATTAAAGCATTTAATGATGTTTTAATAATGTAACTCTAGCAGAGCATACTGAAAAATGAGGTTGCTGTGCAACCTTTAACTTGTAGCACGGTGTGCTTCAGCTGAAGCCTTCCCCCCAGAAGATGCAGCCTGGGTTGGTTCTGAGTGAGGGTCTAAGGAGAGGCAGCCCTGGGGTTGGAAGAAGAAAGCTGAAAGGGTTGTCACTGGACTGGGCCATAAACCGACTTGTTCCACTGGTGGATTTATTACTGTACTGCTGCTGCTGAGAGACACTGCTCATTTGACTATCCCTCTTCTGGGCAGGGAAAAGGTCCTGCTGCATCAGGTACCTCTTCCTGCTCTTACCCCTTTTACTCATTGATTATTTGTGTGCAATGCTTTGCTGCCAGCCAAAGGCTTTTGTCTGGGTGCCAGACAGCAGTCAATTCTTCCCGTTCCTGTTCAGTGAACAAAGGGGATGGGAGGTCCAGTGGTTCCGCTGGGCAAGAGCAGGAAGTGGAAACCAGGCTTACAGTGGGGCAAGGCCAAGCCCTCTGTGCTTGTCTCGCTGCCATCCAAGTGCCCGCTCTGGGGCTGGTTACCTTTTTCTCAGTGTGAAGGATGCATCACTGGCTGCTTAACTGGTTTGGGGTTTGAAGGAAGACTCAGCTGCCTGCTGTTGATTTGGGATAAAGCTTCTTGTGATCTTGTCATCTTATGCATCTGCCTTTGGAGACAACCAGCCGTAGCACCGTAGAGCTCTTGAGAAAATGATAGCTTTTTGGTTTGTTTGGGTGTTTGTGGTTTGGGGTTTTTTTAAGTCACCTTCGTTCACTATGTTCTATTTCCAGTTGTGGAAATGGCCTGTGATTTAACATATTTGTGAACCTGCTTGACTGGTAAATAACAGCTTGCAAAGCTTTCATACTGCTTTTTATGTTGTAGATGGTGCTTCTTTTAGCAGTCAGCAAAAGGCTTTCCTTGAGGGAGACGTAGGACAGTGATAAATACAACCACATCTTAAATACACCTTCCCCAGTTCTCCAGCTCTGCTTCCTCCTTCCCGAGAGCAGTGCAGAGGGGTGGGGAATGAGGGTTGTGGCCAGTCCCAGTCAGTTCCATGTTGTTCCTGCTGCTTCTTCCACCTCAGAGGGAAAACTCCTCACAGTGCTCCCCTATGGTGTGTTCCTCCCACAGGAGACAGCCTCCATGTACCTCTCCTACAGGCATATGTCCCTTCTGCAGGCTGTAACCCTCCCCGTGCCAGACTGCTCCAGCACAGGCTTCCCTCAGAGTCATGGACTTCTTCCAGAGCAGTCTCCTGCTCCAGATGGGGGTTCTCCACTCTTGACCTGTAAGGACTGCAGGGTCTCAGCCTGCCATCTCCCCATGGGCCAGAGGGGAATGGCTGCTCTGGTTGGCCTCCCCCTCCTTCCTCACTGACCGCATGCTCTCTGCTCTCCAAACCAAAGGATCTTGTCCAGCACTTTCCTCTTCTGAAATATGTTATTGTAGATGTGCTGATTGGCTCGGCCTTGGCCAGAGGTGTGTCCAGCTTGGAGCTGGAGAGCTTCTTGTGGCTTTTTACAAGGAGTCATTGCCAGTACCTCCCTCCCCACTACCAAACCCCTGCAGGACACAGTGTTTGGTTTTGATACTGACCCATCTCGGTTTCCTTTGCGGTTGGTATATGGTGAAACTTCAAATAGTCAGAAGTGGTAAAACGTTGCTGATTCTGTAGATGTCTTTACTCTGCTCAGTTGAAAGCTGTACCCAAAGCAGTTTGCTCAGATAGTTTTCATACTGGAATAGAACAGACTGTTTCAGTTGGAAGGGACCTGTAACAATCATCTGCTCCAGCTGCCTGACCGATTCAAGGCTGATCAAAAGTTAAAGCTTGTTATTAAGGGAATTCTCCCAATGCATCTAAAACACTGACAGGCTGGGGGACGTGAAAAGAATTTCAGTTTATTAAAAAAGTAATATGAACAAAAAACTAAGATCTCTTGATTTTTAATGGCACTAAAGCTGAATAGCCACGGAATTGCTTCGGTTGGGCTTCCAGCGTATTTCTGCCGAGTTGTTGCTCAGTGTGAGTTTCATTTGGAATTATGATCTAATGAGTGTTCTGCCAGTGCAGACAATTTACCTACAGCTTGGACTTCTCTTGCTCTTTTGGTTGAGCTGACATAAGCTGCAAAATGCATTTGTAAATTCAAACTACCACATATTTTCTTGTTCTTTTACTTTGGTACGCTTTTTTTTAAGGCAAGAGAAAGCTCTGTGCCGTTAAAAAAATCATGGATTGAAGTAGCAAACATATTAGACTAGTAGAACAAACCCCAAGCTAAGAAACTAGATGTATACTAAGATGTTCAGAAGCACCATATTAGAGTTTAGGAAATAGCCATCTGGTTTAAAACTTCACTTATGAGCTGTCTAAATTTAGACCAAAAATCAAAGAATCAAGACTGGCTAAGAGGAGAATGGACTGAGTTTGTAACTTAAGCGAATAGTGTCTTTTGGAATGACTTGTTAATAACAGTTGTTGAGATAGAACCATAAATAACCCAGAATGGGAAGAGTAGGCTGAACTGAGATTGCAACTCTGGTCAAAAACTTGCAAACCTTCAGTGTTTGATTTGAATTTTAAATTTTCATAATACTGCATCCACTTCCAAGAAAGCTTGTCTAAGTTTTAAGCCCTGCATATTTAAGGAGAAAATTTTACAAGGCAAGAAAATTGAGAAAACAAACTATTGAGTTGTTATGTTAACTTTCCAAGAAGTGCACAGCATCAAGCCAGCTAAAATATTTAGGTTTTAGCTTCTGGAGTTTTGCTGAAACTGCTACAGCTTAAGAGAAAATAATGAAGGATTTATGCCTTCAGTTCACAAGTCATTTCTTAACAAGTTACTTTCATTTGAAGCATGAGGCCTAGTTATTTATATTTGATCTTTCGACTTCCAGACCAAAGTATGAAAAAGCATCGCTTTCTGCTTTCAATGTAAAATGGCATATTATACTTAAATAAAAATATTACTGTCTGCTGAAACTCCTGGAGACCAAAAGTGTTTGATACTGACTACAGCTGCTGTTAGGGAGATGTTTTGTTGGTCAGAACAGAAAACTTTGGGGTTCTTCCATGAGCTGGATAAGCTAATTGCTTACTGTCTGAATTCCTTCCTCTGCTTTCTTGATTTTCTCAAGGTTTCAGCATGAGAAGAAAGGTCATTTTATAATACTGCAGAATCAGAAAGTTTCTGATTTTGCCTTCTGGAGTTTGCTTGGTGGAGGTGTCGGAGAAGCAGCGCAGCTCGCTGCGCTTTGACGCGTTAGGAAGTCAGTTCCTCTCGCTAGGCCTCAGAGCGCCACGGTCACTGGAGTGCTGTGTGTGACGTGCCGCTAGCTCGTGGTGAGCGCAGGGAGAGGAGTGGTCTCAGCCGAAGTCAAGAGAAGAAGACCTGAATTCATTCTGCTTGAGGTGCTGGAGTCTTCCCTGCGGATCCCATAGGGTTCCCACCATTTGTTTTCCCAGGAGAAATACAGACTTTTCCACAGACGAGTTTAGCCTGCTGCAAAACCCAGTTTGTCTTGGCTGTTGTGAGGAGGGAGGAGAGGTGGCGGCACAGACTGCGAAGGCTATCCCTGCCGTACAGCCTTGTGTCCTCTGTGGCTCACCTGGCCTCCCCTCTTCGCACAGCAGTTCAGAGGGACCTGGCTGTTACCTGTGCATTCTGGGGAGGGAATACAGCTCACACGCTTGGGCATGGTGTCTGTGCTAATACAATTCTAGGTTTGTTTAGCTGTCAACATGCTTTGTAATCTGACTGCAACTAGTAGACATGGTTCCAAGCAATTTTTTACTTCTTTGGGTTATCATTGGCAAGTGAGAACGTCCTTCATGCCAGAAACTCCAGAAAATTTTCCCGGACTTCTCAAAAGTGCTGACTAAGCACCAAGTCCTGTTTCCAATAGCAGTCTGGATCCAGTCATCAGTCTGTAGTGTGCTTAGCACTGTATTGTGGGCCAGCATCTGTGTTCTGGGTTTGCTGCCACAAAAGTGATAACCACTTCGCTTTAATGAAAAAAAAAAAACAAAAATAAGGCTGGCAAGGGAAATGCTTTTAAGAGGTAGTGAACTACGTTTTTATTTTTCTGTCTTCGAAACAGAGGGCATTTTAGCTAATTATGTTTTCTAAACATAATCAGAACGGTACATCCCAACTACAAAAAAAAAAAAGGGATAAAAAAAGTACATTGAGGGAAGTGGAGGGAATGCAGCATTATTACCAAGGAGAAGTTGCCTTTAGTTCCTATTTTTACCCCGTGTGTAACGTTGCAACAGGAAGAGATTCAAATTGCTTGCAAAATTTCTGCTTCCCTACCACTGCAATGCTAAAAGGCCAGGAATGGGTAGGTAAATATCAAAATAGATAGGCCTGTGGATGACAGTTGTGTAGCTGGAATATTGATTGTGAGGTATAAAAGTCACTTCAGATACTCCAGTCGTGTCTGTAGACTGGCTGAAGGAGAACGCTGGTGGGGAGCGGGAGATCCGAGGAATGGGAAGGAAAGATGCAGAAACCAGGGATGCTTCCTTTGCTGGGTGATGAGGGCTCAGGCAAGATAAGTTTTGGTGCTTCCCTCTCCCTTTTGGTCTCCTTTCAAAGAATCCTTCTATGTATCTACACTAGCAGGGTTTTATCCACATTTTTCTGCTTGCAGGCACTGCCTACCATTAAGTTAAAAGTTGGAGTTGAAACTGGAATATATGAAATACTGTTAAATCCCAAAGTATTCAGAGAGGGCTTTCAAAAGACATGACCTGTGCTTTTGTGAGGCACCACTCCCCGTCTGCTCCTTAGAGAAGAGGCTGTGGGGATCTGTTCCAAGCAAGGATTCAGAGTTGCCCTGTGGCGCTGAGTAGCGGTGACTCAAAGGATGTCCCTGTCTTGGCTGCAGTGAGGGACGTGCCCCCTCAGTGCCCGCTTTGCACCCCGGTCTGGTGCAGCTCCCTCCTTCCTCCTCTCGCTGCTGTGTAGATGCTACAGTGCCCAACTCAGGTGGGACTGTGCTGGGCTGTGCCCTTCTCGGTTGGGCTTTAGGCTCTGCATAGCTGAGCAGTCTCTAACCCTTCCGAGATCTGTCTGTAGGTGTTTGTTTCCAAAAATAACCAGGATCATCTGTTTTTCTCTCTAGAAAAGTTGATTGCATATCAACGGGAATTTCACGCTTTGAAGGAGCGTCTTCGTATAGCTGAGCATCGCACTCTGCAGCGCTCTTCCGAGCTGAACGCGATCTTGGAGCAGTTCAGGCGAGCAGTAGCAGAAACAAATGGGAGCAAGAATGCAATGAATAATTTTTCAGGTACGTACTGTGATGGAGCTGTTTTTGAACTCTGCAATGCCAATATCTGCTCTTCTTACTATAGAATAAGAAATTAATACCAAGAAAGCCAAATGCAGCTGTTCAGCAGTGTGAATGGAGAATGTGTAATATGTTTTATCTGGTGGGGAGGACTTTGGCTTTTAATTTTTACTTTTTACAATTTCTATGCTCAATGATCCACCCACTTTTCATTCTTAGGAATGTAAGGACTGAATACTTACTCCACAGCTAGCTCCCAAAGCCTGGAACTTCTGGTCCCTTATTTAGCATATTGAATGTATTCTGGCAGTAGTTTATGTCACTCTCTAAATAGAGCTTGAGGAGAAGTCAGCAAACAGAAGGAATGGATGAACCTGAAGCAATTTAAATAAATTTAAAAGCCAGCTGGAAGATGTAAAAACATACAGGCTGAGGTTGTGATTTTAAAACGTACAGGTAATGACCTTTTTAACAAGAAGTGGTTAATGGTAAACTGGGATCTTCCTTTGAAGTTTTACTCATTTTGGAGGCTGATGCTCAGCTTTATCCAGAGCTGTGTTTGGCACTATTAGAGAATGCCTTTGCACTGCTCACCAGATTATTGAAGCCAATATCTAACATCCCACAATTACTGCTGTAATTACTCTGATTTTTCTAGGTGGGAAATGATTAACAAATAACTGGAAACTTCCTAGTGAGAGGTGGGTTGCAGATATTCAATTGTATTAGCCTAATGAGGAATATAAACCCGAAGAGTTCTGCAAATCAAAAAAACTGAATCAAGCTTTTTGAATCTGTTGGCTGCTTGCATTTGTGCTCTGGGTACTTTTCTACCAATTTGCTTTGGGTGGTGGTTGTTACTGTTCCAGGCCCTCAGTGCTGATAGTAATGACTGACTCTGCTGGCCTATCCAACCCGATATCCACAGTTCCTGGATCTCCAGGAATGGGATGGATAAAGGTTGTGTTTAACATAGCCTGTGACTCTTGTCTTCCTGTTCTGTGTGCCCATTTTTGCCACTAGAGCAAACAGCCATAGAGGGTGGCAGGTAACTTTGATACTGGATTTATGGTTAGGTTATTGCCACATTTCTTTCTAAAAATGAGTTAGCTTGCACATAGATAATGTGGTTACAGGGAGTTGTCGTCTTCTGGTGCGGCTGAGGTTACAGATTCACAGTTTGAACATTGTACCACGCCTGGATCTCAGCTGGAACCTCCTCTTTTTCTCCAGGTGCAGCCACAATGGGAAGTCAGCTGAAGTCTGAGTTCCTGAGATTTTGTGCTCAGAACTTAGACAGATTATGTTTAAGTAGATATAATATTATGTAGTATTTGCCATCTTCGAAGCTGAAAGAATTCCATATTATTTTATGTAGATCATCATTCATTCCTATAAAGAGCTGTCATATTGTTGTCATATTGTATTTGTCAAATTCTTGACAGAGTTTTCAGTCCAGCTTTGGCAGTTGAAGTTAAAGGAAATGTTAGCAGGAAAAGGAAAATGTACCTGCATTGGAATCGCTCAAACTAAGCCTCTCTACACATGACATCTATTTACCAGGGTTTTTTCCAAGGTTCTAAGTGTGGTTAGGGATTTAGTTTCACCCAAGATTAAATATTTTCTAAAAAGGCAAATGCTAAAACCCAAACAAACACACACACACAAACAAAAAACGCCTGACAAACAAACCAAACTGAAACCCACAACAAAACCCGTCTGGCTTTGAAGAAGCTACACTCAGACTCTGAGAGGAATATTTCTGGTTTTACTTTTCTCACTTTTTCACAATATAATCTTCTCTCAGAAACCTTGAGTACAGTTTTTCACTTAACTTGATGTTAAAAAACCCATAAATTTTCAGAGGTCCATATGCTCTCCTGTTTGTCGTTTGAAGTAAGAGTTGTTTTCACACTTGATGTAAGAAAATCAATATGCACAGCAGGGGAATTTAAAAACTGTTATTTACAACTTTGAGAGCCACCTGGACATCCTGAGAGGCAGCTACCCTGGAAAGAGCAAGAATGCTTTTAAGTACTCTAACGGACTAAATGAAATTCACAGTAGCCTTTATTTTATTGCAGAAATATTCCAAATCTCAGCTGTATGTTTGATGCTATTTTTGTTTTGTATCTGTACGTGCCTTGTATTCCAATATGTATTTGTAGCTTTGAAAAGTTATTTGCAGTAGTATGACTACATGGTGATGAGCTCTGTAAGCATAAGTAAAAATTAATGTAGGTAAATAATCCTCCCATTTTGATTCTCTGGGGAAAAAAAAACCTCAACAGATCAAACCCCTAAATAAATGGAGCATTCTTTACTTGTATGCTTGCCCACCAAGTCTTACGTGATGAGGTGCTAACTCTATCTGCGTAGAAGGTTACTGGGGCAAAATCATCTTAGCCGTTGTTTAGGAGAAGAATTAAAATGAGGAAAGACTTTGCACACAAGATACAATGCCTCAGTAAAATGCACATTTTGTTCTGCTTCTCACTTGGGATGAAGCACAGAATTTTGTACTGTTGACCACTGTGTAAAACTTCATACGATTTGTTTTCTGCATTGCTGATTCCATGTATGCTTGCAGATGAGACGCTGAAGTTGTTAAAAGAGCTAGCAAGTAGAAAATCTCTTCAAGTGCCAAATATCTACTACCATTTGCCTCATTTGCTGAAAAATGAAGGAAGCCTTCAACCTTCTGTGCAGATTGGCCTTGGAAGGACAGGAGGTATGTTGATGCTTATTTTTTGGTTTATGTCTGGGGGACTTTCTGGTGTTAGCAATATAATTTACTACTTGGTAGATCAAGGACGTCTCGTTTCACTTGTGTGATATTGATATCTCTTGGAATTCACACTGAATCCGAGATGAAAGGAGTTTGGCTTCAGCTTTGCTCTTTGCATAATCTCAGTCATACCCCGTGCCATGTTAAGGTACACGTCAGGCAGTTAGCTGGAATTAATTGTTTATAACTCAGTAAAAGGGACCAAAGCTGGAGCACTACAGATTCTGAACTGCTGATGGGTGCGCCTCTGCGGCTTTCGGAGTCGTGGGGCAGCCGTGCACGGACACAGGTACTGTATGGTTGGTGTTTCTGGGTTTTGGATGTGTAACTTTTGAATATTTTAATGGGTAACTTTGAGTTGTCAGAGCTGGGAAAAGAAGATCTAATTACATAAATAAAATGTGGATCTTCAATGGAGGGGGGGGGGAAATCAGTGTTTGGCTGCAGTACTGTTGATCCCCCTGGGTTTTCCCCAGTTCTCACCCATTCTGAGCTTGGGTCATTAGGGGAGCTCCACAGAATCCCACTCTTTGAGCACTAGAAAACAAAGAGCACAAAGCACAACCAGGCTGATATGTCTCACACATGTGTGTGTGGCTCTGAGTTGAAGGATCCACCAGAGAATCCTTGTTTCTCTGTGTGCCACCTGACACTTGAATGCCTTGTGTTGGTGTTTTCTTTTCTCCTCCTCCCTGTTTTTGAAAGAAGTATGAGTTACCTCTGGCCTGTATTTTTTTCATTACCTCACTAAGTTTGCTGCTTCTTTTAACAGAAGACCTGCCTGTGTGACAAATGTACAGGCTCCAGCCATGGGGTTATTTTTCTGACTAATAAACACCTTTTATTTCAGTGTTGTTATTCAGGAAAGAAAAGGCTCATATTCCTTTATTGTTTTAAGTGGAGCCTGTATTATTTCCTACTGGGAATATATGACAAGAGTTTGAAATTACAAAATGGAAATTGGAATCAAGTCTATTTGATTAAAAAGTGGGAGGAAAATCTGAGTTAAAATTATTTTCCCAACTTCTTCATTTGTGGCCACTGTGCTTTTTGAGTGTTCCTTTTAAAAATTCAGAGCTTGCTAACGTGTAGCTGGTGGGTGAACCGGGCGCTATAAGGAAGGATAAATAACACTTTTAATAGCCATTTGATTTTATATATTTATGATGTGGGAATCACATAGATGGCTCAGAACAGTGGTGCTGACTTGGAGAAGTCTGCTTTATCCTTTTACTGCACTCCCAATGCTGTCTGCTGTGCCCCTAGTAGGGAGCCAGCCCTGGCTACGGGGTGGGGTGCAGAAGAAAGACTATTGGAAGCATAAGGAACATGGGGGTCATCTGGCCTGCTGAAAGATGGTGTTAAAATGCTAATAGCATTGTAGCCAGGGCCAGAGTGCTTTGCATTTAAAGTGCTTTTAACAGCGGTAAGAGATTTCGCTGAGGAATTTTTGGGCAATCTTGGTGACCTGGACTTACTTTTCTAGAAGAACCCAAATCATATGCAAGGAAAATAATAAGAGTTTTTCAGCAGAGTGGCTTTATAATGCAGTATCTGATAAGTTAAATACTACATACTTGAGTTGTGAAGAATGGTTGTGCCAGCCTGAAAATAAAATTAGGGAGTTTAATCACTCTAAGTCTTGGTGCACCCAATGTCATGGTTGTTGATTTTACCTCTCGTGTTGGGGTTCCATGGCAAGGTCTTGGTAGTGGGGGGGCTACAGGGGTAGCTTCTCTGAGAAGCTGCAGAAGCTTCCCCCTGTGTCCAACAGAGCTGATGCCTGCTGGCTCCAAGATGGACCTGCTGCTGGCCAAGGCTGAGACCATTAGCTGTGGTGGTACTGCCTTTGGGAGAACTTCTTTAAGAAGGGGGGAAAACCACAATGGCAACTGCAGGTGGAGAGAGGAGGGGGAATATGTGAGAGAAACAACTCGCCAGNGCCGATCACAACCAACATCTCCCTGTGCTGCTGCAAGAGTGGAGATGGAGAAATCAGGAGTGAGGTTAAGCCCAGGAAGAAGGGAGGGCTGGGAAGAAGGTGTTTTAAGATGTAGTTTTTATTTCTCATTTTCCTACACTTATTTGATTGGTGATATTTTTGATTAATTTTCCCCATGTCAAGTCTGTTTTACCCCGATGGTAAACAGCGAGTGATCTCTTCCTGTCCTTATCTCAACCTATGAGCCTTTAATTATATTTTCTCTCCCCTGTCCAGCTGAGGGAGGGAGGGATAGAGCAGCTTTGGTGGGCAGCTGGCATCCAGCCAGGGTCAACCCANCGCTGAGGAATTTTTGGGCAATCTTGGTGACCTGGACTTACTTTTCTAGAAGAACCCAAATCATATGCAAGGAAAATAATAAGAGTTTTTCAGCAGAGTGGCTTTATAATGCAGTATCTGATAAGTTAAATACTACATACTTGAGTTGTGAAGAATGGTTGTGCCAGCCTGAAAATAAAATTAGGGAGTTTAATCACTCTAAGTCTTGGTGCACCCAATGTCATGGTTGTTGATTTTACCTCTCGAGTTGGGGTTCCATGGCAAGGTTTTGGTAGTGGGGGGGCTACAGGGGTAGCTTCTCTGAGAAGCTGCAGAAGCTTCCCCCTGTGTCCAACAGAGCTGATGCCTGCTGGCTCCAAGATGGACCTGCTGCTGGCCAAGGCTGAGACCATTAGCTGTGGTGGTACTGCCTTTGGGAGAACTTCTTTAAGAAGGGGGGAAAACCACAATGGCAACTGCAGGTGGAGAGAGGAGGGGGAATATGTGAGAGAAACAACTTGCCAGAAACCAAGATCAGTGAAGAAAGAGGGGGAG
>VWZY01003452.1:238207-263305 GCA_013399075.1 Chloroceryle aenea
GATTTTGAACTTGATTTATTTTTGTCCTGACTGGCCTTCTCCAAAGCTACGCTCGTTCCTCTATGCGATGATGTGGTTCATGGCACAATCCATGTGGATGTATACCCTCATGACCCAGGAGCTGGCATGCAGGGTGCAAGGACAGGGAGTAGTGAGAGTAGGAGTGATCCAAGAATAGCTTGTATGGCTGTCGGAGGCTTTGCATTGTGCAGCCTTGTCCTGAACCAAATTGGGTTAGGCACAGAAATGACTGGAGAGAGGAAGATCCTTTCTGACCTGTGTGGTGGAGTGGGGACTTTCAGTAAGGGGGGGTGAAGTCGGTAGCTCATGTAGGACACGGAGGCTCCATTGTGCTTATGTAACATTAGATGGCTGTGTTATGACAACATTCTGCATTCCTGCTTTCTGCTTTGCATCTTGTTCTCGCATTCCTGTATTTGACTTGAGCTGCTGGTTCACACCTGAACACTGACGCTGTATTCCTGAAAATCTTTTTTCACCTGCATTTGCTGAACTCCGACAGATGATAGTGCCTTTTTCCAGACCTTCCTTATATCCATACGCTATTGCAACCACTGGAAACTGCTGCTGCACTTCTATTCCTCAGGGCTTTTTCTTCACTGCATAAATATCCAAAAATAGGCCCAAATGCCACTTCAGCTGCTGCTGTTCCCTCTGTGAATTTGAAAGCTTTGTATATAGGTAATGGCATTCATATGTATTTTCACCATTTCAAGGCAAGTATACATTTGCTTTGCCTTTTCTGGAGGCCGTTCAGTTTTGCATAGTTTGTTGTTATTTAAAATACAGTAACATTATTCCACCTCTGCTCTACAGGGATGATGAGAGATGAAATGAAACTGAAGAAATTGGGAAGCAATTAAATGACCACGCTTTGCAGATTAGCATGGTTGTTTCCTAGGGATTTTTTCTTTTTTAAAGGTGTTTTTAAATAAATTAAGATTTACTTATAGTAGATTTCATTTAAGAATTGAGATCTGGAAAATCTAACAGCCTAGATAAACTACTTTGTGTAGAATGTGCTGTACAGTTAATGTCTGAATTCCCCACCTCTTCCTCTGCAGCTTCTGTTCTTGAATCTGTAGTGTTTTGATATCTTGCATCTCAATTTCCCTTCCTAGTGGCTTGTGAAAAGAAAAAAAAAACTTAGCAATTTTAGTGCCATCTTTGCTTCTATTTGCACTTCTCTTCAGAAAACTGCCTCTCTTTGACAACTGAAAGAGAAATTGAATCCAATCAGAAGTTTGGTCTCTTAAGGCAAGATCTGAGATTCAGAGAATTGCTGAGACTGGAAGGGACCTCTAGAAGATCATCTTCTCCCACCCCCCTGCTCAAACTGCTGAAAACTTGTACATTTTGCAGAGCATTTCAATATATTTCTTGAAAATTATAGCTTGAAAAAAAGCTAAAGTGGCAAGTCTAATTCCAGAACAAGAAAATGCCAGTTATGTTGCTTGTGCACAGTATCATGGCATTCCATCAAGCTTTACTTACTTTTTCTGTGGGTTTTGTTATTTTCATCCTCTGAAACAAATCGGGCAAATTCACAAAGACCAGAGCCAGGAGGAGCTGTTGAATCCAATGGTATGAATGCCACTCAGGAATTAGAAACTATAGATTAATGAGAACTGAGAGGTAGAGGGGGGAAGGAAGGTCCATTCTGTGTGTCCTGTTCATTGCACTCTACACTGCACTGCCATGGCCCCACCAGGNAGTAGTGCTTTGCAGCAAACTAAGGACAAGTTAATTCATAATGTATCCAATATCACTGGCTAAGGTGCTGCAGGAGGGATGAGATGAGAAATAAAAGCAGGGACAGGAATCCCATCCTTTACAATGGAATGTAGCGGTCTGAACTCTTGCCTCTTCTAGCAGTGCTGTGTCTTGGTGGTGCTGCTGGAGTACAAGGTGTGTCTCGTATGGTCTCAGGCACAGTGTTTGTGTGCTTGCCCTGTCTGTGTCGGCCTGGCTCTGCCCTGTCTGAGCTCGCTGGCTGCTTGGTTAGATTTTACATAGGTGGGTTAGAAAGGGTTCTCAGTCTGACGTGGTGATGCGGGTGCAATCTAGGTGCTGCTAAATGAAATGAAGAGGCCAAATCTAAACCAAAGACAATATTTTTCCCTTGGTACGTAGCTAAATTGTGGGTCTTGTTGCTACTGGGTATTGTGAGATACAAATGAGGGAATGGGCTCTGAAACAAATTGGGCAAATTCACAAAGACCAGAGCCAGGAGGAGCTGTTGAATCCAATGTTATGAGTGCCACTCAGGAATTAGAAACTGTTGATTAATGAGAACTGAGAGGTAGAGGGGGGAAGGAAGGTCCATTCTGTGTGTCCTGTTCATTGCACTCTACACTGCACTGCCATGGCCCCACCAGGAGCACTGTGTAGAGCTTTGGGCTCCTCATTATAAGAAGGACATCAAACTATTAGAGTGTGTCCAGAGGAGAATGGCACAAGATGGTGAAGGTCTGGAGGGGAAAACTTATATAGTGTGCCTGAGATCGCTTGGGTGGTTAAACTGGAGAAGAAAAGGCTGAGGGGTGACCTCGTCTCAGTCTGCAACTTCCTCAAGGTGGACAGCAGAGGGGGAGGTGCTGATCTCTCTTAGTGAGTGACCTCCTAAAAGGAGGTTGTGGTGAGGCTGATGTTGGTCTTTTCTCCCAAATTACTAATGGTAGGATGAGAGGAAATGGCCTCAAGTTGCATGAGTGTCTATTAGCAAGAAGCTCTTTACTGAGAGAGTGGTTGGGCAATGGAACGGGCTACCCAGGGAGGTGGTGGAGTCACCAGCCCTGGAGGTGTTTAAAAAATGAGTAGATGTAGCACTTGAGGCTCTGGTCTAGTGGACAGGGAGATGGTGGGAGGAAGGTTGAACTTGATGATCCTAGAGGTCCCTTCCAACCATAATAATTCTATGATAGGACACAAGGAAATTGAATGAAGCTGCATCAGGGAAGCTCAGACGGGACATTAGGAAAAGGTTATCCATTGATAGGGTGCTTGGTCACTGGAACAGGCTCCCCAGGACAGTGGTCACAGCACCAAGACTGTCAGAGTTCAAGGACCATCGGAATGATGCTCTTAGTTGTATGGTTTAGTTTTTGGTGGTCCTGTGAGGAGTAGGGAGTTGGACTTCATGATCCTTATGGGTCCCTCCAACTTGAGATATTCTATGATTGCATCTTTTTCCTGTGCATCTGCTACTGGCTAAGACAGGAAATAAGCCCTTGGTCTAAAATGCTGTGGCTTTCCTTACATTTTGAGAAACTAGAAATCTTGATTTTTATCTGACAGTTGACTTAGCTGTTCATCAGAACTTTCCAACCTCTTGTTCTGTCTGCTAGCTAATATATTCAACAACTTTACTATGCTTGGAAAGTTTGTTGAATAATGATATTTGTTCAGACAAACCTTAGGATAAATGCAAATTTGAATTCAGCTTCACCTAAATTAGAGAAGGTTCTTCAGAGGATTGAAGGGAGCATCTTAAAAAAAATAAAATAAATGAGGAAATCTTAAAACCTACTTCACTGACAGCCTGAAACTCAGATTTTCCACAACAAATTCTGAGTTTTCTTTAAGAGAGACTCATTAAAGCACTCTTTATGTGTGTCTCCTCAAAACTGCTGAGGCAAGGAATTAAACCTTAGCCGTGTTCACAGGCTTACGAAACTCCACAGATCTCATAAGCTAAAATCTTCTTTTCTTGCTGGAAGTTTAGATAGGCTCAGGGGGATACTGGCAAGGTACCTTGAAGAGGAGTCTACTGAGGAATATTAAATACACAAAATCACACCCGTCTCAGGAAGTAACCTGAATTGAAGGTAGTGGGAGTGTGGCTAGTAGGAGGAGGATTGGGTGTGCTTGTCCTCTCTTATTCTTTGTTATTTATCTGCTCGTGGCTGCCTCTGCTGGAAGCAGGATGCTGACCTGGATCAATCTTTCATCTGATCTTGTAAGAAGGAAAAAAGGAGGATGTCTTGCTCCAAGTGTTCCTCCTTTCTCTCAGAAATCACGAACTGCATATGACTGTCAGAAAGAACAGGTGGAAGGATCTGAACTGATACTGAAATAACCACCTCTGGCAATACCTTTCCTCAGTTCCCAGAGACCCACCCAACAGGACAGAGTTGTTTGTAAGGCTTCCTGTGAGCCATTGGCAAGATGCATCTTCGTGGCTGACGCAGTTACCCCTCTCCAGTAATGAACTGTGCGTGAGCAATCCGGAGGTGTATTTCCAGACCTCGGGACAGATCAGGGTCCATATGGACTTCTGACCCTCCTTGGGAGGAGCTCACTGCAGGAGGTGTTGAATTGTGAACACCTCACCTGCTTATTAGAACTTCCATCCAGCACGAGACGGTGCAATTACGGAGAAAATACGTATGAGAAAACGATGACAAATCTTTTCTACTCACGTGTTCTTGCAGTATTTGGAACCTGCTCTTGGAAGAAGCCCACCGCTGTCCTTCTTGGAAGCGCGTGCGTCACTGGCGTTACGTTGGGTTTATAAAAATAAAACTTTTAAAATAGGAATGGTAATTTTTAAGATCAAAGGGTAAGCACCTTTATCAAATAAGATTAGTGGATCTATAGAAATGCTTGGGAGGGATTTATTCTCTGTGTGCATAATCCTTTAATGATAACCTGCATTACAAATTCATCAGAAAATGTATGAACAACTTCTTTGTTTCCAGCATTTCAGAGGCAGCTCTTTCTCCAGAATCCTCATGAGCCACCAGTCTGAGTTGATTTTTAGGCTGTGACTTTTCTTTTGAAAACTGACAAATAGTATCTCAAATGATTAGATTAGTAAGTGTAACAAAGATTATGGTTTCAGTCCCCTTTATGATTCTGCAAATTCTCTTTTCCTGGAATGAATGTGTACAAGCTTGAATAATTCTGGCGAGTTAGATGATCTAGACTTTTCCAGAATGTCTCAATTTCTGTTTTAAACAACAAGTAAACATTAGTATCTGTGCCTCTTTAAGAACAAACATTAGAATCTGTGCCTCTTTAAGAACTGGGTGATTGATAGGCTGGAGAGTCCCTCAAGTTCAGTCTCAGATGCAAAAAAACCCCAACTCCAGTCAGGAAGAGAGCCTGTTCATTGCTGTCTGTGGTTGGAGCATCCGTGCCTTAAATACAAAATTCAGGAGATGTATTTTTGAAATAAGAGTGTGTGTTCAATGCCCTGTTTTCCAGGAAGCTTTCCTTGGTGATACAACAATACTTATGAAAATAAGTATTCATATAAGTAATGTAAATATAAGTACTATTATATAAGTATTATTATGATACAACAGTTCTTCCTACACTCTCAGTGATCATTTTGTCATTAGGAGCGTGAGAGTTTGCAAGAAAACACCAAGAGCCAAATGAGAACTGTCTGCTAAGTGCAGATATGAGGCAAATGTTATTCCCCTCTGTTTACAAAGAGAAATTGTTTATTTTCCCATTGGGCATAAGAGAGTCATATATATATGCTGTGTTCCTATATTACTAAAATATCTCCCACGCTGGAATTGATTTTCAGGTACAGATACCTCCAATGCTTATTTTACTACGTTCTTTTAAAACAGAACTCCAAAACTCTGAAGTATTCTATTCCATTTCTGTGCTGTTTTTTTTTTCCAGACTGATCTTGACTATGTGAACAGTGTTGTTGCAAGCCTGGAAAAAGAGTAAGTTATACTTTTAATGGGGGTTTTCTTAGCTTATAGGTGGGTTTGCTTTTTGTTTTTTCCTAAATCAGATTGTGTTAAGTATTGAAAATACGAGATCATGCATCTTTGTCTCCTTGGGGTTTGACCTTACGGACAAAAAAGTGGCAGATGACAAATTAAGAGGTAGTGATTCAGACAGTTAACTTGTAAGAACAATAAATTGGATTAAATTGTGTGGTACACCGTAAACAGATGGGATTATTTTAACCTGATTGGGAATTTGTGATGCCTGTGTTAGGGCCTTATACTCATATGTTCAAAGAGAACCACAGACTCCCATGTGACTTGAGGATGTTTCTATTGGCAGGTTTTCTACAGAGATCAATTCTGGCTTGGTGGAAGTAATAGCCCCTCCTGCAACTTACTATCCTGACTTGACAAACTTGAAAGAGACATTCGGAGATTCAAAAGAGAGAGTGAGGTTGGTTTATTCCCCAGATCTTTTCCTATTTTCTCCCACGCCCGCACTTGTGTTGTTCATGATGTGGCAAGTGGGATGTGAATTCTTGAAATATTTTCTTACTGTGATTCCTGAAAGTGTGGGGATGCTAAAAGTGCTCTGTGACTACATCTCATTCCTGTCTGCCTGCTGTTCTGGGCATAATCAGAGCTAATGCTATACTTCATTGGATTCATTTAGTGTTAAACTTTGGGAGGAAAACTGAGACTTGATGTCTTTTTTGAGACTTTTTTGTTTACTCACTTTGTTTCTGAAATAGTCTAAACTAATTTCTGCTGAATTACCATTTTAAATGCACATGAAGTTTTAGTGAAGTGTTAGGTAGTTTTCACTAAATCAGACTGAAGTTAAACCATGAAGTGTAAGGCAAACACTTTGTTCCTTTATTTCAGACAGAGGATTTCCTGAGGGAACAATGCCAAAAGCAGCTGTCCTAACGTTTCCCTAATATGCGTCATTCTTCGTAGGGAGACTTGCCTTGCATTGCCAGTGTGTAGTGAAATAACACTTTTCATAATCCTTAAACATTTTATTTCAGATGGAGAACAAAACAAAACTTGGATTATTGTTTTCTTATGATGTATGCCCAGAAAAAAGGGGTTTATTACATTCAGGTAAGTTTCTCTTCTTTGTTTTGAGACAAGTTTCTAAATGAGTCTCCAGAAACTATGCTGTTGATCACATCAGATGGACCTACACCAAACAGAGCTGACTTGATTCCACAGTTGAAGGAGGGTGTTCCATATGGAGGTTATGATATCTGAGGAAGTCGACTGTGGAGGACACTGTGTCTGGAGTAGAAAGTGACTTGTCCTGTGTAATTTATTTCATCTCAAGACACTTAGGGGAAGAAAAGTAACAAAATGCAGGCAGCTTTTCCTTGTCCCTGAAATGAGTTACCATTCAGTCACCGAGGCAAGAAACACCAGCATAGTTTTGAGTGGAAACTGAACTAAAATCCTTTTTTCTTCTCTTTAGAAGGCAAGTGCATTGTCACTTTAATATGACTGTTGTTCACAGCTACGTTTTCAACGTAGCGCTAGGCTTGTTTTCGTTCTTCTCTTTTAAGGAAGTTTTCAGGAACAGAGTTAGTAGATTCTTCTTAAATTTAGTGTAGCTCAGAAATGCTCCTACCATGTCTTACTCCTCTGAAGTAGGAGCTTTACCTACAGGTATTGCAGACTTAGTGAGTAACTGTGCTTTTGACCTTTGTTTAGATTTTGGGCCTGGTTCCTTTGGGTATAAAGCCCCACTCATCTCACCGAGTCTTTACTGCTCTCTGAGAGCTCTCCTGGAAGCTGCAAAGCCAATGACATGAGACCATCTTTTTGAACCTAGGCAGTTGCACAGATATTAGTGCCAGCACAAGGGAGAGAGCATGAATGCACTGGGAGGAAGGACAGAAGCAGGATCCTTAAAGGAGTGGCCTGCACTCCCTGTCGATGAAAGGGATTGCAGCACCTCACCTTGGCAGGTCTGCTGCCCGGACTGGGTGATTAGTCTGGACTATGTCCTGCTGCTTCAGTTGGACAGCTAAAGCCAGGTGAAACAAATCCCATCTCTTCAGACAAGGTGTCTCTGCGCACCTTGTCTCAGAGGGGAAGTTCTTTCAGTGTTGCTGGGTGCATGAGTAAAGACAGTCACGTTCACATACAGATAGTGCAGATATTGTACTTGTTCTACAGATGATGCCACTTGATCTAACATTATTTCATGGATTGTTTTACTTGGAAGATGGAGACTAGAAAAGCAATGTTCTGAAGTAATAAGATACATTTGTGGTTCTTACTGCGGAAAGATTCGGGATTAGTTCTCCACCAACAGACAGACTGTGACCCCTGCAGTGGTTGTTCTTGGCTGTGGTGTCCAGGTTTCATAGCAGTGCTTGCATTAGAGGCACCCGGCCGTGTGTTAGCAGCATATTAGGAGTCGCTATTTCCTAGCTGCACCTTGTACTCTTGCTTTGCTGGTGCTTTCATTTATTTATGCTGATATCACTGCTCTCTTCCTCTAGCTTGAAGATGACATCGTTGTCAAGCAGAATTATTTCAGCACAATAAAAAATTTTGCACTTCAGCTCGCTTCTGAAGATTGGATGATTCTAGAATTTTCTCAGCTGGGTTTCATTGGTAAGAGAATGTTCACTTCAGTAGTTCAGAAGAACACATTCATCCTCAGACTATGAATTCATCTGACTACTTAGTGCTGGAAATAGACCAAATAGTAGAAATTTGTTGGCTTTTTTAGGAGCTGTGGTTTAACTCATGGGTTGGTTTTCTTTTTTCAGTTGTTTCGTATACTTTGTGTGACCGGCACAAACTCAGACTGTTGGAAAAGAGGACCTTTTTTATAACCAGAAGTGCATTAATTCATAAAAATACTAATGGTCGAACCACAAGGAATGGTTTATTTTTAATTGAACTGCCATTGCAACAGTGATGTCATTAAAACACAGCTGCCTGAAGTAAAAGGAAAAAAGCAGGAAAGCTGACTCCACCTGGAACAGCATCCTGCCAGCATTTCTGAGAATCAGCAGGCAGCAGTTTGTCTTGATTGCAAAGCCTGTTTTATCTCCACTTTTCTACCCCATCAAGGAGAAGTTACAACAGTCTGGACCTCTTTCAGTGTAGTTAGACTCTTATCTGTCGTTTACATCGACCGACAGTGAGAGAAGCTAATGCAGCATCTCTGCTGCATGCGGCTGTTGTGGATCGACTATCAGGGCGCTGTCGAAACTGCTTTATGGATCTTTGCTCTGACATTAATATGTTTTTGAGAGGTACTAAACTAAACAGAAAAGCAATGAAAGAGCAGTTTTCAAGGGGTTTTTAAAATGGAAGGAATATTTCATGACTGCAGTGATGTGTCATGATCTGCTTAAAAGTGCTAAGCTGGGAATATGCAAAGAAAAATCAAAAGCTACGTCAGACCGTGGGGATTCCCGCATGCAGTCAACACAAATGCTTCCACTGTAAAGACTGTAGGCTGAGGTCAGAACAGAAAGGAAATTCTACGTGTAACAGATAAAATGCAGACCCAAGTTCTGTGATTCTCTTGGAAATTCTTGTTGTTGTCTTGTTTTTTATGACTTGTTTGGTTTTTGTATGTACCTCACCATTTCCCCGTCAGTCTAACCTGCAGAAACAATGGTGAGGAGGAGAGGAAATGGGCAGAGGGAAATATCTTCATCTGCCCACCACATACCTTGGGCTACCAGCAGAGACTGTTGCTGAAATAGTTACAGGGCTGGGTTTGTGGCCTCAGATGTAGCAAGGACAAATAGAAAATGAGCAGTCTAGCGTGGAGAAGTAGCATGTAAATAATTTACTGAAGCTTTTCCCTAGATAGACTTGTCTCTTCTGTTGGGGAGCCCTTTGCTCCCCAACGGAAGACTGGCTCCAGAGACTGATTGACTGACAGCAGCTGATTAGGCTTGGTTTCTACTTTTGAACAGCTCAGCTTAAATTGTGGACTTCGCTGGGGTTAGAGGTTCAGCTCCAGTCCCAATTGCGCTTTAAATTCTGTATGGAATCCCTTGGCTTATAGAAATATTTTGCATTTATTCTAAAATTGCTTAATTTAGTAGTAGAACACAGAAACTGCAGTTTTGTAAGACTGACACGTCAAAACGAGTGGGAAGCCAACGCAGAGGCTGGGGACAAGCACTGTCCCTCCAATACACTGCAGGTGCACTTCGGATCACTTCCTGGTTACGTGTTTTCCACACCTTTCTGCTCTCAGTGCTACCCTAGGCGACACAGGGTTGAAGCCAAAAGGGGTAGGTAGATAGTTCTTAATGGTGAGATTTGGCTTAACTGCCTGCACAACTGCTTACAAATATTTTGAAGTTGTTTTTCTATACTGCCTCTTTTTTTCAGTGTAGGCTCTGAAAATAGCTGCAGTCAAATTTGGTTGGTACCTCCTGCTGCTTGCATCCCTGTCCTTTGTTCCATATAGCACATTTGCTTGCCTCCTTTTAATTAGATGATAGTAGCAGAATTTCAGATGCATTTAGCTATGGCTGCACATCTTAATGTTGCTTTCCTACCTAGGAAATTAAATATTTTTTTTTTCTTGCAATTTATCTACTTACCCAGCTTTTAACTTTGGGGAGAAAAATTAGTATACATGGAAGTGACTAAACCTGCTGGCTGTGAGACACACTGGTGTGCTGTAGCCATATATTGCAGAGAAATGGCATGCAGGTAATGTGGGTTTGCCTTATCTCTGCTACGCCTTTGTGGATCTCGATGCAGATAGGATGGCAATGTGGTAATGCAAATAGTTTCAGAGAAGAACAAAGTAGGTTTTTGTAACGGGGGATGAGATTTATGCGTAGATGTCTTAAGAGAAAGCAGAGCACTGAACTGTCTGGATCATAGAATCAGTCATAGAGTAGTTTGAGTTGGAAGGGACCTTCCAAGTCATCTAGTTCCAACCTCTGATTTAGAAATAATCTCCAAATCTGAGAGGTGTGGCTGATTCTCTGTAAGTTACTGGAAACCTTCATCAGCTTGCAAGTTCGCGAGGTAAAAAATATTTTTTGTCCTAGTGCATTTCTGAACTGAAAATCTAATTTATGCAAGCACTACATGAGGAAATGGCAAATGCAGCTATTTAGACTGACAGCAGGATTATAGAATTCTGTCACCTCTGCCACGGAGCAGAAGTTGCTTCCTTTGTGTTTTTTTTAACACTGAAAGCATAGTCATAAGTGCTGTCAAGTATCTAATAAATAATGGGTGAGATGTTTGCTCTTTCCTTAAGAAGCTCTGTGGAAGGAGGTGCATCTTTTGCTCTTCTGATTCCGCTTGGCACTGCGGTCCCTGACACAACACAGGAAAGTCCCACTAGCTTTTTGTTGAGAAATATTGATTTGTCTTCCGATCGCCTGCCAGCTGAGGTGTTTCCAGAGGACCTGCAATACCCTGCGCCGGAGCCATCGTGCTGACTGTCACAGATGTAGTGAACAGCTTTGAATCAACCTCCTGCTTGTCTTGCACCCTTCCCTGAATCTTACCCTGCCCTGCTGTGTTAGGGCCTGATGTTCTGGTTATTTTAAGTTACTCTGATTACGGTTTTGCTCAAGCTGTCCACATAGTTGAAGTTTGGGGAAGAGTAGATCAAGTCAAATATTTGAGATTTAAATAACTTCAAAGACCTTCTGGTTTTAATGCCAGTAATTTGCATATCATTAACAGGGAAAGCATTGAAAGGCTTCAACTATAGTTAGAAAATGTGCTTGCAGGTATAAAATTATTGTTGGTGTAGACTGAATGCATTTAATGATGCTTTTACAAAAGAAGAAAAGTGAATTATTTAGATATTTGCTGTTTGGAGAACTGTAGAAAACAAAGTTTTAAATTTTGTGTGTGTCTTGTACTTGCCAACAAAATACTGAGAGGGCCGGAAAGTTCGCTAAGCACAGCGTTTAATGGACCGAGAATCGGAAGTCTTGGCAGGGCACCATAAATAGCAAAAAATGTGCCACAAGCTTCATTTTTCTTTTAAGCCCTGGCTCTCACTTTTATCAATATAGATAAATAAGACAAAGTCTTCCATGTTTTATAAACCTCAGGAGATTTATGGAGCAAGAATTTTGCCTCCGAGTCTTAATTCTTTTGGATTTTGAAGTTTCCTCCTGAGGGGAGTTTGTATGCACTCAGGATCTGAAACCTCTGCCTCTGTCAGCAGAGTCTCCTTGATTTACATCTCTTCTCATGCACCGTACCGAGGGCACAAACACGGTGCAAGATGAGCCACTACTGCAGTTTCTGGTTTAAGGCAGCGCGTGTCGACTGCAGTTTTTACTTGGGTCATTCTGTCTGGATGACTTTTGGCTGCGTATTGGGGATGGCCAGTGAGTGATCTATAGGCTGAACTCGGATGGCACCTCACACCCAGGCTTTCCTCACCTGCAGCTGCGTGCGTGGGAGCCCTGGGACTGCAGGCCCTTGGCAAATGCTGCTGCTGTTCTCGAGCTGTGGCTGTGCTGGAGGGAAGCCAGGCGCCTGCTGCTGAGCCCGTGCTCAGGAGAGGGTAGGCAAGGGCTTGGCTCCTTTGGATTCAGAGGGGCTGGGGTGTCAGGTCTGGGGAGTAAGAAGTACTGGGCTGCTTTCTATCACAAAGAATAGCTGTGGACAGTCAGTGGTCTACAGCTCTGAATAGCTGTTTACCAGGGGCTTTGCTGCAGGGGGCTGTTTCTGAGCTGGTTTTGGAAGAGTGTTCTCAGGAGAAATAGGGGACGTCGATCCCTGGCAGTACCGCTGACAGTTCTGACACCTCAGTCAGCACTGCCTCCATCTCAGCACCATGTGTGGAACTGAATCCCTTCAGCCACACTCCTCCTAAGAGGCTCACTGGCGTGTAACGCCTTTCTCCCTCGCATCCTCCACCGTGGCCTAGCCAAGGNNNTCCACCGTGGCCTAGCCAAGGAGAGGCAAACTTCATCCGAAAACCTGATGATGGTTTCTGGAACTGCCTTTGGGAGTTCAGTTGGCACTAAGTCCCGGGTCAGTCTGTCAGTCTCTTGCCAGTCTGTCTTCAGCCTTGGACTGCCCCATTCCCAGTTACACGTTACTCTTGGTAGCAGTGTATTCGTACAAGGTACCTTTCTTAAGTGCTGCGTTCAGTTTGACAGAATAGCCCAGTTTATTGGCCACCTTTCTTCAGACACTCGTACTGGCAGCCAAGAGTATTCCACGACCAGGTAAAAAGTTTTCTTGTTGATATTAAATGGACTAGTTGTGCATCTCGGAAAACTTCTTCTTTTGCCAACACCACCTTTAAGCCTCACGGTTTGCAGAGCTCCCAAGAATCCTGCAGCACAGTGCCAGCCAGAAGTTCTTCTGTGCTGGACCAGGTGGTGTGCTGTCTTGGACGGCCCAGAGTCATGGCACTGCTGGGCAAAGAAGTTCCGCAGGTTTTGTCTGTGGGAGGGACTTGGACGCTCTGCTTGACAGCTGCCTACTTTGAGTGTGGCTAGTTGGGAGTGCCCTCAGTAGGAGTTGGAGTTGTGCATCTCGGAAAACTTTTTTTTAATGTTCCCTTGTCTCTGGTTATGTTCTGGTAGCTTCCTTATTTCCCTTTGATTTTCTGCACAGAAGGATCTGGAGTTAGTGGTAGGTCTCTGTCTCTGCTTTTTGTACTGCAGTTGTGTGACTGGGCAGGTAGCAGGTGCAACAGCTTCTTGTCTCGGATGCTTGAAGCTTGAATGTGGCACAGAGAATAACAGCCATGAATCCTTAACTCTTCTTTCTCTGGTTTTGCAGACTGACAAATTCTGTTTTTATGGAGGCTGTGTTGTAGAATACATTCAATATTTTGCAGTGAGTTCTCATCTGAATAGTTGTTTTATTTAGTTTTGCATAGCTTAAAGTTATAGAGCTTTTAGTAATATTGAGATTTCAAGCTGTTCATTGTTAACCTTTCTTGGCACAAACTTAACTACTGTCTCGCTGATCTCAAAAGCCAATGTTATCTTTAAAATAATTCCGGTTGTTTTTAATGTCACCACAGGTAAAATGTTCCAGTCTCCAGACATTACTCTTATTGTAGAGTTCATATTTATGTTTTATAAGGAGAAACCTATCGACTGGCTCCTGGACCATATCCTATGGGTGAAAGTGTGTAACCCTGAGAAAGATGCTGTAAGTTCGTTTTCAGTACAAAGCTTCTAAAGTGTTTTCATCATGGTGAACGAGTGGGTTTGGTGAGCTGGAGGCTGGCATACTGACAGCCTTTCTTACTACCAAGGTTTCAATCTCAAAAGAAACTTGAGGCAGCAATCAGAGGCTTTATAACGCCGGTAGTTTCAGCGTTTGCAGATGGATGCGGTAGGGCAAGAAGCAAGAGTCTAGTTGGTGTCTGTGCGTACAGCCCCGAGACCGAGACATTCCTGTAACCCCCTCCGGGGCTCTGCAGACGGCCAGTGCGTGCACAGCAGGCACGGAGAGGTTTCAGATGGGGAATAAACTTTGGAGTTTAGTCCTTCGCTTGCCAAGTAGCATGCTTGCTGAAGGACTGAACAAACGGGTTCTGTGCAAGAACCTTGAACGGCCTCCCTGGTAGGTTTCTGGAATGAAAGCAAGAACAACTAGACAAATAGATCTGAGTTCTTGCCGAGTTTTTTTGGTTCATGTAACATTGCATACCTGTGGTAAGAATTCAGCAGCTTTATGTTGATATACTGATTATTTTTTTAAATTATTTTTTTAAACCCCTTCTTCCCCCACCCCATTTCAGAAACATTGTGATCGGCAGAAATCTAACCTACGGATACGCTTCAGGCCGTCTCTTTTCCAGCACGTTGGTCTCCACTCCTCTCTAGCAGGAAAGATCCAGAAACTCACAGTTAGTAGCTAAAATTTTCCTTCTTTTCCAGAGCAGGCTGATTCAATGAAAAACTTTGTAGCCTTTAATAAAACATGCATTTTGTGGTCATGTTGTATATTACTGCAATCGGAATGAAATTGGATTTAAATGGGTTGCAGTGAAGTATAATACGTGCTAATCTCAGTTTATTTTTGTGGATTTTTGCTAAGAGATTTTATTTTTTCTTTTACTTTACTGGCATGTCACTAATCAGTATAAGCTCTGATAGACTCAAAAATGAGTAATGCATTCATTTTCTGTTTTATGCAAGTATTTTAGTGTAACCACTTGGGAAACGAACATAATAAAACAGGTTGTCTGACCAGCATGATGTTTGCCTTTCTTTCAATTAGGATAAAGACTTCCTGAAACCATTACTGCATAAAATCCACGTGAATCCACCTGCAGAGGTTTCGACATCTTTAAAAGTCTACCAGGGGCATACGCTAGAAAAAACCTACGTAGGGGAAGATTTTTTCTGGGCTGTCACACCAGTTGCTGGGGATTATATTCTATTTAAATTTGACAAGCCAGTCAATGTAGAAAGGTTAGTAAGTATTTACCTTTGGTCTCATATCTAAAGCTGCTTATTCACCAGGAATGCTTGAAAATAGAATTTGGGGCTGTTGTTATAAATCTGTGGCTATCATGATAACCTAAAGTGAAATGATGTAGGGTCCTTGGAGTTCAGCGGAAACTACGATGGTTGGCGTCGTCCCTCGGATTCTTTTACTACTGTAAATTGGGTCTTGCTCTTTTTTTTTTCTCTGCTGTTTCTTAATTTAATCTGGAATCGTTGTGATAAATGCAATTCCAACCCAGTGCTTCCCTGGCAGTTCAGAAGAAAATCTGAAAGAAGCCAGTTCGATTCTAGTTGTATTTGGTTGGTCTGCTCCTAAGTACAGAGCACTTGTACAGCATGGTGTGTGGTACAGTATGTTGTGCCCTGCGGCCTCGGTCCCTTGATTGTCCAGATCAGAAATCTTGCTGGAGCTTATCACAATGTCCCCAGACCTGAAAGCTGGGAACTCTGAAGGGTAATGGCTTTTAGATGTAGCTTTAGGGCTTGAAAAAAGGCATTGTGCTAAGACTCCAAGTTGACCTATTTAAAGAAATGAAAATTAACAAACAAAAAGGGGAAGGTGCCCTTGAAATACAAATATCCATGATTTGTTAGAGGACTGAAGGTGACTTCTTTTTAGCTACCAGGCAGATTAAATAAGGATAATAGAGTGTGCACTTTAGAGTGTAGTCATCCTTTAGTTTTAAGACATGCCTTGCTTTTTATTGCCACGAGACTCAAAATGAATTTTTTAGTTGGCATACAAGTGTTGCTGTGCTGGTGGATTCATTTTCTCCGTTCTTCACATACCTGATGTGTTCTTTTGAGGCCAGTACCTGGGAGTCTGGTAGAACAAGGTGTCTTTGGATGAATTTGGCTGGATGCTTTTCTTGTGAAGCAGCCCTTTTTGCAGTCCTGAGCTGAATCAGCTTCTGTGCCTGGGTACATAATCAAAGGCTGAGTCTTTGCCTTGGCTCAGTGCAGCAGTGGGATAGTAGTTGCCTTGTTACTGTGTTGTTCCAAACCAGGCTGGCCTATGAAACTCAAGTTTCTTGTTCAAAATGTCAAATCACTCTTCAGTCGATTGCTACGCTCCAAAGGCTTTCCTGGTCAGCTTTCCAAGATGCATGCGCTGAGAGCGTGACTGCCAGACCTCCTTGCATTAGAGGCAGAATCTTTTCTATCTTGTGCCAACAAGTCAAAAACATACACATTTTTCAACTCAGATGCAGGAATTCAGTGTTTTCTTTTTTGATCAAATTTTCCTTTTCAGAGTTATCAAGTAAATGTCCAGTTTGTGTGGTTTGGTTTTGTTGGTTTTCTTTGGTTTGGGTTTTTGGTTTTGTTGGGGTTTGTTGTTGGTTGTTTTGTTTGTTTGGGAATTCTATATGGGTATGTTATGAATAGTGTAGCTGTAAGCAGCTAATGTTGGATCTAGGGTGGATTAGGATGAGTCAAATGCACAATGGCAGTTTTGGAAAGCATTGCAACCAAGTGTTATATGTCAATATAGAACTCTGAAGAATTTTTTAATTATTTTTATCATAAGTTTTACCTTACTAGTGAGGGAATTGGGAAATGGCTGTGCAAAAGGTGGGAAGGCAGTGTTGAGTATTGTGCCCTGGTGAACTGTGGGTAGGTCTAAGGTAGTTACAGCAGTCTGCTGCGGTAAGAACAGCCCCAGCAGTACAGGATGGAATTTGGTGGTGGTTGTTAGAAATAATAATTTATTGACAAAATGCATTTTAGTTTTAGAAGAAAGGCAACACCTTGCATTCAGTTGCTTCCTCAAAGGAAGTCCACCAGTCAGAATGCTGCTACCTGCCCGGGCTTGGCTTTAGCGCTGAAGTGTAAGGGGCTGAGCTATCACTGTAAGCCAGCTCAGGCCATTGTTCTGCTTTTAGCTCCTAGTGTCCTTAACAATGCTCTGGTTTGCCTTCGATGTCAGTGCCTGATTAGGGCTACAGATGTAACTTCAAACTGAGGGCTTGCTTTTCTTCGTCTGCTTCAGAAGCAGCAGATCTTGGTAGGTGAAGTGGAGCAATGATGTTTCATGGTATTTCAAGGCTTCTCTCTGAGGCAGTCAAAAAATGAAACTGTGACTTGTGGGTTGAAAAAGGAAAATGGACTGAGCATTGGGAAGACTGGCCCGGTGGGGAGATGTATCTGATTGTGGAATTAAGAGCAGAAAATACAGTTGGAAAGCCGTCGTGCGTTTGTGAACAGATGCAGCAGGTTTTTCTTTTTTTCTTCATTTTTATTTTTCTTTCTTTTTTTTTAAGTAATAGAAAAGCTCTTTGAATTTGCAGAAAATTCTGTCTGCCAAGTCAGTTTGAGGTGTAGCTGCTTTATAACTCCTATAAACAAAGTTTTAATGGAAATCTTGACCACAGCTCTGGCAGAATAAATGGCAGGTCTGTTACACTGTGGCAGAGCACAAACTTGTTTCTATAGTTTACTTTTCCCTGCCAGATGCTGAACTGAATTTCAGTTTTCTGCTGAGTATAGCAATTCAGTAATTAGCTTTCATTAAGTCTTTTAAATATTTCATTTTTGAGATTTGAGGGTATTGTCAGGGATGAGACAGCAAGGATCTCTTAGTAGCTGAAGTGAGAGAACTGTGCTCACTTCACTGAGCAAAAACTGACATTTGTGATCATTTTGTGCAAGACCTGGTTGGTAGATTCCTGCTGCATATCCAGCAGTCAAAGAGCTAATGCTTGTTCTGATCCACATTAGAAGAAGGGGGATGTGTGTGTTGAAATGGTCTAATGCTCATTTCAGTAGCAGCTCTCCTACTGAACTTTTTGACGTTTTTTTCCAAGCAAAAGATTTCCAGCCCCAGCACTGAAGGCCTTTAATAGTAACCTGGGATCTCCTTTTTGCCATAGGAAGATGCATGCCTGCCTTTCAGTAGCCTATCCTTGAGAATGAATCTAAATCAGTGATTTTTCTCTTAAAACCAAATTGCACAGCAGTGTAGAAGGTGCAGTTAGGTTTTTGTTTAATGTTGGGTTTTTGTTTTGTGGTTGTTGTTTAATAAATGGGTGCCCTGTTTTCTAACGGCTCAGTCCTACATTGTAAAGATAAATACTGAATTTCTTATGTTGTTAGGTAATTATTGAACTCCACTTTGCTATTTTAGTATGTACACTGTTGTTCCAAGCACACATTTAATTGTTAAAACTGAGAGTTATATTTAAGAGATTCTTTATGAAGGATACATTATGAGTTCTTTAATGCCAGTACCTCGCTATAAATAACAGATTCAAGATACTTCTTTTCTTTACTCTTTTTCTTCAGAGAAGTCAGTAAAGACCTGAGCAGCTCATTGTGAAGAGCTTTTGATTTCAGACATTGCTTTGTTTGCGGGATATTTGTATGTAGGAAGCTCTGATACATTGGTGGATGAGTAGTGAATCTTGAACAGAGGTAATAAACTTTGAATGGAAGCCTGGTTTAAAAACAAAACTAGCCCCAAACCCCATCCCAGAAAGACATTCCACTGTGGCATGTAAATGATGCTGGTGTCCATAGTCATCACAACCATCTCTCTCGACTGCCCGAGTTTCAGAGTCCTCCCTCTCGATGGGATTGACACAAATCAGGCATTGTTTTCAAAGAACACGTGCACTAATTACATCAAAGAAGTGCTTGGAAGCACATAACCTATGCCTGTTTTAAATAGATTATGTTTACACTTGTCAGCTCTTCTGCAATAGGAATTTAGAATGGATATTTATAAAATAGGGCTTCAGGCTTGTTTCAGTATAAATTGCTTTCAAATGCTAATCTTTACTGAAGAAAAAAAAAAGAAGCAGCTGCAGGAATAGACAAGGATGTATTTTAAACTGTGGGGGGAAAAACCAAACAGAAAAACCCCAACCCAAAACTCACCCCAACCTCACCAGTATATGTATCTAAACTTGCTTTATATTTTAAAATATGAGGCTCATCCTTTCTTACATCTAACTGCTTGGTAGTGTTACTTCAAATGTTTTCAAAAGCATTAGCTGTTTGGTGGGAGGGGGAGAGTATTTGGGTTGGGGTTTTTTTTGTTGCTTGGGTTTTTTTTTCCTCTTCCCCCAGCACTCTTAAGCCTGTAGTTGCCCCACAGTTGTGTTCTTGTTTTAGCAAGTTATTGGGTAGTCATCCCACGGTGACATTGATTAATAATAAAGTGATTTTACTGACTGGAATTTCGGCTTTCAAGTGAAATCTTACTACTTTGTCAAACCAGCTTGTAGGTTGCACTCGCTACCTTGAGTTCCGATACCAGCAGGGAGACTGGGTGTGCAGCATTGGAGACCAAGCATCTAATTTTCCATACTGTTAACCCTGGAATCCCAGGGAATGTGTGATGTTAACCTCACATATATTTCCCATGGCATCTTCTCGCAACACAGAATCCCCAGTGATGCAGGAAATATGTGTTTGACTGGGGAAGCTGGAAAATCGATGTATGGAGTGTGAAGAGTATCTTGTTGGGCTCCTGGTAACTAAACACATACATTACTTTGTCTGCTTTGAAGTTATTGTGACAGTGCTGAAAAATACCTGCATAAGAAGTGACAGCTGCTGGAGTTGTTATTACTGCCTCTTCACTGGAAAGAAAAGTAAAAGCAGCTTTTAAAACAGGCTCTCTAGCCATGCAAAACTTAACAGGGATTTAATTTATTCTTTAAGTTCAACAAAGCTACAACTGAAAAGTACCATAGCAGTTGGTCATATATGTATCTAAAATGTAGTTAATTATCTGTGCTGGGGACACAAGTCCTCCCGTGGGTGAAGAGAGACAAGATCAAATGCAATACAAAGGGGGAGAACTTTGTAAGGGCTTTCCAAACCTGGCAGTGCAGCAGAGCTTTTCCATCCTTTACGTTTGCAGCTGCAACTTAGAACCTCAGGAACTGCAAAGCTGTTTGGGTTTAAGAGTAGCACAGAAGAAACCTGACTGATGTGGAAGCTGTTCAGTAGTCACTGTTAAGTGTAAAACTCTCCTTCAGACCAATGTGATAAAATGAGCTTTTCTGGGGCAGTTTTGGCTGAAGCTCCCCGTACGTGCGCACACCCGCAGCGGGTGGTTTAGCAAATAGCACAGGGTATTCCAGTTTGACAACACCTTTGTTTTATGAAGCTGTAACGGTGGTGTCAGATGATAGGAAATATTTGAAAGTGTCTTTATTATTTTAAATGCTTTGGTGCCTGTCAGTACATTTCAAGTGAGATGATATTTTTATTGCATATAAAAAAGGGGATTTGAGGACTTTGGTTTCTGTGTTTACATAAGCTTCTGTACTAATGAGGAGAACATCCTCAAATGGATGCAGTGACAGCAGGGATTTGGCAGGCAGGCTCCCAGCCACAAATGCTGTTTGCTCTGGGCATGGAACTCTGCCCATAACAATGAGGCAAGAAATTCATAGGAGAAGGAGAAAAAACCCAAATGCTAAAATATGGATCATTGAGAAGAAAAGAGCTGCTGAGCCAAGGACATGCTGCTGCTTCCTTAACGACACTAATACACGAGGTTTGGGTATTTGGCAGGGTTCCTGGGTTCACAGTTCTTGCTCAGAAACCTTAGAGGCTTAATGCTATTGCCTAAATGTTAGATGTCTAGTGCCACTTGAGATACCCAGAAATGCTTCACCTGATCTCCAGCAGGGCTTGAGTCTCTTGAGATGTCATAATTCCATCTCGCCAGCCTGTGACGAGTTCTCAATACCCAAGTGCATCTGAAATGGTGGCAAATGCTTAATAGTTAAGAAAACTGAATGGAGTTCTTATCTGTGCTTACTGAGAATTAAGCTGGAGGAAAGAAAATTGTCTATGTGCACACACAGAGATAAATACATACACACACATTTGAAAAAAAACACCAGAACAAACCCCAAAACCTGGATTACAAATGCAGCAGAAGTACCCTTGCAAAAGAACATGAGGGACTTTAATTAATACGGACATGGTGGAAAAATGAGCAAATTTCTTAGAGAAAAGCAGAGGTTTCAGGAGAGCTCCTCCCTTCAAAAACAGCCAACCAACAGAAAACCCACACAAACCAACCACAAAACAGAAAAAAACCTGAGCCACCTCCAAAATGAAAAATTAAAACCAATTTAGTGTCATGCCAAACTGTTCTCTGTTGCAGCTGCTGTGTCTATTCCAGGCAGCACAGCACAGGCTTAGAAAGCTCCTCTCCCAGTCCTCACTGGAAAACAGAAGGCGAGCGTAGACCTGGGAATGAGGCTTTCTTAGCACAATGCCTTCTCCACATACTGTGCAGCTGAAGGGAGGCAGGAGAGGGTCTGGTAACCTGGGCAAGAGATTCAGATGCTCTTCTAAAGCGGTGTGATTGAAATTAATTTCTTAGGTGTTTGTTGGATAGAAAAAGACTCGGGCGCTTCCCTCCATCACCTCTTCACTTGGGCTGCCTTGTGGCCCCTTGTCAAAGGGGAGGGAGCTCTCTGCTGCTGGCGTGCTGGTCTGGCCCGTCCGTAAGAGCGGGGCAGTGGGCCCCAGCAGCTGGTGGAAGTGCAGCCCAGTCTGCCCCTGGGCAGGCACATCGGCTGCGGCTGGCACGGGGAGCAAAATCTTGCCGGGCATTTTGCACCGGGGGTAATGGGGTGGGGGTTCTGTGGTGTTTTTGTGGTGGTGTTTGTAGTTGGTTTTCTGTTCTGTTTTGTTACTTTTTTGTTTTGGTTTGTTTTTTTCCTTCCAAACATAAACTGTACCAAGACAGAAAAGCTGCCATTAGACTGCTTACCTCTAGTGAGTACTTGGGGGGTGTGTGTATAAACTTGAGTGATTAGGCTGCTTTTTTTTTTATCAAGTATAAGCAATTTTTGCAAAAGAGTGGGTAAGAGGCATAAAGGATAGGGGAGGAAACAGAGCTTGAGAGGGAGAAGAGATTATTCATTTTCCATTTGTGTTTTGCAGAAGGAAATTATGCATGGCTAATACCAGATTCCAGTGACAGTAAAATAACATTTCCTAATGAGGATTCTGGGAAAATGACAGAGAGGAGGTGGATTAGTTTTCTTTCACATTTGCATCCAGTGATCAAAAAATGCTGGATAGAACTGGTGAATAATGACTCTTGCAGTGGAGAACAGCATCTGCAGGAGCCCAGGATCTGCTGACTGAATGTTGCTTTTATAGAAATTTGTGTTGCGCAGAATTAAAACCTTTATGCTGCATGTTGCTATGGATAATTTGCTCAAATGTGGAAGGAAACATTTCCTCTCTGCCTTCCTACCTCTTTTCCTTTTCTGAAAATGGGATATACTAAAATATATCAGATTGCTACACGGAGGCATAAGGAGGATATGTAGAGAAAAGGGGTTGACTCCTGATACTTACAGAGCACAAAGGCCTGAGTTCATAAATAGATTCTTAGAGGATCTGTGTTTAGCTTCCAGTGAGATAAGTCTTCTGTTTCCTTCAAAACAAACCCAAATAGATTTCCAGTGGATGTGAATTGTGCTTTTAAAATAATTTTGCTATATTATTTCCTTTTATAAAGCTGGAAAGATTTACTGATAAAGTTACTGTGTTCTGTTCTAATTTTTAGTAGGTAAAAAAGAACAGAAAATGCCTAGAACCACATGTTCTATAAATAACAAAAAAATCATTGGTACTACTATTTATTTAAATAAAATACAAACCAGGCTTTTTTTAATGCCTAAAAGAAAAAAGATTATGTACAAGAAGATAAGTTTGCTGGGCCTAAGTATAGTTTGGTGTGAAGGAAAGAAGAGATACACGTTCCCTTTGTAAGCAAAACAGGAGGAGGTGTGTGGAGTTGGGGTTTATGGTTTTGGTGATGGGTTTGTGCTGCAAGATGAGTAGTTCAGCTATTCAGAGAAGAATATTGACCTAACAATGTTGATTACTAATATTGCTATTAATTTATAGACATCTCTTGGGGAATGTTACCAAAGGTGAGACCCTTTCCGGGTGGTTACTGCTGGGGTAGTTGGGAACCTGAGTGCAGGCTTCTGAAGTGCTGTGAGGTTTACCTGCTGTGGCCAGCTGATGGTGCTCCCATCAGTGTGTCCGTGACAATCCTGCTTCTGCTCTCCCCTCCCTTTGGGGGTGAGGATGTGTAGCAATATTTGTTTCAACTTACGGGGTTTTGTGGTGCGTTTTTCCCCCTCTAATTGACTTGATATTATAGGTGATACTGGCTCCGCAGGCAGGAGTCACACCCTCAGTTTAAGTAAATACTGAGGTCACTAAATGTGACAAGTGAAGTTTTCTTTTGAACTTTGACTTTGCTCCATTTTGGGTTTTAAATCTTCAGTGCTCTTTACATTTTACTGTGTAATTTATTTTTTCTGGCCACATGAGATGTCTCTGGTACTGGGTGAGGTGGTGACCAGAACGAATGCAGTCTGGCTCGTACAGGGACTGACTTCTGGCCTGGGGAGGTGGTCTCTGGGTTTGAGTGTCTACCATGGCAAGTTGTTATCTTTGCCCTGAGCACCTTTGAAAAGATACTGCCAGAGAAGAAGGTTCTGTCAGGTTCAGTTACATTGGTGTTTTGTTTACCTCTTGTAAATCAGAGTGGCTTTCCCCTGATGACTCCCATGAAGAAAGTCCTAATGTGTCCCTGGTTTTATTTTGTAATAAATCCGTGAAGTATTATTCCAGAAGGTAATAAGAGTTTGCTGGGGTTTTTTACTTGAATGTGTATTCGTTTGGGATTACTGTAATTAGAAACCAGAATTCAGAATTTTAATTTGAAAAAAAGTGTTTCAGAAGATTTTCCTGTTCAAGCAGCAGGTAGACAAGAATATCTTAGTGATTCCATCTGGAGAAAGATAGTTAACGGGGGGAGCATGTTTATAGTGTTTACATGGACCTATAAATCCCGGGACAGATGTCAGAATAACGTGGCCAAAAGCACAGCTACTCTGTGTCTTTCAGTCTGTATCCAGAAAAATCTTTCATAGTCTAAAAATCTTGAAAACTTGTGATTTATCAGCGTGTCAGGGGGGAAGTGTTCCAAATGAGCAGCGAGCAACAGCTCTTCTAGGGCCTGTAGAACAGCTGTTGATTTGTAAATGAAATTTCACTTCAAAACTTTTTTAAATGTTCAGGTTTTATTTCTAAGCAAGAGCTTGATCATAGATGTGGTGTGTGTATGTTCATGCTGCTATTTTGCATCCGTGTAACTTTTCCTGGCTGTGTAGGTGTTATCTGTCAACTGTGGAAGCAAGGCTCAGGTACAGAAATACCCCTTTCTAAAGAGAATTTTCAGTAAGAAGTGGTGTGTGCGTGTGTGAAATGTGTGTGTGCATATGGGCAGGCAGATAGTTCCAGGAAACATACCAGGAAGAGTGAGCTTGATTACGTGGCAATCAGAAAATCAGATTTCATTAATGAGTTCCACCAACTGGTTGGGCCCTGGGCCAGCTCTGGAGAGCATTGCTTAACGGTGCGATAGCTGCTGGGGGGGCAACTGCGCCTCAGCTGCAAGAGTCGATCGCACAGGAGAAGTGGCTGCTGTGGTTGTAGGGTTGCAGGGTCGTTTTTAAAAGCAGAGAAATGCCAAATAAATAAATAAATACACACCCCAAAAACCCCAAACCAACCTACAAAACCCCAGCCCACCAGAACCGCTTCCCCGCCTGCCCCAGCTCCCCTCCAGACATCCCCAGGCCACTGGCGTTCGCTGCCAGCGCGGTGGTCGTGGACTGGGAGCAATGCCTCTGGTTTCTGGGGGGGTCTCTGCAGAGGAAGATGGGTGAGCTGGAGAGCACTGAGGAAAGGCAGCGTCTGGGGTTTGGCTGCAGCGTTCGATGGCAGCACCTTAGATGTGAGTGCTTGATCACTTGCCTTTTAAAATCAATCTCCACAGCATTTCCAGTGTTTGCAAGAGGAAAATTCCCAGTAAGGATTAGGATGCCTGGCAGGCAAGCCAGGTCTGCTAGGTGAGAAGGCAGCAGAAC
>VWZY01003452.1:264149-279085 GCA_013399075.1 Chloroceryle aenea
CTGGTTGGGCCCTGGGCCAGCTCTGGAGAGCATTGCTTAACGGTGCGATAGCTGCTGGGGGGGCAACTGCGCCTCAGCTGCAAGAGTCGATCGCACAGGAGAAGTGGCTGCTGTGGTTGTAGGGTTGCAGGGCTGTTTTTAAAAGCAGAGAAATGCCAAATAAATAAATAAATACACACCCCAAAAACCCCAAACCAACCTACAAANTGCCTGGCAGGCAAGCCAGGTCTGCTAGGTGAGAAGGCAGCAGAACATACAGTAGTCTTGTGGTCAGGAGATTTGCTTTGCTTCTTCCTGAGCTGTACAATCAAGGCGTCTTCCTCGAAAGGAGCATGAAGTCTCCGGGGGGGTTTTTGGACGCCACTAATGTTTTAAAAAAGTCACAAGATTTTTCTTGGAAGCAGTGTGGGTGTTTCCGGCAGCTTGTGTGCTCAGAACTGACTGAACTCTACGCTGAACTGCAGCGGGGACGTGATTGCTGAAGGCTGTTAGAATGCTGAAGCTTTACTGACCCGAGCTTTGGTTTGCAGTCCTGCTCCAAGTGTTGCAGCAGAAATCCCCTTTGCTCCCTTACAGACAAGTGTGTGGTTTTGCTCCTTTCCTGAGCCTTGACAAAAGAAATCTTATATACTTGTGTGTATTTTCTTTTAATTCTCTCATTTGGGGATCACAGACATTTCTAAGTCAGGGTCAGAGAACTCTGTTTTCTTCTACTGGTTCTCTTGGAGCTATGGGGTGTGCATTAGTCACAAGTACTTACCTGGCTTCAGACATATCCAATAAAGACAAACTGGAATTTACATCTCCAATTATGTCTTAATAAACTGCAAATGGAGCTAATGTTTGTAATTTTAATCAAGTGATAATTTGTGAACTAATTTTGTCCCTGGCTGGTGATGTATTTAATGTCAAGGATGGTGCTTACTGTTAATTTCTCAGAGCTCCCCGTGAAGAAAGCTTTGCAACGTGCTGATAGACCTTTACATATTCATTTAAAATGTATTAAAAATAAAATAGCCTTGTTAAGTGGCACCTGAGCAGGTGTAATAGCCAGGTAATTTTTGGTGGTAACCTGAATAAACTCTGTGGTCCACTAGAAAAAAATGCCAAGCAGTGAACAATTTATCAAGCGTTGATACCACCTAGTGGTAAAAACCACTGCTGTACAGGGGTAGAGTATTTGTAAAAGCAGGAAGTTTGTTACGTGTAAAGAAATGTAAAGAAAGGGGAATTCTCCCGTGTCCCTTGTGACTCCGTCTCCACGTGCGGAGTACTGCGAAAGCTGTGCCAGTGGGCAGCCAGAATTCAAACACTTGGCTCCACTGCTCGGTACCTGTCGGGGTGGATTTGACAGCTTCAGATGCATTTACTCTGTCTCCTTAAAGACATTTCATTAGATGCACAGCTGAATGAGGATCCTGGGGACTCTGTACAGGTCCTTTTCTGAGTGTGTATACACAGAGAAAACGTGCACTTCCGCTTAAAAAATCCCAAAGCATCCTTGGAATAGAAGCTTGAATTCCAGTAGCACAGGGTGTGGAGATGGGCTGGGAATTCCTGGCACAGTCATCAGTGAGGCTTTGGAATGAACCAGAGCAGAGAGCTGGTCTCGGGGAAAACTGGCCTGGAGAATGTTGGCTTGGATAGGTCCCCAGAACTGGTTCGGACCAGCTCCGTGGGTGCATCCCGTGGGGAGAGGCTGAGGGAAGGCAGGGCTCCTGCTGCTGGGGGTGGTACCAGTGCCAGGCAACAACAGCTCCAGTGCTGGTCACTCTGTATAATGCAGCCTGGCGGGATCAGGTGAGGGAAGCCATCTTTCCAAGTGAAAGACTGCCCAGCTGCTCTTCCAGGAATGGGAAGCTGTAGCCCTTTCCTTGAGGGCAGCATGTGAAACCATCTGTTGTTTCTTGCTGCTGGAGGTGCAGGATAGAAGTGAGGTTTGTCATTGCAACCTCTGATGTGTCTGTTAGCACGTGAGCTAACTCCAGCTGATGTACACAGGCTGTTTAATTTTCCCCTTTTCATTTATAGGTACCTGTTTCACAGTGGCAATCCAGAGCATCCAGGAGACATACTTCTGAACACAACTGTGGAAGTGTTGCCTTTTCAGGTAGGAATTTGTTGATTTATGTCTCCTCCATTGTAGGATAAAAGCAAAACCTCCTTATTGACTTTTAACAAGATAAGGGAGATGTGAATGCTTTTCTTTTTTTAACCAAAGAACCTTGATCCTCTGATGCCCTCATAGTTTTGCTTTTTTATTTTTCTAATGAGGTCTATTCACAGAAAACTACTGTGACTATGCAGATATTCAGAGTGCAGTCTGCTACAAGTGCTGTTGTTAATTTGGAGGCCAAAAAGCTCATTTTCTTCCAATCCACTGCTACTAATTGAAACAAAATGAACAATCCTCCCTCTCCTGTGTGCTTCTGGAAAATGGGAAGCTAAGTCAATCTGCTTTTTGACTTAATAAAGAAGTCAGGAATTGACCTTACTCTAGATACTGAGATATCTGGGCTCTTACATCAAAGATGTTCCTTTCTCTTGATCACTGCTCTTCTCCCCGCCCGATAAATCAGTCTAAGTTTAATCTTAGGAAGGCTCTACACTATCTAAAGTATATTCCTGCTTGAAGCCAGATGGTAGGGGCTCTATTCTCCAACGAGATTTTATAGCTAACTATTTATATCACCAAACTCTGAAAAAGGATTAAGACACTACCTTAGACAAGCTTATTTCATATTAAAATAGCAGAATATACCGACCTTCTTCCATTCACCTCACATAGGTGTCTTGTATTCTGTGACTAAAATTCCGTATCCTGATATGGAATAACAGGATATGGAATATTTTTATTTTCTTTCCCCTTAAAAAAAAAAATCTTGGAGGATTTTTCACTTCTCCATGCTTGCAGTTTGCCTTCCTGGGAGTGAGCAAAAATAGGAAATTCTGACTTCTCCCACCCTAAAAAGATACGCCATGTTCCGTGGGATATTATATCATTCTGTAGGATGTGATAAGATTTATGGGGTTTTTCTCAAGACCTTTGGGAGTATTTTCAACCACAAAACCAGCAGCAGCTCTCACTTTGTCTGGACCCAAGACACCCCAAGAATGCACAAGATAATGAGATAAAAAATGCTCTTGAAAGCACCTGGCTTTTTGGCCACACTCGGCTGTGAAATGTCCCTCCAACTGGAGCATCCCACCTGGCAGCGACGCTGCTGAGCCTCTGCTGCTATTGGCACAACTGGTGGGAAGGCCAACAGGGAATTCTGCCTCCGGACGGCTCCGAAGCCATTGGTGCCAGCAGCAAAGGCCACCACCGAGGACAGCAGCTGCAGAGTGCTGGGCTGTGTCCTGAGGGCTGTGTCCTGAGGGGACGGTGCTTCTCCACCACGGACTGCAGTGGGGCTGGAAGCCCCTTAGATACTTCCACCCTGATCCTCCTTAAGCAGAATTCAGAAGAACAGTGCTTAGAAACCAGGGTGCCCCCAGACTGGATTTGTCTGGGATTCGAGCAACACACTTGGAAAAAAACAAACGCCAGCACAACCAAACCAAAAGGTCTCTCCAAACCCAGAAAACCCCACCACTCTTTCAGCGGCCTCCCTTAAAAGTAGGAATTAAAAAATAATAATAATTTAAAAATCCCGATGGATTTAATTTTGTTTTGTCAAACATTTTAATTGGATCCTAGGAAATTCTTCCAGTGTGGCTTTTAGTGTTGGATCAGGAGATTCTGACTGAATTTTCCAGCTCCTATGAAGCTCAGGTCTACAATCTCATTTTTCCATGCTTATTAAAAAACCTTATTGATACCCATCCCTTTTCAGTCAGAAAGTGATAGTTGCAATACTTGCCTTGGATTTTCATCTCACCCAGATTCTTACATCAAAAAGTAGCTGCACGTTCCGTTTGTCCTGAGAGAAATCTCTGTCTTGATCACAGAGAAAGGTGGGAAGATCCTGCCTTTGCTTTCCTTCTGCTGCCCGTGCCGGTGTCCGCGTGGACTCTGCTGTCGTGGCAGTTAACGTGCGAGTTCCGCGGGGCTCTTTGAGGACGGCTGCCTTCTGCTGCGAAGCCAAACGGTGCTGGGTGCCGGAACACTGCTGATTTTTCTTTCATTGTGTTGGCTGGGCTAAGGCTATAAATAACTCTGAGGCTGGTTGATAATTACTTAGAAGAAGATGGATGCTGAATATACAATGAGTGCACGCACATTTGTCTTTCCCTGGCAAATTCATACGTCAAAATAAATGATGCTGCTTATTCTTTGTTCTAGAATGAAGAACTGGTGTTAAGCAAAGAAACCAAAGACAAACGCTTAGAGGACGGTTACTTCAGGATAGGTACGTCCCGGCCAAAGGAAATGTGTGTTCTTACTATTGCAACAGTTAAGACATTAAAACCAAACCAAAACTGAAACTGACTTCTGATCGTTTGTTCTTGGGTACGTGACCTTGTGGGTTTTACTTAATGTTGTTCCCAGCATTTCTTTTCTGACACTGATGTCCTGAACGAAGGTCTAGCGTGACTCTCATGGTAGTGCAGCTACAGCCAGCTTCTCTGCCAGGATCACTCACCTGGTTATTGTAGAGGCATTTCCAGGTTGTATACGGTCACTGGTCCCGGGGCTGCACAAGAGCCTCTGGGAGCTGTTTGCTGGGCCTGGGTTTGAAGCCACCCTGCAGACACTCGGCTGTCTCGTCACGAGACGAGATGGGCATCGCCAGAGCCAAGCAGCTGGTGAGGAAGGTGCCGGGAGACATCCTTGCCAAGGAAGAGGTGTTTTACTAATGGATTGTATTTAGTGCTGGACTTAGGGTGGGCATCCCCGATATAGAGTCACAGAATGGTGGGGTTGGAAGGGACCTCTGGAGATCATAGAGTCCAACCCCCCTGCCAGAGCAGGGGCACCCAGGGCAGCCCACACAGGACATAAAACGAAAGGAAGTTTTTTTCAGCTTAATGACTTGCAGTTGCTATGTATGTGTTTTAAATGTGAAGTCTACTGGGCTTTTAAACTGGATTCTTATTCATCCCAGTACAGTCGAAGATCCTTTAAATAAGAAAACATTAAGCAGGAATAATACCCCTTGTCCTTAATACTCCCTGAGAACACGTCAGCCATGGGCTTCATGTCTAGTTCCATATTAAAAGAAAATGTGTGCAAAATCTTCCCAGAGTTTGTCTAAGAGCCCTTCCCCCCGGACAGCTCCAAAGTTTTTGTTGTCAGGTGCGATCCCGCTCAGCTCCCTGTGCTCTGGTGACGTGCCCTGTCCTGCTGGCGGCTGCAGAGCTGAACCGCCTCAGACAACCCCTGGCTGTCCCTTGTGTCGGGAGTGATGGCAGCCAGCCCTCCAGCCCCAGCAAGAGGCTTCACCCGTGAATTGTGATGCCAGAGACACAGTTTCTGGACACAGATTTTGTGCTTGAGTTTGTTGCAGAGGAGTTAACTGAAGGTGAACTGTTGCTTCTTTTGCAGGGAAGTTTGAAAATGGTGTAGCTGAAGGAACAGTCGACCCCAGCCTAAACCCTATTGCGTCATTCCGGCTTTCGGTGATCCAGAACTCAGCAGTTTGGGCGATTCTGAATGAGGTGAGAGGTGGTACAACCTTTGGGAAATCAGAGGGGAAATGTGAGATTCCTTCGCTCTGTCAGGCTGCCGAAGGTCAGAAGTTTGGCTAACGCTGAACGGTGCCGCCTCTTACTACGGCGAGGTGTAATACCCTTAAACGTGACGACTTCTGTTCTGGTTCTCTGTTTCAGATCCATATTAAAAAGCTTACAAACTGATCGTGGGAATCTGCATTAGAGGAAAAAGAAAGAAAGAATTCTTGAAAACTTTTCCTATAAAATCTGACATCCTCAGCAAGTCGCAAATTGAAAATACTGAGCATGCACCTTATTCCAAATTTCTTTCATTTTCACTTGAACTCTACCTCCTGTGAAATCTACTGTAGATGAGAAGATTGTATTTACCCCTTCTGATCAGATCCATCCAGAAACTGATGCTCCACGCTGATAACGGTCGCCTGAGGCCTAAGCTGCCCTCCACTTAACGTGACTTTACCATCGTGTGGTTCCAGAGCCCTGCTGCGCGTACCCTGTACTATTTTGATAGTAGAGTAATATAGAGAGGTTGTACATATTGTTACATTCCTTGAAGAAGATAAAAAGATATAATTATTGTTAAATATGTTTTATGAAGGGGGTACTTTTGGAGTTCCATTTATTTTCTATAACAAGAACCCTCTTTTATAGACTGTCAGGGATATATATTAAAAATGTTAGGGATATTTAATTTATTAAAAATAATTTGAAAAGTACATATTTTTATGCAGTAAAATTTTAAATTGATATAGGTTTTTTTTATGAATTCTCTAGTTTAAGTTATCTTTCTACATTTTTCTTTGGAGATGCAAACATGAATTAATACCATATTTCAAATACACTGCCATCTTTAAACAAAAGAGATTGAGTTTCTAAATTCCGCAGTTTTGTACGCAGAATCCGAACGACTTCAGAGGCATTGCCAGAGTCCTGAAGAGCGTTGTTCTTTGGGGCTGTGAAATTCCCTATGTACAGTTTGTAGCCACAGGCAACGCGTGCTGAAATGTCTTCTTTCATACTACACACTCGATCTGCAGTGATTTTAAATTGAATCCATTGCATTTTAGAAGAAGTTTTTCAATTCTAACCAGTTCTTTCTAAAAATCTTTGTAGACATTTCCTAGCTTGGACTGATTCATTTTCTGTACTATTAAAAAAAAAGAAAAAAAGAAAAAAAAAAAAGAAAACCCCCTCATTCTCCAGCTTTGCTTTGGAGTGAGCGGCGACCTTGTATCAATAGAGTGAACAGCAATTAGAGACATTGGGTCTCCAGAGGTCTCCTTTGAGAAAGTTCTGTTACTGCCATGTTTATTTTAGGTACATGAGGGTGACTAGTTCTGGATTCTCTCTTCCTTGCCCTGTTCAAGAGCAAGGTTTCTGTTTGACTCGGCTCCTCATGAGTGTAGTAACTTCCATTACTTTTACTGGGAATGGAATTTGGCCTCCAGTTGGTACCTGCCTTTTCCTTTCATGGGAAACAACAGTGACCTGAAATGAATCAGAAACTTGGTCAGGAACAGAAAGCGTTTTGGATTCAATCCTGAGTGAAATTGTTGCAGCACTAACGCTGCCGCTGCTCTGTAGAGCCCTTCTGTGTAAGGGCACGGGCCTGGGAAGAGTGAGGTCACCCGGTCAGAAGTGGTCAGGAAGCAGAGGCAGAAACTCCCCTCTTTAATAGGAATGAAGCAGCTGATGGATTGAGACTGGAGGGAGGCACCTACCCTGCCTTGGGGGTTCTCAGCTGTGCAGCGAACCAGCTTTCTGGAACTGACATCTTGAGAGCTGGCCTGGTTTTCCCTGCAGAAAACCCCACTCCACTGAGAGGGCCCTGACTTAGGCGGGGATCCTGAATGCATATATCCAGCATGAACGTTAGACTGAGCAACCTGGCCTGGTTTTCATGGCGTATTTCTACGGAGCAGGAGCTTAAACCTGGGTCTCCAGCACTGCAGGCCATCGTCGCCACTGGGGGTGGAGTCAGCCCGTCCTTTCTCCTGCCTCCCTGGGCACCTGTCATGGCTTTGACAGTTCAGCAATATTCAGAGCTTAACTGCTCTCCAGACCATAGCAGTCTTGTTTCAGCTCTGGTGTCCGGGGACGTGGGGAAGACAAGATTTCTGTGCAGAGATAAGAACTTCTGTTTAGACTGACTGGTGTACTTTGGGGGGGGGAAAAAGAGTAGAAAGCTACTAGGCCTTGTTTGCTTTTTTCTGATCAGATCAGATAGTGTAAATAAAATGTTAATTGGAAAGCTCATCTTGCCCGTAGAGACTGGGGCACGAGCTAAGCACCGGTCTCATAAATGGAGCTCATCCTTGGAGTAAGGGACGTGGGTGAGCAGGCTTAGAATCCCGTGTGGATTTAGCCTCTTGCAGGGAGCCACAGCCCCTGGACCACGGCCACGCCACCAGATTCTTGCCAGGCAATGGCTGTTTAGCACCCATCAGCTAGCGAAGGGCTCGGAAAGTGTTCAGGCTTCCTTCTCAGCTCTGCCCGTGAACGAACGGTGTAATTTAAACTATAGCTATTTATTACAGCGTAGACTGGGGAGAGATGCTGGATATTGCAGTTTCTTAATAGAAGTCGTTTTGCTGACAGTGATTTTGATCTTTTTCCATGAGTTCAAAAGTTTACTGGTGCCACGTAAGCAAGCTGTGTGCTTATTGTCAAAGCAGTGCTGTTCTCGGGCTGTCACAGTAGCCAGGAGGAGCCGGTGCTCGTGCATTGGAATATCTCGAACCCTCACCACGCCGATTGCAGGACTCTGGTTAACTGTTTGGTTTTCAGAATGTTGACAGGAAATTTATCAAAGATGCCAAATTAAGTAGTGCTCTGTAAAGTGTGTGTTGGGGTTTGTTCTGGTTGGTTTGGTGGTCGTTTTTTTTCCTAAAGCTCTTTGCATTTTTGTTCCATTGTGCTAGTATGAGTTGGAAATACTCTGGGCTGCTTTAGCACTTTAAATGTTCCTGAGCTTATCTGCTCTCTAAATAAATGTGCCACATTAGTAAAAATGACACTTCCTAGGTTCAGGTGAATTCAGACCTGGTGCAATCAGGTAGTTCTGTAAATTTGCTTGGAAAATTTGCTGCAAAATAGACAAAGCAGAAAAAAAAATCTAATTATTTCTGTAGACAGCTGTTTTATTTAGGGCTTTCTAACCTTTCAGATTCCAGTCCTCAAGTCAGGCTGAAGTGGCGCAAGGCTGCTTCCTAGAACTATGGTGACATAAGAGCTTGAGCTGCTTGGCTGACGGGCCATTCGTTATCTCGGGCGCTGTGTATGGCGGGGTGTGCTCCAGGGGCTGGTGTCCCTTGCATCTCGCAGTCATAAGGTCCAGTATTACTGTGAATGCTCCTCAGCATCTTAAACTTATTACCTGACTTTGGGGAGTTTTTTCCTAAGTTTATTTAATTTCAAGTTATTTTTGCTGTGGCCTTAAAAATCCCCTCGAGGCCACAGCATCTTGTAGTTATCAAGTAATGGAAAGTGTTTCAAAATAAACTGCTCGCTCCTTCTGGTGCTGTTAAAGCTTCAGAAAAGAGAACTTGTGTGAAACCAAAGGCTTTACCAGAAACCTTCATTATCTGGGCAAATTATCCTTCCCTTCTTATCCCGGATGCCAATCAAACTGGCTGACACAAGCACTGGCCTTCCTGAGCTGATTGGGTTTGCTCTGGACCCAGGAAACACGACAGTGTAACGTTGCTTTGCTCATTTCAGTGCCTACTGAAAACTAAATAACATTAGCACTTTGTAATTTTTTTAATTAGTGTTTCTAAAGCTCTGTTNCTAAATAATGTGAACAGGATGTCACCCCAAATTAGCACTTTGTAATTTTTTCAATTAGTGTTTCTAAAGCTCTGTTTAAGGCTTTGTGCTTTTGCAGGCATCTCAACCATGGTGTTTGCATGGGTAGAAAATATTCCTATAGAGAAATTTGTTTTTTCTTAAGTGAAAGATGGTGTAGAAAAAATCAATCAGATAAACCCTAGGATGTGTGGAGCAATAAAAGCCTGGACTCCTCTGTTGTATCGCTGCTTGTCCAGCTGTTCCCAGAGCAGTTTCCAGATACCTGGAGTCAGTTTAGAGCAAAGCAGTTTAGACTCTGCCCACGTGATACACGATTCCTCAGATGGGCTGGAACGTGATTAATCTTTGGCAAAATTCAACAGCCCTGTAACATTTCTTCCATTTTTCCCCCCCAAGTGTATTATCGTTCGGGTAATCTCTGTGCTTTGTTGGCAATGTTTGTCCCAGGTCAGGTAGTGTAGTCATTTGGAGTTTGTTTCCAACTAGGGAAATTTTAGGCTTGTTGGGGGGGAATTAAATATCTTTAAACCTCGCTGTCCTGAAATAAATTAATCCTTGGTTCTGTGCTTGTTTGCAGTAGGAAGGGAAGAGCAAAAGCAAGTAACCGTAGTAGAAAGGGAAAGAAACTCTCTCTGTTTTTAAATCATCTTACAAGCACCAGCATAACGCTGACAGGCTACTGAGCAACCGGTGCTTTCAGGCCTTGACGCCGAGGTGAGGAAATGTCCTGAGGAGCTGGTCTGGGAGTGGCACTCCTCTGGGGACGTGGTCTCTTAAGGGTTTTGCTGATTTCTGCTGTAAACAGGGAGCTGCTAGAACTTAAAAGTAGCTTAAATTTTGAGAATGATGAAGCTTGCATGCACAAACTTCATCACCTGAGGGACGGTGTAACACGGGCCCCGAGACCTTCCTTGATTTCCATGGTATCGCCCCGTAGGGCACTCAACATGAAGTATTTTTACTGCTGAAGCCAGGATCCCTGGGGGGAGAGGTGCACAGTTAGGCCATGTCTCCCTTTCCAGAAGGCAGTGTTGGTGACAGTCACTTTATACCCCTCCTGCCTTGCAGACCTGAGAGCTGCAGGCGTTGCCACAAGCCCGCCCTGGTAGCCAAACTAAACTTGTACTTTCCTTCCCTGTTCACGGACCTGCCCCTCGTAACGCTGGATGTGAGGATACCCCCTGGACTTCCAGAGCTTGGGTTGAAGAACTTGCTGCTATATTTGGAAGCCTGAGATGGGTCATGTGAATTGTGCCTTTCATCACCCTTTCTTCTGTGTGCCAGAGTTGTCCATGTCTAGTGGAAGCAGTCATGCAAATAAATCTGTTCTCGAGTTCTTTGGTAAAAGGAGGGACAGTTCTGTAGGCAGACGTTGCTTCACCATCGCAACACTCGAGATCCATACTTGCCCCCAGTCCCAAGGTGAGGCATTCTGATATTAGTCTTAAAGAAAACTGCTTGTTGGTGTCACTTAAACCCCTTACAATGTAGAGCTTATGCCAGTATGTGCAAAATAGCTGCAGTAAGCTATGTTATGCTAAATAGGCTCGTTGCAGTTAACCGAAGCTACAGAGATGTACAAGTAACGTGTTTTTAGGAATGTACTGCAAAAGTATTGGAACAAAACCGCTAACATGTTTACTGTTGTAAATATTTTAATAAAAAAAGGACACTTCAAACTTTTTTACACAATTATCTACAATAAAGAGAAATTTACAACCATTTACAAAACGTCCTTAACTCTCTTTACTGTCAGGACAGCGAAGATGAAACCGAAATAAACATTAGATAGATGAAGTCCTGGTTTATTTCACTCTGTATTTATAAAAGGAACAAAGCATCTTGGTGAAGTTCCATCCACATGCTAATGAGATCAAGTAGAGCATGATGAGAAGTGCAAACGGGTACAAAAGAATAGCTGTGTTCTTCAGAAAGGGCAGTGCTGGAAGAGAAGCACCGAGGAAGGGAGCGTAAGGTAGTGCACTTTCACAAGAGGGAAAGAGAGCAAGGAAACCCAAACTGCACTGCAGGGTTGTCATCCCTGCCTGCCTCGTGCTCCCCTTACCCCAGCTTAAAGGGGGCGTAACTGACAAGATAGCGCCCTGGGAAACTCTTCTACCCCAACTGCAGGCTTAAACTTGCCAGGGACTTTTATCCGACGCAAACATGGGGAAGTGGCCTCACAGAGGAACCAGAAAAACAAGTAGTGGTGCTATAGGCCTAACAAGAGGAGAACATAAATTCCCTGGGCAAGGTCTCCACCCAGCTGCAACCGGGTTGGTACATTTCTGTCAATGACGTCAGCACTCAGCTGAGCCCCTGCTTCACAATCTAACAGGTTTCAGTCGAAGGAACAGAAAGGGGCGGCCGTTACTCACCGCTGTACCCTAGGAATGTCACGTAGATGTAGTAGCCGATTGCGATCAGCCATAACGTGTTCCCAACAAAATACCCAATCACGGAGTCGGAGATGATGACATCTGCAAGAGACAACTGCACTCAGCTTTTCTGAGCGAGGGTGACCTCTGAAGCAGAGCACAAAATACTCTACTTACAGTTGATGAAGAACAGCTGGATAAAATGCAGGATGACCAGGAGCGGATAGAAGGCGTTCAGATGAACATCAAAGGCGTATCCCCACTCCACATCGTAGTCTCTGTTCTGCTGCTTCACCAAGTACTTATTGGAAATGAACCTGTGTGAAAAGCCATTCGGGAACGTCGTTACTGGCGCTCTCTAAAGCTGCCTGACAAAACGCTGCTTTGAGGCAGTGAATCATCTCCAGCCCAGCTACCCCACAGAGCTGCTGCTGTCACGCAGGAGTCCCGCAGAGCAGAGCCCTGGTAGAGCTGTACTCACATCCCCTGCGCTCAGGGGGAAGCTGCACTACATTCCTGGCAGTGCAGAAACCCAGCTGCTACGCTATCAGTGCTACGAGTTACCAGTCCAGCTCCCCCGTCTCGGGTCACCGGAGCCACGGGACTGGTACTGGGGCTTGCAGGAGCCCCAGTACAGGACAGTGAAAAACCAGCAGCTGCTGAAGTCCCTCTGGCTCAGGAGACTGAACCAAGTCACAAATTGTGTTTCCTATATGCCCCTCCCCAGGCAATGTATGGGTTTTGTTGTCCCAGGTAAGACAGTGGGTCAGCTGGACCTTTATCGGCTCCGGTCCTTGCATGTGCCCTGGCCTGAATTCTGCAGCTACAAGCAGGAGTTCCTGAGGTCACCACCTGAAAGGAATCTGCCCCTTTTCTGATCAGCATCAGGTTAAGATGTCAACTCCATTACCAAGAACTCTTTTAAGGGCCCTGGCTTCCTTAAGCTCTTGGTAAAATAAATCTTCCTTGGGTGCCCTCCCCTTGCCACAGCACAGAAACAGAGTTCCACGGGCTCACGGCTCCCTTGCTGGTGCAGGACATCTGTAAGGTGCTGAGGCCACGTTATAAACTGGCTGGCTACTGCCTCTCCCCTTCTGCCAGTCTCTGGATGTTACATTACAGGGCAAGACTGGCAGCAGCTGCCACCATAGCCAGAGAGCCAAGAGGCACGAGACAGAACGGATGTTGCTTGTAGTGGAAATAGCTAAAGTCTTCAGCAAGAAGCAAGGGCCCACTGTACACTGCCCTATGCAAACACCGTCGTCCTCAGGCTTGCTTTACTTAAGCTGTTCAACAAAAATAAGGAAGAAATTTTTTCCATCAGCAAATTGTTTTATTTGACATTATGGCTGAAGAGCAACCAGCTCAAGAAGAAGAGGAGCTGTAATTTTCATCATAGTGCAGACTTTCTGAACTTTCAGCTTCTGCTGGAAATAGGAAAGAAAAAGCTGTGTTCTCTTCCAAGCAGTATTTTGAAACCATTACCACAAGAGTGCAGGACTTAATAATCAACTGTCACTGTGCAACTTTGCCCCGAGCAAAGAACCAAGTGTCTTGCAAAGAGCAGAGGCCTCCCCGTGCCCCAGCAGCGATACCCAGCTCGCCTCCACGCGCCACTACTCACCACATGAGGGTTGCAATCAGCAGGCCAACACCGACGCAGTCTATGAACACAACCCACAGTAGCAGCTTTATTGTTTCAAAAAAACCCATGTCCAGCACAAATCCAAATCCTATGGTAGACACTGAAAGGACAGAAAGATGATTCCAGTTAACTATGGAAAAAAAGAACCACGAGCTCTTAAATCGATACTTTCCTGAGTGTGCTGTCAGGAGACACCAGTTTCCTTGCTGCTTTTCCTCCTGAGATTTTCTGTCCTACAGATTCTTTTTATTCTTTTACCCCAAACCGTAGGCAGAATGTGAACCTTTCCACAGACTGAGGAGCACTCGTCTGTACGTGGGCTTAATGATGCAACAGCAAACTGCATCGCGGCCCCAACAGCACACTACAGGCGGCGACTGCTGCCACAGACTGCTCTTTGTTTGACAGCAGCTCTGTTAACTCCAGCTGTGCATGCGCTGATAACGCTGAAACAAAAGTTCAGGACAGGTTGGTATCAGGGAAGATAACGAGGGCAATAGTTACTGCATTTGCATTTCAGTCTGAAAATGACACGAGACACTTTGTTTATAGCTTAATTCTGCAATGCAGAGTATTGCCCTAGGCTCTTCAGTGTAATAATTGAGTTTTATGTGTGACTTTCACATAAACCAAACGTTCAGGGATTTTTACTAAAGCCTTATTGTGTGGCATGGGGTTTAGCTATGGTCTGTACAGGGAACTACACAGTTTGAAATGAGCAGAAGATGAGTTGCTATAAAAGGATTAATTCAGGACGACTTAACATTAGTTACACCCCCTCTGTATTCCAATCCCCACCCTTCCTTCCAGAAGCTTAGGCCATTTTCTTCTATTCTTTGATTAGAAGATAACCCATCTGGAGTGGTCCTTTCTTTTCTGTGCGATGAGAAGGGCCAGGAATGTTCATCCCTAAACCTCCCCTCCCTCTATTTTATGCCGTCTATTCGCCGGCACTCACCGCAGAGCCAGATGCTGAGAAGTACTAAGAAAGCAGGATCATCTCTGGCCCACTGGTCCTTCGTCTGTTTTCTGTAGTGAAAGTTCCTATAAACTCTCTGTGGTGAAGTAAAGAGGTAAAGCATCTGCCAAAGAGCAAACTCAAAGTCCATCTGTCGGAAGTGGAAGAGCCTCCGCAGGTACTTGTAGCGTTTTGCTCCGGCCGTGTGCCTGGCGGCGTCTCTGGGGCTCAGGGCACCGTTGCCCGGGCTCCGGGAATTAACTGAAGTGGTTGGCAGCATTTTGCTAAAGCAGGAAGTTCAAAAGATGCGTTTGGTTTTGCATTGAATGAGCACTCAAAAGAAAATCACACGATGAAGGCCACAGCACAGAAGGGGGGGGATTGGAGGGGACCTCTGCAGATCACCTCGTCAGACCCCCTGCCAGAGTAGGTGACCTGCAATACTGAAGTGACAAAAGCTATCACGGACTGGTTTGGGTGGGAGGGGACCACGAAGGCAGGTATTCCAGCCCCGCAGGGAGCAGGGATC
>VWZY01003453.1:0-77913 GCA_013399075.1 Chloroceryle aenea
AAGAGAAGATTGAGAGGGGAACTGATCAGTCCTGAGCAACAGTGCCCTGGGAGGGGGGCAAGAGGATGGAGCCAGACTATTGTCCTTGGTGCCCAGCGACAGGACAAGGGGCAACAGGCACCAGCTGGAACCCAGGAGGCTCCAGCTGAACCTGAGGAGAAACTTCTTTCCTGTGAGGATGGCAGGGCCTGGCCCAAGCTGCCCAGATAGGTTTTTGAGTCTCCTTCTCTGGAGACTATTAAAACCTCCATGGACAGTGTGATCCTGTGCAACCTGCTCTGGGTGATCATGCTGGAGCAGCGGGGTGACACCAGATGATCTCTAGAGGTCCCTTCCAACCCACACCATTCTGTGGTTCTGTAAAAAACATGTGTTTAAAAAAAATTAAACCCAAAGGTTACTACTTACGGGATGCCAATCTCAAATAAATTGTTCTGAATCAGCTGCTTGCCCAACATGATAATACTGAGCTGGATACACAACTCCATCAGGCAACCGCCCGGTGCACACTGGGGTGGAGAGGGAAACATCAGTCAGAACATCTGCTGCATCCCTAGGGCAGGGGCAGCCGGTGCTCCCACCCGAGGTGATCAGAGACAGGGTGAAAATGGAATTACCTCTTCCATTCGGAAAGAGTGGAAAATGTAGACGTAGTCTCCTGGACGTCCAACAAATCTAGGGCACAATGGTTAGATTGATAAACCCTGTATCTATTTTATCCTTTTTTAGTTGATTCCTAAAGTAGCTTCTGTCAAACTCTATGCCTTTGAATGGGACCACCTAATGTTTGTTGAAAGGCTGGACCAAGTGATCCTTGAGACCTCTTCCAGCTTGGCATTCTGTGAATCTGTGACTCTACGGTTTAGTCCTGAGAAGAACTACAAGTGAAGGAGAATAATTATCTTTGGGTTTGCTTTAAAAAGTCCTGTTGACTGAGTAAACAACTCAGTAAAGCTTCAAGTCCCATGTCCCACAATATTTTAGGCATATCTTGGCAGAAATCCTCTAAGGTAACCCTCACTTCTGTCGTGTTAGCTGGAACGTGCCACGGGGGGTAATTATTTTAGTCTTGAGCTTTCACACTGGTTGCAAGAAGAGAGATGATACTTGCTGTAATATAAAGTTAAGAGACATAGACAATGGTAAATAGCCCAATGGGGAATTGGATCTCAACGTACAAAGATAATCTTAAACTGAAACAGCAAAGTACCAGGTCCCTGCTTTACCCTATGAGGCTGACAAAGTTTTGGGTCAATACTGAAGAGTTTTTAAATCAGATTTACTTTATCTTCCAGCTATGCTCTTAGCTCAGCTACAGCTGTCTCAGAAGCCACAAGCTGTATCTCTGAACAGCCTTTTGTGTTACTCACCGGCCTTTGAAGAAAGCAACGTAGAAAATGGGGGTGTAGGCATTGACAAATTTCAGGAGGAAAGCCTTAAAAATGAGCCGCTCTTCAAAGTTCTTGTCAGTTTTTGGCACCTCTGGAAACAATGGGACGTGGATAAGAAATGTTAAGGACTTATCCTACCTGGAACACTTGAGGATCTTATAAATGTGGGCTTTGGAAAACATCAGGCATCCTTTAAACAAAGAGGTATACAAAGGTCATTCCAATTTCATTTCACATCCATCTGACCTCCACGACAAACATTTGCAGATGGGCAAGAACTTATCTGAGCAGATTCTGGACCTTTTGTCACTGATGATTTTGGAAATAATTAAAACCTTTTATTTTTCTACAGAGTTTTTTTGCACTCAACAATTTTGCATTTCCCGACAGGTCCTACGCCGATTAAAGAATGCCAGAAAATGAAGACAGTCATTGTGTGATATAGAAGAGTGACACCCAAGATCATGTATAGGAATTTCTGCTGTATCCCCATCACCTCTAACTGGATTAGTGATTAGAACTACCACTGCTGAACAGAAAAAAACCAAACAACCTTCAAAATTGAAGCCAAATCCACGTCTGCTTTGGTATTTGTGAAGCAGCTGGTTAGAACTTTAGCCACACATTTGGACTCCTGTGTTTGCTCATCATTTTGAAGTTCATCATGAAATCTGGTAAACTTGGGTCTTCTAATTTAATACCAATAGCAGTTGAGGATTTCAACCTACCAATCTGAGTTAGCCACCGGGCGATGCAGCCGTAAACTTCATCCAGGATGATGATGACAACCAAATTGATAATGACAGCGGTGGCAGTGACGGTGACCCTAACGCTCGAGCGGCCCGAGGGAGTTGAACTGATGGCCAGCGCCGCTGCGGTCGAGATCCTGTAGATGATGACCCCAAACACTATAGCAAATGTCAGCCCCACCTGCAAGTGAGCATAGCACAGCCTCTCATGAAAGATTGAACCAGAGATACTTTGCTTAGGACTTGGAAATGCCCTTAAAAATGGGATCTCCACACCCCAAGTCCACGTGGTTCTGCCTTAAGGCTCCCAATCGCTTTGATGACCTGCAGGAAAAGATCCTCTTTCACTAGTGATTTGGTCATCCCATGAAAAAATGGATGTGATGATGCCACAATCCATGCAAAAGGATTTTTTTGTTTGCCATTTTTTTAAAAGGCACCTAAATATAAACTACTTGCTTACATTAACAGTACCAGTGGGCTTTCTTTCAGCCCTATGTTCTTTCAGCTGAGGTGGTCAGATTTACTGCATTTCCATTCCCTGAAACCACAAATATTATAAAAACCTCCCCAAAACAGAATCCCTAACCTAAAAAACCCCAAATGAACTATGTTCATCTGGCATATCCTACCTTTGGAAAGGGCTTCAGCTTTTTCATCCACCTGCCAATCCATTCCATGTCTTGAATTATTACCATTTCCTTCAAAATCTGTTTGGAATGCTGATGCTTTATCAGCAAATGGAAAAAGCTGTTCTCATCATTATTTCACCTCTTTCTTGAATTAAGTGCCCTGTTTGCAGTTCTGTTCTATGGTATAACCACAAATTGGCTGATTTATTAGAAATCCTTGTAATCAGGATTGCAATTGGTCACATCATTTCTTTCAAAAACAGTCTAGTATAAAAATGAGGCCATTTTCTACTTCCTGACTACTTTCTGAGGGGATTCTTTGTACTTTTTAAGCTTCAACCCATCAATGGTGGTGGAAATTTGTATTTTCACACCCTTTTTTCCCCCTACCCTATTTAGGTATTCTTATTTCTTTACTGGAAAGAGGCTACAAAGTAGAAATTCAAGGTCTTGAAAGATTTTGGATCATAAAATCATTAAATACTTGATTTCTTTCACTGATGAACCACATCAAACTCATAAAGCACGTCACAGTTTCGCCAACACTTCCAGCACTTCATTCTCTACAATGCTTCAGTAACATAATTTCAGGTTTTGAGGGGTGATGCTTACCATGAAGAGAATGCCAACAAAGTTGGTTAAATAGGCTGGAAAACGATCCTTCCATGTCAGCTTTTCTTTATCTGTCTAAAATTTGGGGAGAACAAGAAGGGACTTTGAATAAAGACGGAGCGTGTAGTTTTGCACGTGACAAAAACAGAGAGAGGGGAAAATAAAAAGGCTAGCAAAACCACAACCAGTTAGAAGATGCAAAGACAGAGTGTTTACAGTTACAATTCCACCCAGGCAAATTGTTTACTCCATATCCAAGTTCAATTTGGTCAAGCGCCTGCACTGCGAGGAGAGATAAATCAGATTTTTCCGTATATTTTTTGAAGGAAACATGCAAATAGGCTGTCAGAAAGAATGAAGTAAGATCTCACTTAGTCTTAAATATTTTCTTTTGCTTTCCCTAGAAAAATTCTCCTTCTTCCCCTCTCCTTCCCTGGTTATTTGCAGGTTTGAGGTTGCACAACTGGTTCCATTGAAATATAGATTGAGTAGGATATTGAGTGGCTCCAGGAGGAACACAGAGTACACGGGGAAGCTCTTGTTTTGGGGTGTGATAGGACTTGAAATTCCTTCAATATGACTGCTTCTTAACTACCTGACTCTCCACGTGGTACTCAGTGGACCACGCCAACAGGACTTAAGATGCGCGTGCATAATCACTCTTTCTGGGGTACCCTAAATCCAGTCAACCAGAGACTGCTGGAACTGGGGTAGGAAAATTTCATTTGGAACAGTATTGCTCATCTAGAGCCTTTCACAAACTTTGATGCCGGGAATTGTTTCTAAACACCAGAAAATAAACAACAAAAAGATCATCACGGAAGATGACGCACACGTCGTAACGAGCAGAAAAATATTACTCAAATTCTATTTTTATTACATGCATGTTGTCTCGGGGAAGTGCAAGCAACTCTTTCAACACATGGCCCATGCTCCACTGCAAATAACGTCAGTCCAGGGTGGTAAATCTAACATTAGCCATGCAGTGCCATTCCCAGGGCATAGAAACAGTGCCCCATGGAGTGCTGAAGAAACAAGGGGAGGAGGGGGAAGAAACCCAGAACTGAATGTGAATATTAAACAAAAGTTCAACAGCCAAAACCAAATTGATTTGTGTCTTCCATAATTACTCATAATTTGAGTTTCTTCATAAGTTTGAATAAAAAGAACCAATTTCACCCCAGCCATGACTGTCTTAACTCTTTGTCTCCATTTGTTTGCTGTCTCTTCTGGAAAATACCGATGCTTCTGATGGCAGTCAAAGGAAACAAGAAAAGGATCTGGCAATATAGCACCACACAGCACTGCTAAATTCAGCTCTACACTCGCTCCTGACTCAGCGTACACAGCAGGTTAGCCACAAGTGAATGCTCTATTAGTTTGCTTAAGGCTTTGTGTTTCAGCTTTAGGTTAATACAACATAACAGCAACAGACTCCAAGCTCTTGCCCCAAATTCTGGGGGAGATCCTGCAAAGGATATTCCCTTTTTGATTTAGGATTGTGCATTTATTTTTCTTTTATGATGTATAAAGAAAGTCCAAAGAGTTTTTCCTTTAAAAAAAACTTGGTTTTCTTTTTAAGTTGGAATTCTCTTGGAAAAGTATGAGCAATTTCTAGTTTAGCTTTAGATATTTTTTTTCCTTAAGAAGATTTCCAAGTTGTCTTAGAACTGTTGAATTTGAACTTTAACAGTCTAGATCCCCATGAAAGATAATTACTGAGTCTTTCAGAAGAAACTCCTTTTCTCACGTTTCCCAAATTAGTAACATCCAAACTGAACACAGCCCAGCAAGTTNGCTCTTGTGGTCAAACCCATGAAAGGAGTCCAAGAAAAAAAAATAAAATATATATATATAAAAAAATCCTCTCAATTGCTCAGCTTTCCTATTTCAATATTTGAAGGCCTCCATTCATTAATTGCCTGGTTACCCTATGGTCTTTCAAGTGGAAGATCTGAATTCCTAACATACCCAAACGTATAGGTTTTTAGCCCAATATGACAAAGCCTGTATTCCAGCATTGTTTATTCAGCATGTAAGAAGACAGCAACCCAAATTCTCTCTCATCTGCAAGGGATTTTAATATTGCACATGATGCTGAACCACGTACACACTGCATTCTATAGATAGATGGCAATGTACATCAGCTTTGCAGCATCTGATAAATGCCCAACGATACTCGAGTGTAAGGAGGTGACAAAACCAGAGACGTTTAGCTTAACACCAGTCCCATCTATATATGCTGTCTCTCAAAGAGTATTTCATGTTAAGGTGGTTACTGTGGTTGTATTCATAAGGTTTTAATAAAAATCCCAATTTAGGGCATGGTTCCGTGCTACTGTGCTGCTGGAAACAGAAGAATTTCTGCCAACAGGTTTTGTTTACGCCGGAGCTTCTACTCCTCTGCTTAAAACCACGGTCATACAAACAGCTGAATTCTTGCAGCTGAGAGGAATAACCTCTGGCAGGGTGGAAACCAGGATGTGGGGGAGAAAAGGAGCTTTTCCAACTCATTCTGCTGCTGACAGATAGTGATAGGGGAGGAATTACAGCCTTCGGTGACAGGGCAGGGCAGCTGCTTCCAGGACCTGCCCCGTCTGTCAGCAGGATGCAGATGCCCCAGGGATGACTGGCAGCACCTTTCTCACAGCCATGGAAAGAGCAAGTTAGAAGGAGAAGTGAGCTCTATCTTATTCAGTGGGATAAAATGAAAGTTATGCTTTTAAAAGGCAGAAAGTTATTACCAAAGCTGGCATTTGGCAAGGCAATGGGTGTTAGTGCTCTTCATTAGCGCTCTAGTAATGGTTTTATTTACAGATGAAGTCTAGCAAGACAGAGAACCTCTCCTGAGAGGTTTTAGGTGCTTCTATTAACACAAAGTAAGATGTTTTGTTACAGTTTACTCAAATTTGATTCATTAGCGTAACAGGAGTGTCCCTTCAGCAGGGCTCAATTAGCTTCCCTAAGCTAATTAACAATTATTAATGACATTTCTAGACTAAACCAGGTCTCGTTTGCTGGCATACACTGAGTATCCCACATGTGCCTATACCAAAGACATCTGGAATTTAAACACAATGTGCAGCAACTCTACTTTTTACCAATTTCTTAATCTTGGCTTCAGTGCCTTCCTTTTTCAAAGTCTTTTCTAAGTGAAACAACTGAATATTTTCACCATACCTCTTTCTGTTTGTGTTCTTTTCTGAGTGATTTTTCTAAAACTTTAGCTTCATATTCTGCTCTTGGATGATCCTGTGAAAATAAATCATAGTTAGTAAAATGCAAAGTTGTTTCTTTGCTACATCAGCTACATATGAACTGGTTGCAGGTTGATTTCCTGATCATTTCTGAGTTTTCTAACTGAATTCTAATTCACTTGGTGCATCACTTATGTCAACAGATCGTCGGTTGTAATATATAATAAAAGTTAAATCCTGTATCATGCAGAATGATCTGGACTCAGACACCCACGTGCTATCACTATCAGGCATCTGGACTCACTATCAGACACCTGCCCTAGGAAGATTAAATTTAATACATGAGAGTACACAGCACAACCTGCAGGTAGCAGGTTCATAGCAAGTGACATTAGACTTGGATTTTAATTTATCTTTTTAATAAAAATGATATTTTGGCATGTCATTAGCATTGCAGTGATCCTCAGCTCTTGAGGAAACAGTTATCTGCTGTCAGTACACAAGATGCTTGGCTTTGGGATCCCAGAAAATTGTCAGTTGGGGTCTTCTCCTAATCCTGTCTTGGACAGCATCCACAGGTTACCCATGTGCATTGAAGGAGAGGGTTTAGGAAATGCTCAAAAGCAAGAGACAGCCAAAAGATTCAGAAAGATTCATGGATTCAGAATTCATGATAATTACACATTCACAAAAGATTCAGAATTCACAATTATGCGTTGGATGGGAAACAGAACAGAGCTGAAAAAGTCTGATCAAGTGGAGAAGGGTAGGGTGTAAAGGCAAAGCAATCAGTGGGAGATCTAAAGAAAATCTGATGCTTGAAAAAGAAGAGGTGGAGATCAAAAGATGGCATTCATCAAGTAGACATGGAATAAAAAAAAGGTAGGAGCAATTAAAAAAAAAAAATTGTTTTCCAAACCTTGACTGCCTCCTTCAGGAAACCAGAAAAAACCACGAAAACCAAGAAAAAACAACAACAACAACAAAAAATTGATTATTGAACTGTTGCAGATCACACTGGATTTATATTTTTTAAATTACATGAAGCAAACACAGGCAGGGTGAGTGGCTAGACACTACCAGAGGACATCAGCCCAATGCTCCACAGCATTCATTAATATCACTGCACGAACTACGGGTCCCTAGAGACAGCAGAAAACCAGACACTTTGGATTCTACTCCATCACTTGACACCCTGATTCTTCAACGTGATATTAGCTTAAGTTTCACCCAAATCAGAAATAAGAGAGGCTTAAAATTCTTTGCTAACCCCATGACTGCATGACCTAGTGGTGACCACCCAACCCAAGAACATAGACTTTATTAACAGCTGCTGATTTAGCTGTGTAAGAGCTCTGAACTCCAACATGAAGGGGATAGACGTCGGAAAGATACACTTAATCCTTTCTACTTTCATGTAGGCTAACAACAAGTTACCAAAAATAAAAGGGCAGTACAGTATCCAGGAAATAAATCCCTATATTCACTCCCAGTAATAGGTATGATGGAGCAAAGCGCACAGCACAGGGGCCACTGGCACCGTGTGCCTAAATATATTATGGAGGTGATAAACATATTAAGAGGAGATAATTCAAGCAGAAAGATTTTGGGGGGGCGAGTAGAACAGTAACTGTGCCAAGCTCATCAAGCTGCATAGTGTTAAACCCAGGTTTTTGTTTCACGTGAGCAATATTTGCTGGGTATCTATTTAGAACATCTAGTGATAGGACAAGGGCGGTCATGCTGCTTTTAATAATAACAACAGAAAACCAAAACAACAACAAAAAAAGCCCAGCTGGCCAGTGAACAAAGCAGTGAATGCCTCTACAAGCCAAGGGTCCCAGCTCAGATCCTGCAGCGGGCTTTTCGCAGCCCCTGAACTGCCACACGGTCCAGGGCAAGGCTGAGGGATAGTCTAGGAAGGTGTTTTCTTTTTCCTTTTGCAGTGAGAAAGCTGGAAGCAAAAGGTGGGATACAGCCTCTCAGCTGGCTGAGGATTTTCTCTCCTTTCCTCCTAAAACTTCACTGAGTTTTAAGATGTTTTTTTCATGCATTCTGCCCTTCTCTTCATGCTCTTTAGTACATTTAGGATAAACCTAGCTAGAGATACTATTTTTTTAAGCAAATGAGGGAAAAAACCCAATCACCTCCACACTGTCTCCCTCCCTAAGCCCCAAGCCCACATGTCTGGCCCTATTTTCTTAGGTATTTTCCAAGTCAGGGCTTGATCCTGCATTGTTAAAGTCGATAGGATTTGTTCAGTGCTTTTTTTACAGTGTTGTAACTTTATCAACTTTCATCCATTTGTCTCTGATTTACAGCAGCATGAGATGAATGAGGTCCTTTGGTTGTTAGCACCCTGCCATCAGCCCAGCAGTAGGGACTGAGTTGTATGTTCCATGCCTACACTGCTAGGTGTGACCCAACTACACGCCTTGAAAACATTTGATTTTGTGCCTATACAATGATGTTTCTATGGCAACAAGACCTACCCCTTGCTATAAACCCCCCAAATATTCATGTACAGAGATTTTCCTTCCTTCTAAACAACAGAAACTCCCCAAGAGCAGTTCCCCATCAAGCAACATCTACGGGCCCGCGGCAAGGAGCTATCGGTAACGCCACGATGGAAGCCAAAGAGTCAGAACTGAAGGGACAAACCTCCTCCTCTTCAAACCCAGTCAGGTCCCACCTGTAGTTGAGACGCATCTGTTTTCTCTTCCAGTGCTCCATAAAGGTGGCAGCTGAAACAACAGGTTAACAATTATGTTGACATTTTACCCCCCAAAATGGCAGCAGCCTCTGGATTTGTCTCAGGAGGCAGGCTGGCCGTGCTCCATTTCATCTGCTCTACATCTGCAGGCTCTTTGCCTTCAGAAGGTCTCTGCAGGTGCAATATCCTGTCGTATACTGGGCCAGGTTCACTTCATTTTGTTACTCTTTTATTCAGCAGTTCCACCTATCTAAGAAATGCTGATGTGCTAGGAGCCAAACTTTTTACCTAGGTAAGCTAAAAGGAAGGACATTTGTTACACCCACAGCTTCATGTAGAAAGACACCTACAATTTTTTAAGGGGTGTAAGAAAATCAGGCAATCAAACTTATTTCAGTACTGCTACGTGTAACTAATGATATGGTCGGGCTTCATCTGCATAGAATTCCATCCATAAGTCCAGAGAAACCTTTATTTCATCTCTACCTGAGTTTACTTGCCAAGGACTGATGGTAGAGTTATTCCCTCAAAGATATCAAGATAAAGCACTTTTATATTCTTCTAATTACATCCATCTAGTGGTCATAACAATACAGCCAGCTCTGATCCTCACACCCAAACCCAAACAGGCCAGTGGGGACGCTGCAGGTGGGCAGGCTCTTAGGGAGGAAGCTTTTAAGGGTTTTTTAATCATTCAAAACACTGCCATTTCTTTTTGATGGAGAAGACCCACAGAAAGGAAACCTTGTTAAAGTAATTCTTGAGTGCCAACGAATGATCCCTGTCTATATCAGTCTATCTGCCTCTGAGACCGAGCAAGTTCTCAGAGGACATATTTAGATGCTGGGAATACACCAGTGCTGGATAATAAATAAGTGATTATGAAAGAGGCAAGTCTACCAAGAAATGGTGTTCCCAGGGGAGCTTCCCGCAGTGAGTATTAACAGATGTGCTCACAAACATTCATATCCAGAAAAAAAAACCAAAACAGAAGCAGGGAGAGGGTAAGAAAGTTGAAGAGAGAAGAAAGGACACCCTCATGACTGGGACCAGGCTAGGGTCATGACATTCGTTCGCCTTCCAAGCGAAACTCTCACGTTCAAGACTTCAGACTGAGCCCCTTTACAAGCCATAGGCTTCCTGTACGTCGGGATGGCCACAGCTGTATTGTCAGAGGGTCTGTGTCTTGACCCTGGGACTGCTTCTCTTCCCCCTGCTGCTGGCAGTTCTCACGCCGGGGTCTGCAGCTTCCAGAGCCCAGCCAGAAACCCAGAAACTGCCCGAGACGTCGTTTCTCGGCGCTACCAGAAATTCTTCCGTGGCCCTGATTTCCAGCAGTGCAAAATGAAAAGAGTGCATCTGAAACGGGGCCAAAGCCCCGGGTGAACGTGCCAGGTGGTGTTGCAGCATCACTCTGCCAAGAGTACCTGCATTTTCAGATTCCATCCGGGCCCATCAGCGTAAGTGGAGCTTAAAACTTCCCAAAGGTTGCCATCCAGATGATCTGATCTGGATTTGCTGACATTTTTAATGCCATTTAATACCAAACAGCTCTGGGCCACGGTCCATGTTTAATGCTGAGCTTCTGACTGGGGTCCAGCTCGGTGCTAGAGTTGTTTTAATGCCCAGGGGATTGGAGTTCTCTAGGGTATTACAAGACCACCAGCATACAAAGGAAGCCTGGCCAAATGTTTCCTCTCAAAAATAACCCTGAACTTGGGCTGTCTTGCTGTGCTGAGGATGCCTGAGCAGAATACTTGGGTCTTCCTCAACTCTTCAATTGTACATGAACCTGATAATATTTCTCCTTATGTGCAGGGATGCTCACAAACAGCACTGGAGGCTATAGGTGTGACCACGTTGAGAGTCAGGTAACTTTGGTTGATGCTATTGCCTTAAAAAATAAAGTGCTGCTTTCTTTTCTTTTTTAAGATTGTTTTGAGGAATCCTTTAGAAATGCAATTTGCAGGAAGGCAAATCCGAAACCGTGTGGAAGAAGTTCTGATTTTCCCTGAGCAAAAAGAACCTTTTTGAAACATTGATTTTACACACTGTTGTCCCGCAATGAAATCTTACATTGACCCCAAACAACTTGAGGAATTTCACATCCCACTCCAAAAACTATCACTGATATAGAGCCTAATTTTGTAGAGAGCAGAGAAACTGGAACCTGCCAATCCACCTTATTTTGCCCAAGAATGTAAAAACTGGATGGAAGGACCCATTGGTGTTTGGCAAGGAAAGAGAGGCAAACGGCGTCACTTTTTGGACAAGAGAATGTTATGTGCTGAGCTCCACGTGAGGTTCACAGTAACAGAAACTGAGGGAGACCAAAACTGATACTTGACTCTCCCTGTGAGAGAATCAGACTATTTAAAGCCTCTGACACTGCATCCTGCTGGGGGTTATATCACATTTCTTCCTATATGCTGCATGGCAAGATGATCTGTAAGATGGTGATCCCTCGTCTCTGCTGCAAAGATGGTTGAGTTAAACCTCCCTGCACTTCCCAGCTTTCCCTCCAAACCACAGCACTCCCCAACCCCACACTGGTCCCAGAAATCTCTGCAGGACTGTCCTTGTCCGTTTCCTTATGGTACTTGATTAGCATCACATCTGACACCCAGGCATCTCAAACTGAGACCTTGCTCAAAAAGGCATCGCCCTGAATTGAGTTGCATTGATTTCTACTAAAATCAGTTTGGATGAATGTTAATGGAAAAAATGGTTTCCCGCATACTAGAACAAGTGAAAACTTGGACTAGGATTTTAGGATTAAACATAATCCCAAACAGGTTATTTGCTAACTTGCCAAGGCGTACAGGAGGGGCAAACACCATCTCGTGCTGCTCTCATTGATGTGAGAAGTCTGTGGCTATCAAACTTCAAAGCTGGGGGCATAAAGTACATTTCCCTGTCGCTCAAACAGGGGGTTTGGATCCCACCAGTTCCCATTAACAGCCCCTCTTGGCTGGCAGCAAGGACGATGGGAAGCTCCTCTCCTCAGCACCCACACCTGGTGCTGGGCTTCCTGAGCAAGAAGGTCCCATCCCTTCTCCAGCCCTATAGAATAACTATTCCTGGAGACACCCTCAGAAAGATTTCATGAGAGGGTTAATATTTTTAACCAACTTCCACAGACAGGCCAAGAAAGGTCAAGTGATGTGCTGAAAGTAGAGGGGCAGGCAGCTTCAGAAAAAATCCCTATGATGCCACAGCTCATGCTTCGTGGTCCACAGGCATCGTGTCTGCTTGGTGATAAACTTAATTGCATCGCAGAGCACACTCAAGAATCAATCTTGGTTTGTCCTGAGACACTAAAGGCCATTACACTTCCCCGTGGAGCCCTTCCCTCAACCCCAGAGTACATTAATACGCCTCTTCTATAATGTTCTAAAGTGAAAGCTGGCTCTGCAAAGAGTTTTTTTTTTTTTTTTTTTTTTTTTTTTTTTTTTTTTTTTTTTTTTCTTTTTTTTTTTTTTNNTTTTTTTGGCAAGCTGTGCAATCCCCTTAATGAAATTTTGACATACCACGCAGCAGTTTTATGACAGATGCTTAACAATTTCATTTGATATTCATCTCGAGCAGCTTTTTGAATTTTAGCTTGCAGTCCGGGATATAAATTTGGGGGTGACAGTTTAATGGGAAAGAGAAGAAAAAAAAAAAGGAAAAGAGAGAGAAGTTCTTTATATAATTAACTGCCAGAGTATAAATACACTGCTTTATCTCTTCTGTTTCTTCCTGTTGTATTTTAAATAATTAAAACCTTAACATGAAGGCATACATCTTCTTACCCCAGAGAGCCATGAAGACAGAGAAGAAGACAGTTGCAGGGTTATCAAAGAGATGACTTGCACGAGCAGTTGCACAAGCAGAGCTCATCTTCCAGTAGCTGCATGTTCTGTCACATAAGGGACACATGGTGATGTTGTTCCTCTGGTCACACATTTCCATGCTGCAATGAAGCAACAAGATATGGCAAAAGCACAGTGGGTATGGCTCTATCTTCCATGGTCTGATGATCTTTCCTCCTCTGCACAGCATCTGTTGCTGGTCTGTAGGACCAGCAGGTAGAACCCTCACAGGGCTTCCCAGCTCCTGCTCCAGAGAAACCTACAGCACTGGAGGGGCTGAAATCCTCACAGGAGGCTGCTGCCTCCCTCCGCCCCCAGCCCTCCTTCTATCCCAGGGAACAAAAGAGAGCACTGTGAGAGGTACAGGCTTTTTACTATAGGATCTTACAGGAAAAAAAAAAGACATTTTAAAGTCATTCTTGTTTTGAATACTGCCCAGCACTAGAGAAGGTGCAAGGGAAGGGCTGAGTATCAAGAGACTGGAGTCCAACCAATTTCTTTTCTATGCACTCCATCTGTAAAATAGCAACAGTGAGCCTCCCTTTGACTTTCCTCCACTGTTGGAAGCAGTACAAAGCAATCTTGATGAACAACAAAGAAAATAAATCTGCTTTTTGATGTCCATTATCTGCTTTGTTACTCAGGGCTCATGGTTATTGTACAAACTGTCTCATTTTCTTCTGCAGCCGCTGATGCATGTGGGGCAAATAATGCAAAATCATAAGGCTTTAAAAATATTGTAACACAAAACTTACTGAAAAATTAAAATTGGTAGAACATCAAAATGTTATTAATCTGACCACAATTGCTTATTTTCAGCATGTATACTCCTGATTCATCTTTATGTCACACAATGCCTTCCTCAGCAATTTATACCAGGAAGCACTAAAATCTGTCATTAGCAGTATTCTGTTGGTTTGTTTTAACATAATGATCTGAGTCAGGGGGGAAAAAAAAACAAACCCAACACCTGAGCAACTGGCCAAGAATTATTTTTAGTACATCAATGCAAACTCTACAAGTAACACTAACAAGAAATGCTAACAATCTGAAAATGTGCCGTGGTTCTGCTGCCCATGCTCAGCCCTTGGGAGGGCTCCATTGCTCACTAGAGGCAAAAACTTATATAATATATTAGAAACAAAATATTTCTAGAACATTTCAAACGTTCTGTAACATTTTACTTTGAGTTTCTAGGCACCTCCAATAATAGAACCAATCTATCTATCTATCTATGTATTTTACCTTGGTATATTCTCATCCACAGTTGCACAGCCATACAGGAAAACAATAATCCCTACAATTGAAGCTGGAATAAGCATCTGTGTATAAACTCCCAGCCAGGCAAAATATAGTCCAATCTTCTCTCCAAAGTATTTTCTGAAATACATTTAAAAAAAAAAAAAAAGAAAAAGAAGAAATGAGAGAGAGAAATGTTTCCTATTTCTTAAAATATAACAGGGCTAAAATTACAAATTGCAGCTGGATTAAGCATGAAGAAAGTAAGATCTGATGACCTGTGGGAATTTTTTTCTTCTCAGAGGACTCTTTTTCTCATGATGCTTGGAGTTAATCCAGACATAGGCACCATGAAAGCAAGTCAGTCCAACTAGTCATTATTTTCCCCCACATTTCTGCTGTATAAATTGGTATCTTTGGATCTTCTGTGAGCAAATCTGCTTAGAAAAGCACCTCATTTACTACAAAGAGTCTCAGAACTCACCACAAGCACACAAAATTCATTAAAAATCTGTTCCCTGCAAGCTTTTACATTGGGTGGGATACATCAGCATGTTTCTAAACCCACAGAAAACTCCTTCTCCCCCAGTGAACTTCCCACTCTCCGGCAACCCTCAGGATGGCACCAAGGGCAGCATCTCACAGGGACACCCCTAGGAGCATCACTCAGCGCAGCCCGGTCGAAACACGAGGGTGAAGGCTGAACTCTCACCTCACCAGGTCAATTGGCTGGTATTTGTAAAAGACTCCATAGCTGGCCCACTCCTCACACAGGAGCTGTAAAACAGAAAGGCAAGGAGAAAGCTAAAGCACCACCAACACCAGTGTCGTGTCTCTTTTGGTCCCAGTGAACTGCTGAGCTCATGTGGTGGATCTGGCCTCACCACTTTGTGATTTTAACTCATAGTCATAGAATCATCAGGGTTGGAAGGGACCTTAAAGATCATCTCGTTCCAGCCCCCCTGCCATGGGCAGGACACCTCCCACTAGAGCAGGCTGCTCAGAGCCCCATCCAGGCTGGCATTTTAAGGGATGGGGCTTCCACCACCTTTCTGGGCAAGCTGTTCCAGTGTCTCACCACCCTCATGGTGAAGAACTTCTTCTTAATGACCACTCTGAATTGACCCATCTCTGGTTTTAATCCATTCCCTCCAGTCCTAGCATAATCTGCCAATACACACAGATTAAGTATTAACACCAAATCTGATGGTTTGGAATTCTATAGTACAGTGATGAATTCTGGTACATTAAAAGGCTCTTCATGAGCTGGACTGCTGTGTAACTACAGCCAGGACAGAGAGAATAGACCTGATTTTATCATCTGTAGGAGGTATCTAGCAGAATGGATGGGAAAATGAATATACTTTGAGTTACAAGACAGAAAAAAATACCCTAAAATGAACTGGTTTGCTTTCACCATGCAAACTGCAATATTCAGCATCCATCGAGAGGTGCTGTGGCTCTAAGGCTGCACTGAAGAGTTTTTCAGCTTTAAGCTAAAAGAACACGATGATTTCCACTCATCCTTTTGGTTAGGATACGGGCCAAGGAAAACAATGATCCCCATCAGTGATTTATAAAATTGAATCCCTCACAAAAATAGGTTCCTCCGAGACCTTCAACTTATCCTTTACTTTGTAAAGGATATAAATAGTGTGCCTCAGATCTGATTTTTTTCTTAATTCCATTCAGCTAACAGTGAACAACAAATCAGTGTGCATACAAAAAATACTGATAAAGACAAACTGTGCTCACTGGCCACCCAGCTATCACCTCCTCTGTGCAACAAGAGGAAGAGAAGATTTACAGATAGAAAGCTTATGGATTCAGGTCTCCCACTGCTGCTTCTGGAGGGTTGGACTAGGTGATCTTTTGAGGTCCCTTCCAACCCCTAACATTCTGGAATTCTCTCTCTGCTTTAACCCAGTGACATGACCACAGCAGGAGGATGTTCCTGAGCCAACTACTGATAGCTCAAGGAGATGGTTTGATGGCCACTTCTGTTCTCATTACTTCATCTGGCAATAACATCATATTTTTCCTCAAGTGTAGGAGCACAAAGGTATTATTACTGAGGTATTTCTTATCACTGAACACTGGATGAAAAAGAAAAAATTAAAAAAGGCAGAAAAGTTCAGAGCTCTGCTACACAAATCTCCCTGGGGGCGAGGAGCTGCACAACCAGCTCAGCTCGTGGAAGAAATGGGGAATGGAGACCTAACCCAGTTATCATTACAGACAGCAACAACATTAATTGTGTTCATAGGAGAACACACCAAAGAGGATGTTACTGCTTAAATCCATAGGCTATTTTATCATGAGAAACCTGAGAGCTGTCAGCCTTCTCCATCTCTCCAGTGACATGCAGCACAGCCAGGCAGGACAGACTGGCAGTCCCATTCCTACCGCTTGCATTTTATCACAGAGAGGTCAAACGGTGAGCAGCCTTTCCAGGGCAGGTCTGTAATTCTCCTGCCAGATCATTAACATGAACTTTCCAAGCAGAACTGCTGCACTTCTCATGTAAATGGGTTGAGTCCTTCAAAAAAATACAACTTCTGTACTTTTACAGAAATGAGACATCGAAAAATATAAGCAGACTGTGGATTTTCCCCTCTGCAACCCAAGCCCATTAATCTGTATTAGTTTCTTTACTATAGTAAGAGCAGAAATGGAAACCTAAGGGCAGGTCTTTATTAAAGAGCAACATCTTGCAAATTTTATTTTCATTCTGCTTCAGGTTCCTTTCAACCACATTTTCCCCAAGTTTAAGGCCAGCTGCCTATGCATGGGAAACAATGATCTGGGACACCTCAACATCCCTGTGCATTAGCTAAGACCCTTCCTTTTATATATATATGTATTTTTTTTAATTATTTTTACAAGCTAAGATTAGATTAGATTCCTTTTCTATGATCTAAACTGGTCAAGCACATCAGGAAAATACTAAGCCAAGGAGATTCTGCACCAGTGCCATGTGTCCGTTTTGTACACCACTTCAAACCAAATTTGTGCCTCAAGTACAAATGAATTATTTCATTTATCCTGGCATTTATCAGCCTGATATTCAAAGCACAGCTTCAAAGACATGATTAGAGGAGATCAGCACACCAGCCCTAAATATTTACTTCAGTTCTATGCCTTGAATCTTTTAATTTTGTTGTTAAAAAAGGCACAAGCTTGGCCTAGCGCTGGATTAGATTAAAGAAGGCTTCAGACACCAGAAGGGACGTGCCAAAGCACACCAAATGATTATTTGAGGGAACTGGGAGTCAAAAGCCAAGGTAAACATTCCCAAACACACAGTGAACTCCTGAAATGAGTGAATTTGTGGTTTGAAAAGTTAATAATAAGATGATAATCCAGACGTTTGGAGAAAACATGGACTTTCATCCTATTTTTGGTTGAGCAATGTGTTACTTAATAATGAAATGACAGATAGGTGATATTTTTAACACAAATCAATAGGGGGAGGAAATAATGGTCACTGTCTTTTGATGAGCAATTTGCACCTTCATGCCCAGACCTTTCATTTTGGGTACCTATTTTTATCTGACCAACCTGAAGGGCTTTAGATCTGCTTCTCCTACGACCTGAATATCCACTGTGTTTCTTTGGAGCCGTGACCATGAAACAAGCTGGAAAGGCAAAGTCTGAAAGCTCAGTGTATAAGGCACCCAAATTTAGTAGCTCCTCCTGAGAGAACTGGTTGTAATCTCTCTACTTCAGATCTTTTCTGATGCACAGAAAAAAAAGCCTGTCTGCTGTAGAGAAGTGTCACTGGGAGTACACAGCAATTGAGCTCCGAATTAAAAAATTTGCCTTTTTTTTATGAAGAGTAATTCCTTACAACAATTCCTCCTCATTTTACCACAATAAACAGATATTTTTCAGCCTACAGACAATAAAAACACAGCTGAAACCACAGACTTGCGCGGGAAGTGATGCAATGCACCAGCGTGGACTGGCGGGGCAGCCTCTGGCTGCACAGCACACGTTAAAGCTCTGCTAGGAATATCTCATTTCTGAGAAATATTCAATCTTTACCCTTCCCAATAACTTTTATGCTTATATTTTCAGCCACCTCCCCTTTGCCCCATTCTGATTCTCCCACTCCAGATCAGCAGCACATTAATCCAGCGGCGGTCGCGGTGCCGAGACCGGAGCTCGCTGTCGAGCGGAGAGGGATTTATGTCAGAGACGGGTACCAGAACATGACCGAGCATATTCTCATCAGAGCTGGCGTGAAATTACATCAGCTGAACTTTAGAGGGGTTATATGGAAGTGCTGTCAAGTCTCTTACCAACATGGCAAGAGATGTATCATTACCAAGCTCGGTGATTTATACCATACTCCAAATTCAGGCAAATTTCAACAGCAGAAAACACTTCTGTAGTTCTACTGGTTGCCACTTAATGGCTTTTTTTGCAGTAGTTTCAGTGAGATCTTGGCAAACATCCAGATTCCAACAGGTGACTGACTCTTCAGGCCACAGCCTTTGCGAGTAGGTTTAAACCCCCTTGCTATCAACTTACTTTTCTGTCATTGGGTTCAACGTTTTCACCTTCATAGTCACCCTTTAAAGAAAAAAAACAAAAAAGAAAAGGAACAATCTGCGTCAGTCCATGAGTCACGCCCAGAGCTGCTGCTATGCATCTTGCATACCCGTGTATCCCGCTCACTTAATGCATCAAACCCAGAAAAAGCAATCTGTAAAATAATGCTGTATTTTAGGAGTCCATTTGTCATAGCACACTTTGTCTTCTGTCATCAGGGACATTAAGAAAGAGTAATAATATCTGTCACTGGGGGAAAAGGAATGAATAAGTGATAAAGGTGGCCTAAAAATGTCAAGGGAAAGGATGTGGTATTGCCATGGTATTTGGGGTTCAGCTCAGTCCACTGGAAAGAGAAGGGACCAGCTGAGAGAACTGATCCCTATCCAGACTCTCAAACACTCAGGGCTGATTAGATTTGAGGTTTTAATTTGGACCTATTTTTAAATATGATGAAGGAGTAAACTAAGACAATAAATAACTTATATACAAGACTATCAGTAGCTGTCTAAAGATGCGAGACAAGTGCATGCAGAGAAGTTTATTTAACCTTTCTGGATTTCTAAGTGATATTGCTGTAATTTAAGAGTGCCTGACATTTATGATAAACATCAGGAAGATAAAGAGGCCGCTCTGGTCTCGGTTACACTGGGATAAAACATTTGCAGTCCAGTATAAAACCAGTGTGAGTGAGGGGAGAAGAAAAATAGACACACTTCATCTCCACATCTCACACTGGGAAATCAGCACCAGGCTCGACAGCCAGTGCATCACGAGCAGCGTGACTGCCACGTCCCCTCGGCATCTATCGAGCCTTTCTGTAAAGGTTTAGCTAGGAGAGGCTTTGTCAGTTCTAGTCGTACCTTGAGCCTTTCAGTAAAAATGTCATCAGCATCCAATTGTGCATCTCTGGCAGGATGGGGACCCCCACCTTGGCTACGAGTGCCACCAAGACTCCCTACCTCTCTCTAATCCTCTCAATGAACACAGGAGTTGAGCTCACTTGTGACATCTTACTGAACTGCTCAAAAGCAGGTTTCATCAGTAAGAGGGTCTCCAGCCACATCCAGTCCCATGAAGTAGGTCACTTCAAGTTCTTGGCTTATGGTTTTTCCTCCAGTGGCAACCAATCGCACAGACACACGGCCCATGACATCTCTGCACTTGCCAGGGGGATGCCAGGGAGATGTGGATGAGCGAACAAGACACTTGGTGCCCCAGGAATAAAATATGCTTCCTACCACTTGATGCCAGGAACCTCAGGAGCAGGTTAGGAAACAACAGAATCACTTTGTTTGCTAATCTACTGAAACAACATTTCAAACATCACTTGTTGTCACCAGAGGTAGAACAGAGAGGGGGAATTCATTAAAAGCGAGAAGAAGGACGGAAACAACTGCAGTTGGGATACGAGCGAGCAGGAAAGCCAGGATCCAAACCACTTGTGTTTGAGATAATGACATTAATACGTGAGACATTAAGAATTCCTTGGTGTCAGGTAGCAGACACGTAAAATATATTGCAAGATCACTTACATCATGCAAAGGATATGCAGCACTGTAAACTCCGTTGGCAAGTAGGCTGGTGATCCCTTGAAAAATAAAGACATAATAGTTATTTACAGTTTTGAGGTAAGACAGTCTCACTTTATCATCCCTCCTGGAAATGTCTCTCAAAATAACAGGGATTTGGTCAGATAATGGTTTTTCTGCCATCTCATTCCTTTCCATGTAGCTTCATTTTTAATCATATAGGTTATTAAACATGACTCATTTTATGAAATGGAAAACTGCAGAGAGCAAGAGGAAGTCATATATATTTGAGAATCAAGGATTAGAAGCCAATGACTTGAAATTAGTCATTAAAATATATTACATTTTCTGAAAAGTCAGTTTGATTTAAGGGCAAGCCTGCAGATTTGAAAGTGTGTAGCAGAAGGCTCGATCACAAGGAGGATATGGCTGGAATTGATGGCATACGGGCAGACGCATACGCACGCAACATCCACACAAAGTTTTGAATTCAGATTTCAGATTGATTAGAGAAATTGTAGGGAAAGCCTTTGCGAAGACCTTGGCGTAATACTTACCATATTTACCACATTTTCGTCTTTTATTTAAAAGGGTAGTTTCCTTCTTTCTTCCCTCTCCTTTCCCTGTTTACACATCCGTTCATTAGTGACATGCATGAGGCTGAAAGCAATTAATGCTTCATCTATATCATGTAGGTGGCACATGGGACTTTGAGGAGTGCTGCCTTCCCAGGTGTGGTGTCACTCCTTAACCTGGGGCCAGAGCACGGGTGGGTGGGGAGGAGATAACGTGGATGTTTGGAGGAACCCAACAGCAGGGGGGTCTTGGACATTCCCAGGGCTGTAGCACATTAATGTTCTTGCTGGAGCTGCTGGCACTAATATAGCTACTTCTGATGATGGACTATTACCCACATCCAAAGGTGTTGTGTTATCTGTGAAGACACATCTGGGGATTCAACGAACCAGTCCTTGGTTCTGAATCAGAGCTAAGTCAAGCACTTCTCTCTAGGCAAGACTAAGAGGATTAATGCCAATAAAAAAAGAAACCAAATCCAGCCACTGGCATTGTGGATAATTTAAAAGGACTTAGAAGAAAGAAAAGAAAATAAAAATGATGTGCTACAGTGTGCTCCATGTTACCCAGCAGTTGATTGCTAAGAGTGTGGGACTGGATTTGAAGGAACAGTGACTGTGAACCAAGAAACAGCTCACTGTAGGTTCACCCAGACATTTTCAATTGTTCTTGAAATGAGAGTTTTTCAAGTTGATTAACCTTTTTTAAGATACTAATCACCTGCTGGAGGAACTGCCCAGGAGTGCTCAGTATCCTGCAGCATCATTAATTTGCAAAGTCCTAGTTAAGATTACGCAGTGCTATGAATTGTCTGCAAATGTTGCCACGTTTCTGGCAGAACCCACTAGTGAGCAGACGAATTCTTTTTCTAGGGCTGTGCTACCAACTGAAGAGCTACATAGTACCCTTCTACACAGCAGCATTTAACAATGAAGACAGCTTCACATTTTCACAGATTTACAAAATAAATAACAAAGACTGGTGTTGACTGGGCAGCCGCCTTTTTCCTGCTGAGCAGAAATGTTGAGGCATTATCTGTGTTTGCTCAAATCTGTTTGCAACCTTTGCTGGGTTGTAACTCGACATTCCAGCGCTGGAACACAAAGGACACGATTGAGTTATGCTGAGTATAGCCATGGACAGGCTGGCTTAATGACATTTTCACCAGGTATACTGTGTGACCTCGTCAGTCTTAGGTAGAAGAATGATCCAGGAATCCTAACACTTTCCTTTAGCCCTGTTCAACTAATCTCCAATGTGTTTCCTATTTCTGGGGAAAAAAAAAAACCAAACAACTGAGTAATCAACTCCAAGAATGCAAGCTGAGCTGTATGACCTCCCCCTTTCAAGAGTGCAACTATGTAATTTCCAATGAAAATGATCCATCACCAGACTCAAAAAGGGTCCTGAAAAGTCCCAGATTGATTTGGATTTCCCATGCTACAAACAGTACTGTCAATATTGGCTGAACATCAAAACTGAGTGTATGTAAGCGACTCAACAATTGTACATTGTACGTTGTCACTTCAACAGCAAAGTCAAAGCATGGAGATCATTCCTGGCATAATTATTCTTCTATTATTTGATGTATTTCTAAGCAGCTGATGGGTCAATATTGAACAGAACTACCTGTAATTCAGGTTCCCATTGTTTTATTTAACTGCTTGTAGGCAATAAATGCTATAATAGAGTCTGACAGTTATCAAACATTTTCTCCTGTGGTCATGCACTTTTCTCATACAAATTTTTTTCTGCTGGTTGTTTGTTTAGAAGCTTAGATGTGAGGGAATTCCACCTTCCACCTTATAGAATTTGGTTTCCCACCAACTAGTTGTTAAGTTGGGTCCCCCAGTCAAGTATATACCCATATATCACAACACATGTAAAATAAAGTGTATAAAAAGCTGAGCAGCCATCAAATCTCTAAGGTGACCTGATTTGCAGTTCATGTCTTCCTGTGTTCTGAGGCTGAAAACCTAAAACTAGAGGCTGTGGCAGCACAAACTTTGCACCTTCTGTCTTGCAACAACTGTTGTGAGGGTGAAGAGCTGGGCCAGCTTTCAGTGTGTGCCTTACTCCTTGGCTCTTCCACTGGGCTGATCTCAGATCCACTTAGGACAGTGTTTAGGGCAGTCATCAGTTAAGATCTTTTAACTGGAGTCATTGGAAAGCCATCCCATGCTAAAAATGTGAGGTTCCTATTTAAAAGGAATGGTCCAAGCCATAGATTTTCACTGCAGTTCTGGAAATTCAGGGTAACACATTGATATCCATCCACTTCAGTGAGCATAAAACCAAACCACTGTTTTATCACATGTTATCCACTGGTTTATATCCCATGTAGTCCTGCTGCAAAGGACCTACCTGACATCTAGGGGGGCTATATACTCCCCATTTAACTTTGAGTCAAATCTCTAAATTCACATTTGAAAAAATTCCAAACAGCTACATTCATTAAATTACATTTCCAAATAAAACAATTATATCCACACACATCAATTTAGAGAGCAGGGGAAAAAAAAAATCTAAACTCTGCAGCCAGTTACAGCTTGCAATTATTTTCAATACCTGGAAATGGTATCGATCTTAAAGATAAATAAAGTTCCTTACCCATGCTATATTTTGCTTTGGTACATGTTGTTCTTTTCAATATTTCATAAACCTATGGAAATAAAGACAGGAAAGGGTTACTTCAGATGCTGCCAGTGAAAAGCACCATCATTTTTGTGTACAGCTCAAATATTGGCAAAAGCAAGATGTCGATGAAGTCATCGTTCTTTAATAAAAGTCATGGGATTCAGGAGAGCAAGGCTTAAAGATTTTCATGCTGGGTTTGTTCGTAGAAGAGAGAAAGGCTTAACAAAATAGCCAGCGAGCAAGATAATTGATCAGGGGGGACAGAGGGTTACATCCAACCACTCACAGAACAGAAACACTATTTTGGGTCCCATTAGACGTCGATCAAAGATCAGAAGCCCTCTTCCACCCAGATGAGGTGGGAGTGCTGGGCCAGCAATTCCCTTGCCTCCGATGGCGCAAGCTGGCTTCAAGCCAAGGCCTTCAGCAGAGCTTCAGGCTCCTAACGTGTACACAGCATGCAGCCATTTATCACAAACTAGACTAACACAGGCTGACCTTAACATTTCTGAGCTTGCATGACCTCAGCAGCAAAACAGATGTATTTATTTTAAGATTTATTACATTTATTGTCAAATAACCTTTGGATTTCTCAGCACGCCACCTGAATGGTCTGGCTTTTGCCCTGTGCTGCTCCTGTGCAGTGATGCTCTTGGGAAAGGCAAGTGGTGGAAGCCCCATCCCTGGAATTTTTTAAGGCCAGGCTGGATGGGGCTCTGAGCAACCTGCTCTAGTGGGAGGTGTCCTGCCCGTGGCAGGGGGGTTGGAACGAGATGCTCTTTAAGGTCCCTTCCAACCCTGACAATTCTATGGTTCTATGATTCTATGAAGTGCCCGGGCAGCGTGAGGCTGGCAAGGCCTGCCGCAGCAGAGGAAAACCACAGGCAAAGGCACCTGCTGCCCATTGCTGGCCTGTCCAGGATGTCACCGAGGCTCAGTCCCCTGGGGATGCTCTCTAATCCATGTGCTAACTTGGCTGCTGCTTGCCTGGTTCACAGAGGGAAGTACGAGAGGGCACACGGGGCAAGCCCTGCAGCTCCTCTGCCTGTTGTCATCTTGTAACTCCAGGGAGCTAAAGGGCTGCCATGAAGAGATTTCCAGTTATATAATGTATTTATTTTTTTTAATAAGTAAAAGGTCTTTGGCTTAGTTTCTATTCATCACAGACTTGCAGGGAGTGACTAGATTCCTGTTCATTTTGCAGCAGGCGGAAGGGTCAATATTTGCACTGTGGTTTAAAAATACATATGAGAAAGGCAGGAGAGAACTTTAAGAACCAAGAATACAAAAGAGAAATGTATGCAGGATAAAATGATGCTGGGATACATTCAATATGTCTTTTACCACCGTGTGACTTACAGGTATTTCAAACAAAGCAACATACTACAGGTGTTATTGTTATGTGCCCAGTGTTCCTTCAGTAGTTTATAAACCCCCATCCCTCCTCTTCCTCCCAGCCTCTGCTGTGAGCTCCTTTTGTTTCAGGCCACTGTTCAGTTAGTCTTGCTCACCCTCTTGTCCCATGGTGCCATTTTGTCTTACTACCTTTTTCTGACAGCCTGTTGACATGAATTTCAACTCTTTACTCTCAACTTGTACTCACAAGTTTTTTTTCTAAACACCTAACATATAAAAAAGTCTACAAATGAAAACTATGCTTTTTTTCAATCTTAAATGAAATGTTTCATCACAAAGAAGCCAATTCAATGTTTGCCTTTTTCTTTTCCATTTCTGTGCTGCTGCATCTGCCTTCCCTGGTCAAACTCACCTAGCCCTGATAACCTGCACTCACATCAAACCAGTGCACTTCAAGCTACAGGGGAACTACATCACGGGGTCCACACACTGGAATTCCAAAGCAGGAAAGGGAAGTTAGATATCTTACACTCCTTATCACCGTGCCAATAAAAGGCAGCTATAACTGTGATATAAGCTCTTTTTGAAAGCACTTAGCATCCAAACCAGCTAATGTTAAATACAAGATAAAAGCATGCTCACAGTCACATTCCAATGCTCTGATTAGTAGCAGAAGGGGGCAAAGAGTCCACATTATACTTTGAAAAGTGTTGCAGCAAGTGCTGCTTGGCGTGGTCCCTTTCTGGATGTCACATGAGCTGTCCTTTCAGGAGGCTACACCTTCTCCCCCACACTATTTTTTGTTGTATAAGTCAGAAGGAAGCACTCGAATGGAGTCTGTGATATTGTATTCCTGTATGGGACTTTATTTCTGTAAGGGAACTGCAGAAGTTTAGTTACAAGAGGAAAAGTTTTCTGCTGGCAGTGAAGGAGTAGAGAAACCCTCCAATGTGAAGGCAGGAATGGCTCAGCCTAGACCCAGAGCTGCTGATGCATGTGCACATCACAGTTGATAGCATAAAAGGGGTGAACAGATGCACGAGCAACCAGAACAAGATGCAATTTTCTCTCCTTGTTCCATTTGCTTCATGTAAACTTTAATGTTAAATACAAATCATAAATAACACTAAAGAAAAATCATAAGCCTCAACACTTTTAACACCTTTCTAGAGAATTACCCCCCCAAACCTGTAGATAATGCTCCCTGTAACTACCTGCTTCTTTCATTGGAATTGGTCTTGGGAGATTTCCCATCATTTTACAGAAAGAGCAACAAATAGCTACAAAAATGGAAATGAGTCACAGGGGTGCAAGCAGCTGGTGGCAGAACCAGCAGTAGAATCTATATTCCTCTCTGGTGATACCTCAGCTCAGGAACTCTGTCCCAGTTTAACTGTGAACTAGAAAGAAGATCCAAATGATTTTCCAAAAAGCAGCAACCTGTTAGCATCAAAGAGCAGTCATTGCATAAGCTAAAGCTGGAAATGCTTTATTTATCATTTCAGTAACTGATGTCACAGGTGATCGCTGGTGCTTGGCTACAAAAGACAAACTTGCAGCAGGCATTGTCCTAAAGCTGGCAAAGGGGCTTTTCACACCACGACTAAAGCAATAGCCACCCTAAATTATTTATATACAGTACTTACTATAGTGCTTCTTGTCTTGCTGTCAAAGAAGGAATCTCTGTCGGACAAATCAAATCTGTTAAAAGATTGGAAGGAAATCCATTAGGTTAAAAACCAGCCAGTAATTTCCTGCCCTTGCTGATCCCTTTGATTTTTTCCTTTCTCCTGAGGATGTCTCAGTTAACATCAAAGAATAGCTTGGAGAAACCTCCTTAAAAAGACAGACCATCCCAACTCTCATATTTTAAGGAGACTGTTGATGCTCTTGGAAGTTGAATTCTCAACCACTGTTGGCCCTGAATTTCTCCTAATCATCTTCACATGTTGTCTGTATTTAACCTCATTCAGCTAAGACATGGGTGTTCCCACTGAAAAAAGCCACTGCTGCCAACATCTACAGGCAGGATAAGGAGCATCTTTAGGGCTTGCTCTGAGCCACGAGGCTCCTTCACTGTAGGAACATCCTACATGCAATAAATACAGCTTTCCTGCAAGCCCAAGAACATCTCAAATGTCACATATATCGACTGGTCCAACGAATATGTTTGTGAATCTGCTACACAACTCTATCAGTGTTCTGCATCCCTTGATTAAAAACTATCTATCCACAGAGTGAAGAAATCCTGCTCTGGGACTGTTACTTGTTCCAGCTGGCACACACATAAACACAGCCTTCAAAGCTTCTCCTCTGGGCTGCTGGCCAAGGAGGAGCAGGAGCAAAGCAATCCAGGGCAGTCGAAACTTTGGCTGGGCCTCACCTTATGGTTTTTTCCTACACCCACGTTTACGGCTATTCTAACTGATCTGAAATCGATGGCAAAGCTTCTGCTGACTTCAGAACATTTCCAAAGCCTGGTTGGCAGGACTCGTGTGAGCTGCCCACACCAGCTGAATGAAACTCTTCTGAAATTTATCAACCTGCTTTGCCGGCTACAAATTTTCTCGAGCATTTTATTTGACATGGGAAAGAAACTGCTGAAAACCCCATGGACAAATTGCATTCATCGGTCGAAGGGTTGATGGCTGCAGCTGTAAAGAGAAGTATGACACACCACAACAGCAGCTAAAACATACAGAGATTTCACAGCAGGGCTCTACAAAGCCTCAATCCTCAGTGAGCCAAGATAAAAAGTAAATTTACTGTAAAATGGAAATATTCTGTACAGTAATCCCTTAATAAAGGGTTGGTGTTTATTTTCCCTTTCACCTTTCGGTGCCTTAGCTGCTGTCAGAAGGGCTGGGACCTGTTGACATGGGCATTTACAGAAAGCTTTCACTTACAAGTGCTGCTTCTCTCTGGAGAAGGGGTAGGAGAGGCGCTTCACCGTCTGAGGTTTGTGTTCTGCTACTTTTGGCTGGATGGGCTCTGTTATTTTTTGAATTACGGAATTAATCTTTTTCAGGAGACCGTGAGTCTGATTGATCTGATACATCTGAGTGGGCAAAGAGAAAAACAGTAAAAAAGGAACAGTAAGAAGAGAAAAAACAGTAAAATCATTATATATAGGCTTGTCACTTTTTTTTCTGGATGCATTTCTGTGTAACCTGCCCTAGATTCTGTGGTCCTGCTCTGGCAGGGGGGGTGGACTCGATGTCCTGAGGTCCCTTCCAACCCCTGCGATTCCATGATTCTAAAACTTTGTTTCTTTTTGGTTATCTGTGAGAATGAGCTGTAAGGAATAGACCATCCATTCAATGAAAACATCCTGACCAGTTTTGAGGAGGGCAGCTTACCTTCTTGAAAACATTCAGAATGGGAAAGTCAGACCCTGCTGCCTTTTTTTCTGAGCCAAAACATGGCTAGTGTTTGATTGCAAATAACCAGACTGGGGTGTTCAAGAGAGACAACTGGCTCCTGAGACACCATCTCCTCTGGCATTCACAATTTCCTCGGTGCAATGGGACAAATAAATGAAGGAGCTATGGAGCCTCTGCACTAAACAACACAGTCTCCTCTCCCAGGAGGCTTTCCTGGGAATATTGTGCAGGTTTCAGGTGTTTCCCCTCTTCCATCTAAAGGAACCAAAATATCTTGAATCATCTATTGCAGTTCTGCAGTGCAGAAATGCAGGAATGGTGTTAGCAGGTCACAAAAGAGGATTACTGGTTTCCCTCTCTGAGCCACAAAAACTCTGTGCAGATCCAGGCCAGGGCTCCCACCACAGGAAGATGCTCAGCTGGAAATAAGGCTTTAGGGGTCTGAGGGTGTTCTCAGGCAATGCCTGCTGGCTCAGGTGGCCTCTTTCACACACACACACACAACAAACCAAGCCACAAAATACCCACCTAACTTTTCTTTCGTGGCAAAGCAGCTTTAACCACAGGATCACAAGAGGCTTCCTTTTATCTAATTGTGCTTCTGATTAAAGTCAGTGATAAGTGAGGCAATAATGGGGATTAATATGAAATCCAAAGCAAAAGTGTGGTTTTAGTGGTGTAATACCTGATGCTGGGCTTTTGATAAGGACTCCTGCTCCATTCTAGACTTCCTTCTGCAGTCTGGGACATGCACTTAGTATCCATTTAAATATTAATCCATCTCCAAGCTCTGCTCAATGAACAGGTAGCTATCTATCATAGATGATGTAGAACTGATGAAAATATACTGTCATCTCTTTAATGATATTTCAAATATTCTGAAAGTTAATCTATTCTGTGGCACTGTAATCCCAACTCCTGCAAACACAGCTAGAGAAGTATAGGAAGAGCCACAAAACCTGGCGAGACTACTGCACACAAATTGTTACTCTTAATTTTAGCAGCCTAGTGCTTCAGGTGAGAAAAAAAACTCCGTATTCTTAAGCTATGTTTAAAATCAGGACTCACCTTTTTTGTGGGCATCTTGAGCTTCAGAAATTCTGCCTCTCGACACAACACATTCCACGGTGCGTGTATTTTTACAAAGCCAATCCCATGGATTTTGGTCTTAAAGACAAAAAAATGGCAAGAGTAAAGGTTACTAATGAGAGGAAATGAAATATTTTTCCCTTTGTGTTTCACACGTTTGAGGAACAAAGAGTTTATTACACCAACATGGTAAAGCTCAGTTGAGATGGGTAGTTTCTAACAATCCCTGAACGCCTCTTTGCACTGAGCTGAGCTGCTACAAAATGTGACTTGGAAATGCTGTTGTCTTCCAGAACAATTACCACAAGGTTAAACAGACACAAATTGTTTGGGAAGTAAAAGCTAACGACGATGGACACATAGAGGCTAAGCCAGTTAAATCTGAAGCAGAGGCACCCAGCCAAATGGTGTGATTTCTGGAGTGCACTGTAATTAATGGAGCTGAGAGTCCCTGCTGCCTCCTAAGAGCTGCCCAGTATCTCAAAGGAGCAGAACTGCAGTAAGAAGAAAGCAGCCTCAGGTACAGATGTGAATATTCACATTAAACCACTGCACATTTTAATGAGGAAAACTGGTAGGAAGAATTCAACGAAACCAAATGAAAAATGAAAAGAAGGGAAAGGGAAGAGAAGATAAATGTTAATATTAGCAGTATGCTTGGATCCCTCTAGTTCTCCAAGCTCTGTTCCAATGACTGGCTATGGGGGCTTGCTTCTGGTGCTCCCACATTCACCCATATTTACTCCCACAGCAGGAATCATTTCAAAGCCATGGGACAAATGGTACCAAACTAGCAGGCAATTCAGCAAATGGAAGAGAAAGAAACTTTCAGGAATCTTTCTCATCTTCCTGCTGTATCAACTCGGGCAGTTATCACAACTAGCTTTCCCACAGCTATATTCCACACTGGGTTGCTAGAAATCAATACCTCAGAGGACATAAATCACTTCCAGCCATCCCATAAGGCATGGCTTCCAAACCACCTTTGATTTTACTTCATTGAAGAGAGTTTAAGTGACTTAGACTTAACCATCACCTGTTTACGAAACCTTTGCTCTTTTTTGCTTTTGCAAATAGTAAGCCCTTGCAACATAACTTTGTGGCATCTTTTCAAGCCCAAGTGATTGCAGGTTTTTGTCCTCCCTGCACTGATGTACTGGATATGGATGTAAATCCCTGCAGCTTGCTTTCATCTCTCTGCATTCCTGACCTGGTTGGGTATCTTGTACCAAAACCACAGGGTTGTCTCTCTTTTTCAGTGTCCTGGCTTGAACCCTGAGCCCTTCTGTGTCATTTGAAATTGCATTACATGTTGTAGGTGGGGACCTTCCATCTCACAAAAGATTTAACTATCTGTGGCTTGGCACAGGCAGGCTTCCAGTTCACTACCACAACTTGCAAGCTGGATGGAAAGCAATTCTTATTTTCACCTGGGGGACAGAGAAGTGAAAGGGTTTTTTGCATTATACCATGCAAAATATATACTAAAAATCTATCTACACACACATCCCATTACATATATGCCTGTGATTTGTGAATAATAGATGGAAAAGTTATTTTTTTAGCACTCTGATCACAGGTCTAGTGTTTAATCTCAGCTTTTAGATCCTGTAAACAAAACCAGCATAAATGTTTACCCTCTCTCACGGGAATTTCAGGCGTATTGGTGGGATCAGTTAATTATAATAGCTTCCTTTGAAATTAATATGGCTGTGGCTATTTCTACTAATCACACACTGGCAGTACTTCACACACATCATTTTTTATATAGTCTGATGGTCTTTTAATAGAATGTACTGTTTTCAGGGCCCAGGTGAAAGGCGTTACAAGCTGTCCTGTTCATATCTAAGAATGGAAAGAGCAAACTGTGATACAGACCCACATGCCCAAGCTAGGGAGTGAACCAGAACCTCCTGAAAAATTCAGGTCTCTTGAACTCTCTACTGTCACTGTCTGTATTGGGTATTTTGCACCAGAACTGGAATTACCAGTGGATCCAGACCACAGCATACTGTAAACCCACCACACTGGGATTAGTGTTCAAAGCATTTTAAGCTTCACATCTAGATAAACCAACACATCAACAAGTTGTGTTGCAAGAATGAATGTACCATGATGCCTGGCCAAGAAAATTAGGAAACTTCATCTCATTAGAGCATTAACAACACCCTGGCCCATTCCTGTGAAGCAAATGAAATCGGTGGGTAAGGTGACACTGCCAGAACTGAAATAAGATTCTGGAAGAGTTGAGCTTGTATAGCCTTGATCAGAGCCAGGCTCACAGGAGCAGCTCAGCATCTCCCAGAATTAGACTACCAGTTACTCTCCTCATCTTTAACTGTTTGAAATGGCTCCTTACATCCTCATCACGTTCCAGTTCCAGACCAGCCTCCACGAGGTTCCCTTCGTACTCCTCCCTGCGAAACCTCTTGTCATCTTCATGGTAATCCACATGAGGTTCACTTTCCCTCATTTCCAGCTGCACTCCTTTCCCGGGAAGTGGCTGGTCCTGCTTGGTGCTTCGGGCACTGGAATCATTCTGATGAACTCTCCTGGTGTGGGTCTTTGCTGCTGAGGACTTCTTGTAATGATAAACTAGGATGTAGTCTACTTTTCTCTTGCCATCTCTGAAGTAGAGTCCATATTTGCAGTCAGCATCTGGATTTTTGGATAGGGAATTTAATAACTGGAAGCAGGGAACGGGGGTGTGGAAAGAAAGAAAGAAAGGGGAGAAGACTAATGAGTACACATGCCAACACAGACACCAAACAGTTCATATCCTTGTATCAAGGACTCCTCGCCTGGAGCACACAATGACCCATGCACGCAGGAGGAGCCCCCCCATGCTACTTACTCAAAACAATTTTGCAAGTTAACACCTGCAATTTTACTGATAGCCAGCTGGGATTTTATTGGCCAGAAATAAATAGCTAAAATGACTGGGATTTAATCTAATTACCAGCACACTAATGCGTAAGTCAACTACTTGGTGGATTTGGTTTTCTCCTTTGGGGGTTAATCACCACTAAGATCATCTGTCCTTTTCCACCCAAGACATCTGCGATCCAATTCTGACAAACAGATTAATATCATGTGCAAACATTTCTCACTTCCCTTATCTATTGCTGCAAGTTTGGATCATCTGAGAAGGAGATCATCTTAGATACAGACTGAAGGGAGCCAGCTGGTCCTGAAGCGTGGCCAAAAATGCAGATGGACCATAGCCAGGGAAGTGGGTTCACTGCTCACCAAGTTCAGCACTTTCCTCCCCCCCCAGCTTATAAAACCCGTGTTGCTTTTCAATCTGATGGGGGCAAAGGCTCTACCCAACTCTTCAATTAATGCTGCCTAAGTGCTGCAAGATGCAAGAAATGTTAAGACTTAAAATGCAGTTCCATTTCTCAGCATTTATTTGAAAAGTGCATGAGGAACATAAAAAACAAGTACTAACAATTATTCATTTCTGCTTTCAATAGTGCTTCTCATGCATAATTCACAATTCTAGATGCACAGACCATTAAAAATATATATAATTCCCTAGTAACTGGTATTTGTTTTTACAAAAAATACTCATGGCAGGAGTGACTTTTCAGGAACCAGGGACATTTTCTGGCTTTTAATTTTACAGAAGAATATTAAGCCACAATATAGGGATAAGGACTCCTGCTTCAAATGATAGCAACTGGCCATCAGTTGCAAATCATACGGGCTAAAATCCACTTGGGATGTGTACACCTTCTGCTTATTTCATACCTGAAACTGTGAATGAAAGTTATTTGCTAAGAGTTGTTTCTATGATGGTCCTATTTTTAAACCCCAGGTGAAAAGAGTGACCTCTGAGCCTACTGTACAGCCCATCACAGCCAACAGAGCCAGAGCTTCACTGCAGCCCACCCAACGTTACACAAATTCACATGTTTCTCTGAATGCCACTTTGGGGAGGGCAGATTTCAGCTATCGTAACTATAAATCGATGCTTTGAAGGGACAATCTGTTCTTCCCTTTTTGTCTTGGGGGGATTTTTACTCAAGCTAACAAATTCTAGCAGCAAATCCCATCCTCCTGGGTTTGGAGGGAGAAGGAAGTGCAACTGAAGAATTAATTAGACAGGTGTAATCAGAAGAGAGTGTAGCAGGAACACATTTGTGTCCTATCTAAATATTCCCATGTAGTTCTTAAGCATAACTACAATAGAGAGGCCCGTTAATAACTATTACTTTCTAATCACTTCATGATGAAAGGCATGCTCCTGTGAATTCAGAATGTTTTTTTAAAGCAAGCTGCTTGCAGCAGGCGACTCAGTTACGCAAATTTCTACAGAAACAAAATATTAATAGCAAGTAACTGGTTTTTCAGGATGGAACACCTCTTGGAGTAAACAGCTCTTGTAAACAAGATAAAAGAAATCCCAGTGTTCTTACAAGATAACTAATTGTATTTCATTCTCAAAGATGTGTTCATCTTATTGGCTGGACTCAGTGAATCCTTCCAACCCCTAACAGTCTATGGTAATTAATTAATTGATGTCCATTTCTGAAAAACTGGGCTGAACAGAGAGCTGTTCAGCTAAGGTCAGGGAGATAAAACAGGCAAAAAGGCTCAGACCCCAGCCACTTCCTACCCTTGTTAGACTGACTTTAGGAGGGACAGAAATTAGCTGGGCTGCTCTGGAGACCAATAAAGGAAACAGGCAGGACTGAAGAAGGCTCCTGCAGATGACAGCAGTGAGTGTGCCAGAGAGCTTGGAGAGCTCAGTGGAGCTCAGTGCATCCCAGCCACAACTCCTCTTCTCACAGAGCATGCCTTGGGTGGAGAAAAGTGGCACAGAAAATCCCTAGTGTCTGTTTCTTTGAGCCACTGCCACCAGGAAGGTGGCAGGTCACACTGCAGAAATGGAATGAGAGCTGCTTCACGTTTCTTTGAACTTTCCCATGGAAAAGTTGACCCTGTGGAGACTCACTGGTCATTCAGAAGGTGCTGCACTGTGGATACTACAGCCACAGTAAATTTATTAATAGCTGAGAACAGCAATAGGCCACTGCAAAAGGGATGCAAGCTGGAAAACTCCAACAAACCTGTCAGTCCTGTTTTAAAGAAATTAATGGTTAGATTATTTGAAGGATGGGGTATTAATGCTGAAAGGTACTCATAGGTCCCAGCCTTTCCTGCAGTGCTGCTGCACTGAAATACAGTTGCATTGACTTAGACCACATAAAGCTCACATCCCTTCAGTTGTGAGTGAGACAGAGAGAAGACATTTCAGTTTGGCCACAGCAGGAGGGATGTTCACACTCCAACAGAATTATTCCTTCACGCTCCAGCCTAATTAAGCACAAGCAGAATGAATCAGGTATTGCTTTGCATCTTTTCCCAGTGGGATCTTTTATACGGCCCACTCCACCTCAGTCCCTTCACCTGAGCAAACCCCTTTTTAGGTGTTTATAACATAACCACCTCCTAAGCCTGGTGGCTATTCAGGTTACTAACTTCCTTTAAAATCAGTGTTAAAGAATTTCACCAAGGCACAATTAGTGACACTGGAAATCTAACCTCTTTTGTGTGCTGCAGGTTATTAGTTGAAGTTACCTGAGTTAACAATAGCTTTCACATGAAATTTTAGACCTTTTTTCTTTTCCTGTTCTACTCCATATGGGCAAAGAAATTTAAAGGTTGCCACAGACTTATTGCCAGATTCTTTACTCTGAGAATAGCCAACCCCATTTTACGCTACAGGTTAAACAAGGATCCCTTATTTCCCTTCTTCACATGAAAAAAACAAATAACAAACTGAATGAACACATCCTGTGGTTGGTGGCAAACCCCCTCAGCACCTCTGCAAAAGGGAGAGAGAGGATTTCAGAGCATCCTGGGAATGGAAAGAATGAGAAGAAAGCTAAGGGCTAAAGTGCAGTACACCAGTGATGACACATCTGGCAAGTCCTTTACTCACTGTACTCTCGTGCTGGTCATATCCTATATCCTCAATAGCTCGGATGTTGATAATGTGGATCCCCTTCTCCTCAGCAGGTAGACAGGAGTATTTCTTGTTCACCCTCATTCCTGTCTCTTGAGCCTCGCTGAGATCTTCTGGATGAAAATCCACCCCATGAAATTCACTGTCTGTGTCTGAAATGAAAAGGAACAATTTCATTAAGACACTTTAATCCCAACACTTGCTCCTCCCAGAGCCACCCAAAAGCTGAAACGTATCCTGTTCCTGATGCCTTCTGCCAATGAGCCCTTGTGCAGGGCTCCCACCCCTTCTCCGTGCCTCCCTTCTCAGCTTTCCCACAGCCTTCTTCAGCCCTACCTAGGTCTCCTCCTTCTCCTCCAAAGCAGTGCTCAGAGAACTTCCTTTCTGCACTGCTGTCTCAGGATGTTTTTACTGTATGGCCTCAGAAAATGATTATATTTCTGGGGAAAAGAAAGAAAAGAGGGGAAAAAAAGGAAAATAGCTTGAGAACTAGCCCATGACAATAGGTGGCATAGCATTTTCTCCTTCAACAAGTACTTGTTCATGCTGAAAAGCTATGTAGGGGGTTTCCTCTCAAGTACCTATGTGCTGCATCTGATTTACTGAACGGCTCTTATTTCAGTGGTCTTGAAAATCTGAGGGTTTCTCCCTCAGTCCCAGTGTCTGGCGGGTTAAGTACACAGGGTTTTATGTAAAAATTTCACTACAGACTCACCAACCAGCTAACTGATAAAAAAAAAGAGTTTTCCAAGATTTGCTTCATTCTGACATTGAAGTAAAACACTGCAGCATTGTGTTGTTTTTTTTCAGCAACACAGAAGCAGCATTTGCTTGTCTAAAGAGTGAAGAGAAAGCAAGAATTCTAGAATTTAGCCTTGAATGGATACAAAATTAACTCTCAAAAAAAAAAACAACCCAAAACCAAAACAACCAAACAAGAAAAGCATGCAGAGGAGCATGTTCTAATAGCACCTATATTACAACAGTCTGCTGCAACCAGTTCAGCACTGTCCCTGGAGCAGAGAGCAGCAGAAATTGTACAGAATTAGCTCATTAGGAAAAATACCTCCCTCCTACCTAGAGCTGCCACTAAGCTTATGATGAAGTGAGGACAGCTATCACATTTTAATGAGCTATGTCTTAGCCTAAGAGCATGTTACTCTTCACCAAATGACCTGTCTGGATTTGGGTGAACTTCAGGGATGGTGTGGAAGGTAAAGACAGGGAAAAATCTCATTCTCCAAGTTTGCAGATGGTGTGAAACTGAGGAGCATGTCTGATAAGGATGCCACCTGGAGAAGTCTTGATAAGCTGGAAAAAATGGGCTGAGAGCAGCCTCATGAAAGCCAACAATTGCTGCCCTTGGACAGACCACTCTCAAGCACAAACTGTGCATGGACCAGGTAGAAAGCAGCACAAAGAGAAGGCAAATGACAGGATCCCATTCCTGCCTTCAACTACCTACTGAGCACAGATGTGGCAGAGCCAGTTTCTTCTTGCAGGTGCACAGCAAAAGGATGGGAGACTACACACACAAGTTGCAACAAGGGAAATAATGATCACACATTAAAAAAAACCTCCTTCTTAATTCTTTAACAACAAGGTTGACCACATAATGGGGAAAGGGACCAGTGAAGCTGCAAATCTCCATCCATCCCTGGAGATGTGGGACCATACCTCAACTATACCTGGCCCCAAGCAACCTGACCCAACCTTAATGTTAGGAGGGAGACGCGTGAACCTGCGATCCAGGTTCTTCATGGTGACAAGCAGGACCTAGCATGGACAAGAACCTGCAGCAACAGAAGAGACAGGTATGGCCAAAACCTTGGCACATTCTTTGAGCTTATCAGAGTAAGATAAACATTATTAGGATGGAAGTCTTGCTTCTCCAGAATTTATGATGCTTCCCTGGAACACACAAACGCCACAAGTTCATGGATCTTTATTTCAGTTCCTGTATCTGGGAAATCTGTTGCCCCAGGTGACTCACCATGAGCTGCCTGCTTTCCCAGGAACACCATCCCCTTCACACAAGGTCTGGGCAGCAATTAGCCCTACACTTTTCAGGCACACAGCATGCGACGCCCACGTCTCCACAGAGCTCTGCTGCTGTTCTTGGCTTGTCTTTAGAATTCTCCAACAGTTACCTCAGAAAAGATGCCACACTTGTGATCTTGGGGCAGCATCCTCAAACTCAATAAATCACTTGAGTAACAGTTAAAGAAACTTTTTATGGGGTAATACAGACATGCAGCCAAAAACCCATCTGGCTCATGGGAGGGACTATCGTGCTTGTAACAATTCCCTGGGTATGTATTCTCTTTCCTTCCCACTATGCACACACGTGTACACAGACACCCCTGAACACCTGGGAATAGGTACAAGTGTGATCAGCTGCAGAATCCTATGCACTCAGGCTTTTATTCTGTAGTCATAAAATACTCATCTAATAATCCAACAACCTTTGGAGCTCCATAAGTGTAACAAGCTGTGTTTTTATTTGGACACCTGACTGAAACAACTTTCTAGAAACAATAGCTTAAGTGCTGTGAAAGTCCTCTCTTGTTTTTCCTCCTTCTACGTATGTACTAAATACAACCCGGTTTCTTCAGCAGATCACAGAAGATACCAGAAGAGAAGCACCATTTACTATGAATCTGAATATATCTCGTAACAGACCTGTGAAGTGAGAAGTGCTAGTTTAGAAATTACAGTTAGGATGGAATGAATTTAGAGCAGAAAATCACAAGCTTCATTGAGTTCAAATAAGCTCCCTGTGCTCTGGAGCTGCACTTGTGAGCAGATTTGGTAAGTCCACAGTAAGGAGCAAGGAGACCTGCTCGAATGATTCAGGACTATTGCACAAGCCCAAACAATCACCCATCCAGAAGCACATATTTACATTTCTGTTTACACATCAGTAACCTGGCAATCTCAGAAAGAACAAATAGGCACTAGGCAGGCAATGAATCACACCATTTTGGTTCATTATGACTACTGGAAAAGATGTGAAATCTGAGAACTTTATTGGCACAATCTTAATTACTACAAGTTTGATTTCTGTACTCAAAGATGATGTCAGGATTTAATATAAGTAAAGCCATCCAAACCACTTTGGTAATTACAAACGCACAGGGATTATAAGTAGTTCACATGCTGATTTGGCAGAGGTCAAAGTGTTCTGTTGAGGAACACAAAACATCTGTTTATATGAGCAGAGCTTTTTTAAGACTCAAACCCATTAATCTCTCTTTTGTGTTAATCATATTAAACAAGAAAAATAATTTAATCTCAAAATAAATTCATGTTCAGAATTATTTATGGCAAGATAGTAGATGTAATACGAAGAGCACAAAGCACATTAATGTCCTAAGTCAGCTAGAGTCACGTCTTAATCTTGTTGGTAGCAGAAAGAGGAGAGAATTGTGAAGATTTCTAGCTTTGCTGTCTTCTAACACTGATTAACCCACTCTCTTCTATTTACTAACCAGAGAACACGACAGCAAACACCTGAAGCAGTGCTCAGTATGTTTCACCACAGCCACATAACCAAATCATCCCTTTCTCCTCTGTATCCACAGCTGATGACATTCAGAAACCCAGGGATTTCAAGACAGCAGAAGTTACTAATATTCATTTAACATCATCCCAGACCCACCTGATGCTTCTTTTACACTTGATTATTGACTGCTTTTTCATTTCCCAGTATTTGTCATGAATTGCAGAGCACCCAGACAAGCATACAATATGTAATAATATATACTAGTATGTAATATATAATATAAATATATCGTAAATAATAATATCCTGCAGAAATTGGGCACATTATGCTGTAACTTTTACTCCTTCAGACAATCCTTCTTCATTGGACTTTGGTGTCCAGGTGAACAAGAGCTGAAAATCTGCTCTAGAAATGGGTGTTTTTACTCCACTACTAGTCTCAAACTTAACTTACTCATGTTATAGTCATATAACATATAACCACTAGATATTCTCAGGCAAAAATTATGCTTTGCATTAAAATAAATGGGTGATTGCATTCACACAATGCAATGTTAACAGAAACATCCTGCTCTAGTTGTAAAACAAGCATCACCGAGGCAGCATGAGGATAGATAAACAACTTTTGACCGCTCAACCTGAAACCAATAACTTCCCCAGAGCTGGCTTCTCTTATCTCCCCTTGTTTTCTTTTTTAGGGAGTATGTTTAAGAAAGTGGCTAGAAAAAAAAAAGTCATCAAGATATCTGAGTTAGCTGTCCCAGTTCTCTGCTGGGAAGAGGCAGGAGAGTCACAAGACTGTGTGATTTAGGACTTTTAAACGTCCACATGCTTAACTTTTTGCCTTATATAAATTGTGGTAGAATGCAGAATGAAAAATTAAGAACCATGCAGGGTTAAGTTTCCTGAAAGAATTGTTTTAGAGGAGCCTTAACACCAGTTCCTCAGAAAAGCTGCTGAAATACTAGAAGGTGGGGTTTTGATTCCTTAAGACATTTATTTTGTATGAATTAGCAAGTAAAAGTGCTGGTTCCAGAGCTGGTAATATAGGGAGGAAGCATATTAAGGAAGTCACACACACACACAAATATATATGTAAAATAAATAAATGTGTGTACACACAGAAAGGTAAACATAGGTTGTATATTTTATTTATACCATGCTCATTCTGCAGAAGAAATGCTAGTGTAAACAATTTTTTTTTTTGGATTTGGGTTCTTTTTTAAAGAGATCAGACTTTGATAGACACAGAGAGAAGAGCCTCAGAGTGGTTTTGCTGACAACATATTGCCCCCTAGCAGCAGAACCCTCCTTCAGCACATTCTTACCCATCCCTTTACTTCCCGTATCTTCCAAGTTCAAAGCTCCAGGTTAATTAAGGCTACGAAAAAGAGAAATCTCACAAGTGACTCATCTATTAATTCTTCCTTTTTTTCCCCCCCCTTCTCTTCTGGTATATTAAAAGGTTGTCAGATTTGGAGCCCAAAATTCCTACTTCATCCTCAGGAAAAAATAAGGTAAGGCCAATATCAAGGAAGCCTCTGTATGCCACCCCACCAGCAGGTCTCATTCCTGACCTACAGGTCATTCCTCCTGGCCCACGAAGCTCTGCTGCGGGAATGCCAGCGAGGATACCCGCCGCTGGCAGAGAGGGGAGTGCTTTTTTTGGGATGCTGACACCTGTTGACGAGGCACTGGCCCGAGACCAACAGCCCGGTCAGGAACCGAGGAGCACTCGTACATGTCCTGAACTTTTGTTCTGTTTAAAGTCCAGAAGTGAAGCACTGATTAGATCCACATCTGTGACCATTTGATTTACATTTTCCCTGGCCGCTCCAGTTGTGAGCAGCCAGATGTTGACTCCACTACCTCTGGAGCTACAGGAGGTTGCACCAATACCACTGACTGGCCTGGCAGGCAAAGGGCTGCTGTACATGGCAACTGACCTGCCCCTGGGCAACATTAACACTTGCAGGGACGTTGATGCCTCTTGTCCACCTGCCTGCAGAGAAGTGACTCCCTGCCCCTTTCATCTTCTGTAGCATCATGCTAAGGAGGGGACCCTGGAACTCACCCATCGCCTTTGCTTTTGCATTTATTTGAACACTTGGCTGCAGCCTGGGGATGTACAGGGTCTGACCTTAAGGAGGTAAACAGGATGTAAAAGCCAATCCATTAAAAAAATAGTGAAATACCCCTTGGATTCCAAGGACAGTTTCTTTCACAGAACCAAAATACTTTCAAAGCAGGGCAATCTCAGCACTGCTGACAATTCTCAGCACTTCACATTAGGCAGAGCCCATTCAGAGACTTCATGTCCAGTATTCGGGAGTCTGAAAATCAATTCCTGTCACATGGGTGGAGAAAATTCAGCTCCTGGAAAGATTATTTGAAACGTCAGCTTCTCACTACTTCTCAGTACTGACTTATCCCTGGTGGGTCTCTGGAGCAGGGCTGCAGCCTTCCTGGAAGGCTGTCTCCACTTATTGATCTATTATTATCAGCAACATGTTAAAAGAAGGTTAGAAGGACAGACAACTATGACATCACTTCTATTTCTGCCCTTCTATTTTTGTTTTTAAAGATTAATTTACCCTGTTTGCAGTATGGAGCCTGAGGCTTGAACACACCTAATCTGACAGACCCTAGTGAAATGCAAAAACAGAGGGCAAAAATCACCTAAACCCCATGAAGACAGTAAAATGAACATCACCAGCACATGAAGGACCAGCAAATACAGATTCTACCATAAGACTCACACTGCCTCTTTATTTAGACCCTGGAAAACCCCAGAGTTTATAAAAATACACAAAGCCTCCCCACTGAAGACAAATTGCACTTCACCCCCCCGACTACCAAGAAGCATTTAATGATGTCTTTTTGGTCTGATTTCAGAGGTATTTCTAAAATACTTAAATTAAGCACTCTTTTACCAGACACTGGGAAAATAATTTGGATTTTCTTCTGTCCCTATTTCACAGAAGGCAGCACTAAAGCCATGCTCCAGTCCACTGCAGATTGTTCTTTGCAAGCTGCAGCTACAGTTTTACAAATGGGTGCTGTAAAATGAAGCAAAAAATACTTGAGATTGTGGGGAGAGAATTGACACATATTGAGACAATGTGGACTGGAGAGAATTGGTACATCCTGGGACAAAGCATACTTAAGTTCTCACAAAAGCTTCTAAAGATATATTTAATATTTTAAATATATTTAGATATTTTCCTTTACCAGGCTATTACAAGCAGGTCCTTATAGCAACCAAGCAAAGCTGAGGGTTAGCAGTTTTACAGTTAAAATATCAGCCGTGGACTGCAGGCTGGGGCTGAGGCTGTCACGTACACTGACTGGCAAAGCTGCTCTTGATCCAAGAGCTTTCCCCATTTAAAGCCCTAATCTTGAAACATTTATACTCACATTTAAATTTCCATGCATCAGAGTGAAGAGGGCATTCAGATTGCAGAGTTAGGCACAGGTGACTTAGAAGGTTTTGCTAGCCTGATAAAGATGGTTTTGACTATGGTCCCATGCTCAGGGACTGCAGCTCTTCCACTGAAAGCACCGGTCACTCTGGGTGGGGTTGGGTTCTGGATGGCACAGCTCCACCTTATATATGTTCTTGGGGTGTGCCCAAGCAGGTGGAGCTGGTTTGATAGCCAGATAGTGGTAGGTGGTATCCACCCAAGGGCCCAGTGCAGCCTGGAGCTCTGTACTATTTGAGGAAATAAAATCAGAATCCTGCACTGAGCAGAAGATTGCTAGAGCCAAGCTTAGTTTCAGCTTGGCTGTGGAGCAGTGATGCAATATGACAATAAACTGCTTAGTTTCACTGGCAGTTGAAACAATCTCTCTCTCCCTGAGGATGTGAACGCAAATCAATGAAGGAGAAAAGCTCTATTAACTCTTGTCTAGCCAGAAGAACAGCTTTCCCTGCATTCCCCACTCTCAATGAACTAAGTCGAGGCATAGCAGAGGCAGAGGATCTAAGAAGTGACAAGGCAACCATGCAGTCTTCTCCTTGGCTTTAACAAAGAGGTGAGATCCAACTGCCACAAAAAGGCTGATGCTCCAGGAAGGTGCCATGTGCTGCCCAGCAGGCTTGCCCTGTGCCAGAGGATGCAGAAACACACACTGCAGGAAAATAAGATACTCCTGCTTAGGATTCCTGGTGGTCTCATTTTGGGTGGCAAAATTCTTGGAGCTGAAAACTAATCTGTTTGCAGAGCCAGCTTCCCTTGAGTGCTGGGAAGAAGGAGGACTGGGCCAGGGCCTTGGGAAAGCATTTCAAGACCCTCAGATGAAAGGCACACTTGAAATGTTTGAGCAGAGATGGACATTCTTTGTAGTTTGGCCCTCGTCAGGGAAGCTGCTGCTGACTGACAGCACCACTGAGCCCAGGCTCACCAAGGATCTTCCTTAATGAGCTTTTGACAATCTTTACTATTTAGTACATCTTCATATCAGAGCAGCAGGCAAGACCCAGTCTAAGTGTAAACTGCTGCCCTGCAGGTTTTGTAACAGGGGACAGAGTTACTAAGAGCCTGAGTTATCCAAAGGCACGCTGGGCAATCCACACTTAGTAAACGTGGATTATACCGAGGACCAAAGGAGAGGAAAGTGCCATGAAATTGCTGTCAGCTGTAAAATGGAAAGAAGCAGAGAAGGGAGGGCTCTGGGGATGCTGCACATGGTCAAAGGCACCTGTGCTAAAACCTCTGTCCAGATTTCCAGTTCCATTCCTAACTTGCTCTTGTTTGATCTGAAGCAGTAGCCTTCCGAAAGGAGTTCAGAATCCATACCTTGGAGATTTCTGCAGGAAGGCAGTCGTGTCCACAGACAGCATGTAGGCATTTAATCCACTCCCAACCCCCCAGTTAGTTCATATCAGGAGAACCTAAGACAGGCATATTTTGAAGGATCATTGTGATCATGGTGAAATTACAGGGTTTCAAACTCAGGTAGCCAAATATTCTGTTAATTCCCAAACTGTAGCTGTGCCATTACGGTCCAGGAAGCGAATGGCAGCGGTCGCTCTGGGAGTATACAATGTAAGGCTCCACCAGAAAATGTTTCAGGAGTTTTTCAAAATTATTTCCACAGCTCTGAGTCTTTACAGGCATGAGGCAGACCAAAATGCATCACACCCACGTGTTTGGTGATGGTCTGCCTGGAGCTACTCTGGGTAAGAAAGGAAACGGCACCTCCCGCCGAGAGCAAGAATTTGACATCAGTGCAGAGAGAGAGGAAGAGAGAAAACATGATTTGTTTTCATATTTCCTAAGAAAGACATTGAAGATGGTTTAACCTTGTTATTTAGAGAGGGCCAAGGTTTCATCCTAGAATTTAGGAGAGGAATTTATTTTCCTCTAAAGTGTGATTAAGTTTATAAGCTTAAGAAAAGGTTTTATTGTGTTTTTCTGTTTTGGTTAGCAGAATAATATTTCACTTGCTGCCTTCTTTTCTTTATTTTTTTGAAAAAGGAAAATGTTCTGTTCATTTATCTGGTAAATGTTTATCAGTTCAGTGAAAAAACCCTAAACATTGGAATAAAATAGAATTAAACTTTAATATATTGCTTATCTTCAAGCATTGAAACATTTGAAAAACAATACTCTGCATGAAAAAAAAAAGTCCTTGTTTTACCAAAATATTTAGACCAGTAATTTTTGTTGGATACTGTCCCTTAGCGTAGTTGTTATTCCACAAACTATTTCAAAACATATTGTAAACTGCTATTTGCAAACTTTATTGCTTTTCAATACCACATACTCTATGTTGGTTGCTTGGTTCAAGCAGTGTCCAAAAGACACGATGTATTTTTGCCAGCTGGGTTTCTAGTCTCACGAACAGTCTCTTTATATTTTCATTCAGTTTTAAATATTCAAGCTCTTCAGAAGTTACCTTGAAGATATTGCTTTTAAACCTGCAATAAATTTAGTTCTGAGAGAAAAGTTCTTCTCCCTGACCACAAGAATGATGCTAATAGTGCTATTTAAAGCAGTAGGGGGCAAGCAGGTCAATAAATGAAGGTGGCACAGTTCTGACTGATTTGAAATCTTATGCAGCTAGCTCACTAGTAACATCCTTGAACCATTGGCTTTACTAACCTTTTGGATGTCTGGAACCCGTGGCTGTTGCTAGTTTCTTGTTATGAGTGGCTATATATTGGAAATATTCCTTGAAGTGATGTGAAAGAGCAACAGTGGTGACGGTGGAACAGGTGTCCCAACGCTGGAGCAGCTACTTCACAATGCATTCATTTGAGAGACATGAGATATTTAAAATGCTTGAACCAGTTGTAGTGGTTGAATAAAATCCCTAGGGGGGGAAATTTTTATTTTCACACTGTCACTCTCCAGCCCAGCTCAAGATGAAGGCACTGCTCCATGCATTGCCTGCAGCCAGCCCCCGAGCAATTGCACACACGGGGCCCTGCTCGCCTCCTTCACGTGATAAAACCCTCCAGAGAAACAAGACGCCTTCCAAGTGATGTAAATTTGTTTCTTGCCAATATGGGACCCATAAAGGGAAATATGCTTGGGATAAAACGTGCATGCAATTGATTTCCCTGGCTTTATAGCCTGTAAGAGACCATATGCTGGGGAGGGGTGGAGTGTGCAAATGGGTTGGGGGCTTGGTTAAGGAAAGCTACGTCAGACCTCCTCCCTGAGGAACAACTTTCATCTAAGCAGCTCCTCAGCCAGCGGTGAAGAGGGCAGGGTGGAGTATAAGTGTTTTGTACACCACTTAAAGGCTGTCCATAAAGGGTCTTAGTGCCCCCAAACAGTGACAGTGGCTGCAGCCCTATTGATAACCACACCTACTTACACAGAGAAGGATTTCAATGTTACAACTCGTGGAATGTTTCTGAATCTATTTATTTTCTTTACCTAACACCTTTAACGCAAGTGTGTATTTTCTTTATATGAAACTAAGGTTTCTTTCCCAATAACCTTCATCTCTATTTTCCTTCACATAGTATTTATACCTCAGATCAACAACTGATATTCTTTACTCCTTCCCTATCCCGTGGGCTGGTTCTTGCCTGTGACCAAAGGCAGGGAGAACAGTGAATGCCACCACAGCACAGCTCCAAAGCAGTCCAACGAGAAGCTTCAAGGAAATGTCAGAGAACAAAGAAAGTCTTCTTGATTAATGTCCCACAATGGTACATCACAACATTCCATGTTGCAGAAGGCTGGATGCTCTAATGGTCCTGAAAATTGGAGCAAGTATAAACATAGGTATGACTTGACCCAGCCCAAAGATTCTGGAGTGCCAGTTCTCACAGGAGAAAATATCTACAGACCAGTTCTGTCATATGATGTTCCAGTGGAAAAAAAAATGGCTCATTGCACCTACTCCAGCCTGCATATCAATTCCCACAGCGCCCTGTCGGGATCTCCCTGGACAAGAAAATATCAAGTGCTTTCTCTGCTAATCTTTCCACTTCCTAATCAGCCCTCAGGCTCTTAGAAGGGATGCAGACAGTGACCTTTTAAACAAGATTTAAGATGACAAGCACTAAAAATCGGCCAATCATAGGAAAAAAAGTCTGTATCTGAACTGCTATTCTTCCTAGTAAAACAATTACTTGCTGGTTTGACAGAAAGGGACACATCTGGCTAATGTGGAGGCTTTGTAGCACTTGTATCCTGTTTGGCTCCTCTCCTTATACCTATTTATTTGGGAAATTTATGGTGTGATTCCCCGAGGTTTGGATGGCGTACCGCTTACCCACTTCAATAAACAATCTGGAGTACTGTTGAAATATGGAAACGCTTAGTAGCAGCACAACCAGAGTGAATCCCATGCCTTAGGAAAAAAAAAAGAGGTGGGGGGAGCAAGGGAACTTCTTGTGCAGACAGCCATTTGTCTTTCATTAATTCACCAACATCACTGGGCTGCACCACGCAGCTCTAAGACTTACAAATTGCAAGCTATTGATTGATGGGTTTACCATTTACTGACAGTTCTGCCTTCTCCTTACTCTGTAGGTACCAAAGACAAGGCTGCTCCTGCTCAAGCCTCGGTGACAGTAGATTTCTTGAACTTTCCAGAGTAGGTGAAATACAGCCACATACAATGTGACAAACTATACCTGACCAAAGATTTCTTCAGTTTTCTAAATGTGATCTCTTGCCTAAACTCCTGTAAGAAATACCTCCTCTCAGAAACTGGATTTGCTGTCCACGGTGATCCTCTCTACTCAAAGAGGTGAGGGTGATTGATTAGCTGTGAATCTTCTGAGTCTTTATAATACTGCCTTGTGACACTCACCTCCAAGAAGTAAGCTGAGTGTTTTCTTGCTCAGTCTCTAGGAAACATCACCTGTTGACCAATTCTGTTAGTCTGTGTGGCCAGCTCCTCTCTCAATTAGGGGACAACCTTGTAAACCTTTTCCTCCTTGGAAATGATGCAGAAATTGTTTTTACTATAAGCAACAACTTCAAGTTGATGGATTGCTTGAACCCCCTCATGATGGTGTAAGAACCCACATCCTGTTCCTTGGAGATGCTTTCTGTTGAGAACTTGTGCTCACTACTGGTAACAGAGGTGCTCTCAGAGCAAAACAGCAGGGGAAAAAAGGTGTCAAACCAAATTGCAGCTAACACCTTAGAGTCAAACTGCACACCCACTGCTGGTCCACCCCATGCCCAAAACCAATGGGACTTCTTGATTTCAAGAAAGATACATAAAAGTATCATTCCTATGACTGTAATTCTTTTAAAAACCCATCAGAGATCTCAGTACAGTGGGACATGGTTTCTGCTCAAACACAGGCTGCTCCTAACCTTCGCCAGAGGTATCACATGGTAGTTCTGTCTAGCACTGCAAGATACTTCAGAGTCCTTCCTTATATATCAGTTGTTCACTGTACAACTTTCCCTCAGTGAGAGAGCTCTGAACAAGCTGAGTAATGATTCAGGGTATATCAAACAAGATACTTCCAGTAAAGATGAAAGAGCAATAGCAGCGTTTCTCTGGGGTACTGCCAGCAGTGCTCACCACCCTCTGCTTCAGAAACACAAACTCAAATTTAAACGGATGCAAAATGACCTGAGGTGTGGTGGCAGTGATGGAGGGAGAAGCCTGTCTTGCTATGAAACAATAAAAGAACTAGAAAACTACCCCTTCATTACCCACTTCCTTGCCCCAACTGAGGTGGTCAAGAAGCCACAGGAGAGTGAAGAACAAAGAAGAGCAAAGTGCACATATGACTATATTAACATTTAAAACACTCAAAGGTGATCATTAGGGACGAGGCTCCACATGAGAGGCACAAGGTTCATAACACAGCGATGGAGGCAAAAAAGAAAATAAATAAATAAAATCAAACTATTTTTAAATGGTACTTGAGAAATTTATGAATGGGATTCTGTGATGTGGTTGCCCAAAATAGCAAAGATTTGGACATGATGACCCAAGAGTTCCTGAACGCAGCTGGCACAGAGGCCATGACTGCACAGAGGGTTTCCCACTATTTCCTTTTCCCTCCTGTAAGATGGACTTTTCCCTCTGAGTTACAAACAAACCTCAGCATTAACACAGAGCACCTCAGAATGGGACCAGGAAAATGAATATTCCCACACAAACAATCCTACCAAGAAACTCCAATGGAAGTCTGCAAACCCTGTTGGCCAAATGCCTCTCCCACCACTTTGTTCTAAAAGATCTTTTCTTGGATTTCTTTTCATGTTTGTTGTTCTTCTCTCAGCCTCAGGCTGTATGATACATGCTTTTCCTGCAAAAAGATGCTTGAAACTGGACAGAGTCCTCCTGGGCAGGCTTTCCCAGCCCTGAGCAGAATTTCTGTGTGTTCCCTACAACATAAGATACTGTGGATTTATGATTAGTTTGACTCCTAGACCCTCTTCTAGGAAACTGCTATTTTAACCAGCTAATTATTCCTACTCAGAAGGAGTATTCTGCACTTGGCTGCTTCTCATCCCAAGCCATGGGAGCACATCCTTTTCCAGGAAGATAAGCAACAAGAAGTCTGGTTTCAGAACGTAAGATTTAAGGCTGCTAGTACCAGATCCAAAACTCCAGTCACTAAACACAAAGTGCTGAAGGATAAATTCACTCACTTTACTGGTTCAAGTTTCAAGAAAATTTTGGTGGGGTAATTTGGCATCAGCAAGTTTTATTTTAGATCTGTGATCAACTGTCCTGCAATGGCCAGTCTAAAGCTGGTATCGAGGAACAGAGTGACTGGTAACTCCTTCGGGTGATCTGGGGGGGGAATTTGATGGAAATGCAAACCACGTGTCCATCCTCAAAGAAAACCAAACCAGTACTCCTGAGTGACATGATAATACACAGATCTGACATGTAAAATTGGGGAATTGGGACAAAAGTTTGGTTTTGACATAGTAAAACTTAGGTTAGATACTGGCTCATAGATACTGGAGGTGATTCTTTGTAAACACGAGAGCACATCTGATGCAAGATCAGAGAGAGGACTTACGGTAACTCGTACTCTAATTACACCAAACAACCAGTGCTCCAGAAGAGATAATGATGAGAAATGAACACTGAAGGAAACTTTGATGTACTTCTTAGATAACTGTGGTACTTTAAAACTGGATTCAGTTCAAACATGTAAACCATCTCAGTCTGAGATCTACATTTCAGCTTGAGAATGTGTTGATGCACAACTAGATTTTAAAATAAATACCCGACGGAGCAGAACACAAACAGGGATTAAACAAAACAAAGCAGAACAACCCTCTTCAGTTAAAACTGCCCTGTTCAAACAGCTTTAAAACCACTTCTCCTTCGTGTAAGCTAAATCCAAATGCAAAATTTTACTGAAGTCATTCTTAACAATTCAGTTTGCAGCCCACACTGGCCGAGGTGCATGTTGACTCTGTGCTATTTGAGTCCCAGGTACAACTGGGTCAGACTGCTAGCTGCTGCTCCAACCACTTGCCTACAAAGCCTTCTTTATAAAGCAACTGAAAACAAGTGAACTACAACACCAAAGGGCAACGGGTGTCAATCCTGAGGGAGGAGAACACAAACCTGTGCGTATTTAAGCAGCCTATTTGTACTGCTGATGCTAAGCCAAGATCTCTTAGGCTACATGGGTCTGGTTCATCACTAACTTGTAGGACCAAGTTGAAAAGGTATTTCCAAAGGTATCGGTGTTCCAGTAGTGACAAGGATGAGGAACACCACTGCAAAGCAAAAGGAAAGAAATCTGCAGTAATTCAAGCTTCTCTAAACACACCTTTTTTTTAAATTTATTTAATTTTTTAAAGTTTTAATAAGACTGCAGCTGAATTAAAGAGGTGAACATAAAAGCCACCACAGGGAGAACAAAGAAAATTCCAACAGCCATCAGTCCCTCCATTATACACAACAAATACTGTCCAGTCATATGTTTCATTTTCAAACTCTGCAGCCAAGCCATGGAATGGGAGATTTCTCACTGTCATAATGTGACTTTGATGGCTCCGCTGTCACAAACCCTCCAGAAAATAATCATCAGTATATCACAGAAATCCTGAAAATGGTATTAACAGCACAAAATCATTTCCCATCTACATTTCCTGCATTTTTAGGTTCCAAATTCCTATGAGAGCTCCAGCTGGGGTCATGGAGAGCATGACTGGCTTCAGAAAAAATTAACATAAATTTTTAAGCCACCCTGTACCTATAAACTACAAAATGCCACATGCTCAGAATGACCCTTCATGAACAAAGTGTGTCAGCACCCATTGGACTGCTTATGAAATCTGCCATTAAATTCAAACACTTCTGAGGATGAAGAAGAGCCCATCTCGCTCACCCATCATCAAGAGTGGATTTAATTACATTGCTGAAGGGAGACTACCATCTCCAGGGAGGATCATACACATGAGCAGACCCAGCCTTTGGAATGGGACTACCCACGTGCCCTAAGTTAGACACATGCTCTGTGAACTAAGCTTTTCAGAGCTAAGCAATTAACCGGCGGCTCTCATTAAGGCAGCCAACCTTAAGGACATTTGAATCGAGTGGGGCATCAAAGGGGAGCCAGGGCACTCTCAGTTGCAAGTATGCATGGGCTTCCTGCCACCAAAATGTCCCGACACGTTCCCATCATGTTATTTTCAAAACAGCTGCTGCCCACTGGCACCCTCCAAGTGTTTAATTACATTAAGTAAGCGCTGCTCCTGCCTGCGCGCTGAGCCAGCAGCGTGGCCACCAAGAGGGGCACCTTCTCACCCCAGGTGACAGGGCATAGAGCATGGCAGTCACCTGCCAGGTGGGTCCTTGCTGGCACCTACACAGCTTGTATACTGCTCAAGTCTATCCCTTGACCTCGGTGAAGTTTTGGTGCTTATCTTCCAAGGCAATGTTTCTGAAGCCACCCAAAACAAGCAGCGTATGAAATCTGAACGCATACCACTATGAACATTGGTCTAACGTGTCCTTTCCTTAAGAGGCAAAGGAATCAGCTCTCATTTTATTTTCAGGGTGCAATAGCAGCAGCTGGTACCAAGGAAAACAGAGGTGGAAATACTTTTCTAAAGCTCTTTCCAAAACATTTGCATCTACACGCTGGATGATGGACAATGTCCACACATTACATGAGGCTGGGAGCAGAGCAGGGATTTCACATTTCAGAACCAGTCAGGAGCCAAGCCTTTTCCAGTGAAGGGGCAGCCCGTGTTTCTTTCCGTTACCTGCCTACTGGAACCGAGTTAGAGCCAGCAGAAAACACTAGTGTTAGAAATCCTACTGTTCCTAACTCCCAAATTCATTTGAGCACATACATCTGGAGAGACAAGGTGCATCTTCCCCCTCAACCCTAAAAAAGGGTTGCTGGATCCCACGCTGCAAGCTCCCACACACAAAGTCCTGCTCATGCAGGAAAGAAACAATATCAGAGTTCTTCCTATGATTATAATTATAGCTTTAATAACATTCCCCCTCCTTTCTAATTTTTCTTTCAGGCTCCCTTTTTGGCCTGTTCTTGGTGACAGCCTCTCACAGACATTCCCAAACTGTAAGGCATACTTTGGTGACTATCAGTTTCACTGTCTCCAGACACATTTTTACTTGATGGTTTACACACCCACCACCAAAAAAAATACACCAAATAACTACAAGTTACTCCCTTGTAAAGCCTTAAAGACAGTTTAAAGGATAAGCTTCTCCTTAGCACCCTCAGAAAGGTTCAGCATAGCAGCAGGTTTTCCACATTCATGTGCACACCCATCTGTTTGCTTTTATCTGGATTATTTGATTAGCTTTAAGTTTTACACGTGTTGATTAAGGAATGATGGGGTTGTCCTTTCAAGCTGCAAAATCATTGCATAAATTAGGGTGGAAAGAAACCACTACCAGGTCTAAGGGAAGGTGATGGCTGCATGTAGCAGGCTCATAAATGATTGATCGAGCAAAATGATGTTTAGCAACAGAATGCTGAGAATGGAGCAAAATCTCCCAAGGAGCTAAAAGCCAGTACTTCTGTAAGATCCCTGCTTCTAAAATCACAGACGACAGAGAGCAAAACACTTCATTGATGTGAGGGCTCTGAAATGCTCTGATTATAACCCTCAGTGTCCAAGTTCATCGGTTTGCTGTAGAAATTCAGTGAGGCAAGAGGAATCTTCTTCTCTTTTCTTTCAACAAAGAGTTCCTTGACCCTACGCTGCATGTTCACCAACACTCAAGTGCTCACCCGACCCAAGAACAACATGCATCCAGAGAAGAAAAGAATAAAAGGGAAAAAAGCTGTGTTCTTCCACATGAACCTTGGGACAGCTCGGGAGTATCGCCTCTCTCCTGCAGATGGAGACCTGGTAGCCTCCAAGCTCCTGGAACTCTCTCCCAGCACTGGGGGTGCAGCACGTGATGGAGGGATGGGAGTGGGGGGCACAGCTAAGGAACTGGCACTCTGACAGCTTCCAGCTGCTCTTTGCCTCCACTGCTTCCTTCCCAAACATAACCAGCTACTCACCCCGAATCCCCAAACTCAACAAATAGCTGAGGCACTATTTTATTATATTTATATATATATGAAAAAAAGGGAAAGTATCCAGATCAAAACAAAAGTGAACAGACACAAAATTAAACAATCTACCTTAAAATAAACTCTGTGGTATTATCTGCCTCTTGTCAAAAGTTATTAGGGAATAAAAATGACAGACTGTCTGCGAAGATACATCCCATGTCCAAGTGACATACCTAAAACTCTGTCAAAGATTTCCCACTGTGGATGTGTCTGCTCATCCTTAGTGCCCACACAGGTTACTTTGCTGTATATTCTTGTGTGGTGGAAGCACTCAATTTATTTGTTGAAGGAAAAGAACACTTTCTTCCCCACCTAATTTTACTCCTCTGATGCAACAGGTCTTTGTCTGTTCCTCACATAAAAGTCCTGGACTAAAACCAGAATCCACGCAATTGTTTTTCCTTAGAAAATAAAGTCAATAAAACTGGCAAATGTGAATGAAAATGGAACTGATCTATCAGAGAACTGTAAATGGATTTTCCTTCTCTGCACATTCATTACATTAAAAATTACATATTTATTTACTCATTATTAATTTGAAGCACTTAATGTGATGCTTCAAATTAGGTGGTGCTTTGGTGAAAGAGCAGATAAAACAGGTCATGTAGACAAGTTACAGGAATGGATAAATGAGATGTTGCATCAGTCCAGACAGCAATTAGCTCTTGGGAACTTGGTGTCTGCTCTTCAGCCTTTGCTGGATGTTGCAAAGAGAGCCTCTGTAGAACATATCAAATTTAAACTGATTGGCCAACTTTGGGGGCTGTTTGAAAACTGGACTTTGACCACAGCTTTGATGTGGTTGTGGGCTGGGTTTATTCCCACGAAGTTTTAATTCCTGTTAAAGTTGCAGAAGGGTAGTGCAAGGACACTAGGAGAGTTCGGCAGAAAAGTTCTGTCATGGGGGAAATATGGAAAGGGTTTTCTGTGTGGTGGCAACATACAGTATAACCAAAAACATACAAAGAGATTAAAAGAATATTTGCAGTTGAGTATCTGTTTTTTTTTCTTAGAAAAAAATAAGAAATGATGACAAAGCATTTCTTACCAAATGCTGTGATGGATCCATAGCCTGGGGTACCAAGACACCCTGGCTTCCTAAACTGTTCCTCAGAGCATCCCAACACCAACACAACATTGCCTGCTGACTGTATCATCCAGTTTCAGAGTTGGTTCGAGTCAACCAGAAAAGAATTTTTTGCCTTCAGATTGCAAAGATAAATTTCTGGCCTTCCTGAAGGAAGTTCATGGATGGACTCTAAGAAACCCCACAGTCATGGAGAGTTTCAACTTTTAATATGGTTTAGATTAAAATCCTATCTCTCTCCACAACTTTGATGAAATTTTTGTTTTCTGTGTCAAGGCCGAAAGCAGTGAACTAAAACAAAGAACTTGACACGTACAATCTCCAATACACAAACAACTGCCTGTTTCCATAGAAAATTAGAGAACAGAGCAACTGAAGTAACTCTAAAAAAATGAATTCCTCATTTTGTAATAAAGGCCACATGGTCTGCTCGAGGGAGCGCAGGACTGGAGAGGCAGAACTGATCTGTTCTAACCAAACCCCACTACTGATTTCATCTGGGACTACGTGCATTTCGTCTTCATCTTGGGACACAGCCCTGCCTCTTGGGCAGTGGGAACTGCAGGGCTCACCTTACTGAATGGAGTGCCTTCAGAATTAATTACTGAGCACTTCATCAAATCAAGCAGTGAATGAACCTACTCTGATGTAGGAGTTCGTGAAAAGCACAAAGCAAAATCACCACCATCATCTGAATTTCTGTGGTTGAATTTGACTCTCTTATCTGTGCTCGATGGAACAATTTTGGTCTGAGTTGCACAGAAAGTTATTTTGTACACCAGAGTTCAATACAGTTCAACGAAGCAGAAAATTAATAGAAATGCCATTTGGAAGTTAGATATTACAAACACCTTTGGTGAGATTTTATCACCATTACATCAGACTCTGGATTCTGCCCTAATTTGGTAAGAAGCTGTTATTCTGAACCCCATCTTACAAACACCACAAACCCAAACTGAACCTTGCCTCCACTGGCCATCATTCTTAGCAAAAAGTCAGTGAACTGGCATTGTTAAGTTCACACAAGAAATAGTGCTTGCAAAGGTTTGGGATGTGAGCTGAAAACTCATTTAGTTGAGAATATTTTATTGTGGAAAAGGATGTGGAAACAGAAAATAAGTTCAAATGATAAAGAGACCTGAATAGAAAACCCATGGTTATAAATGGAACAGTTGCTGTAAGCAGACAGTTCTGTACATCCACATCTGTTCCAGTTCAAAGCAGTTCATGTGAACCAGGGGAAGAAACTATTTTTTCCTTTAGCTTCACTGCTGCAAACCTATCTGCATCCTGACCAGGGCAGAGAGTAGGAAGAGGGAGAAGCCACCATTGGTGAATGGGCTCGACCCATATTTCAAGAAGATGAGGCTGCCACTGGCATCTTTTCTTGCCTTTCCCCCTTCCCCTCTCCCCCTCCCCAATATTAAAACACATTTAGAAGAGAGTGACAACATTTGCAAATACTTATGTCAATTTAAGCTGTTTGCTTTTGCTAAAACCGAGGCATCTGTAGCTTAACAAAAGCTGGTTTTGTTCCTCTACTCACAGATAGTTTCTGTTTCACAACTGTCCCTTCTGGGGCCACTTTGATGATAACGTGGGAAAAGGCAGCAGAAGGGCCAAACAGGGAAATAAATATATAAAAATAATGAGACTGCTCTAGGACTTACTCAGGTTCCAGAGGAGCTCAGATTTCCTGCCTGTGGATAGCCAAAACACTTTCCCTCCCCAGCTCAGACTGTTCCTGTAATAGCCTCTTTTTTTTTACACCTTTTGAATCTTAAAAATAAATTTTCAAAAGAGTGAAACAGAAAGCAGCTGCAAAAAGGATGTGGGGCAAAGGAAAGCAATGGAATCAAACTTGGGAAAGGGTAAGAGCTTGAAATGAGCTCCCTGGTTTAGTCTGACAGCAACACCACACTCCAAAGGAGAGCCAGTCCCCTCTGATGCTCTCATTATGAGAAATCTCTCTTTTCTTACTCACATTACTAAACAACACCCCACATACACACCCCCTTCACACGGTGCAGCAGATTTAAAAGCTTTTTTTTTTTACCATCAGGTTGTTCATGCTGAGATTGAAATATGTTTGTTAAGGGTCTCTGGTTTTATTTGCTGCCTGCAAAACCTGAAAGCTTCCTGTAACTGAGTCTCTGTGGGTAACTCCTGCCACTGATGGACAATGTGCTGGAGTCAGTCGATGCAGGGTAATTGCTGGATGGGAATCAATCGCAGGCTCCCAGGAACTGCTTTGACTGGGTTTTACTTTAAAGATTTAGTGCCATGACCAGTGAGATGCTGAACTCCTCAACTACCATTAGATATGTGCTTCACTTCCAAAATTAAGACGGATGGTAAAATCTCTGCTGAATTCCAGAGCAGAGTTCATCTGAAGTTACCTGAAATGCAAAGATCCTCCACTTGAACTAAATAGCTCATAAACCTCCTTAAACAGCTGCATGAATGAAGGCAAAGGACAGTGTTGTGAAATGCTGTCCACGTTTGGTGAGGAAACACCGTGCAGGGTGGGAATCGTGCTGCAGATGGAAAACACAGAGGCACGGAAGGTGTCAGGACACAGAGGGTCTCGTGCTTGGTTGCCCACTTCCCACCAAAACCAGGGCTATTTGTATGCTTAAGTGCTTTGCTGGACGAGGGCCAGAGGGCACAGCAAATTGCAGGGTACAGCCCTGATGAGATATTTTCAGAAAATATATTGAAGAGAAAAGGGAAAGCTTTCATTAATTTATGTTATCAAGACAACAAAAGCTCTTGTTTTGGAAACAAGAATCTGGCTCTTTCATCCAAAAGCTTGTTACCAAGATGTTATAAGGAGAAAGTTTAAAAATTAAATTAATTCAGCTGTCATTTAGAAACTTTGGAAGCTTTAAAAGGCTTAGACTTGATTTCCATGCCCCTGGTATGTAACAGAACATTTAAAATCTAACCCAAAACCTGCTTCTGCTCTTCTGTTGGTAATTAGTATGTGGTCCTTGTGTTTTTATTGCCCACCTCCTCGGTTTTATTGTCAGATGGACTGAAAATGGTTCAGATTAATTAAAAATCCTTTATCAGAACACACAGAAGAAAAGTCATTACAGCAGTGTAAGAATGGTGCCAGCGAGCACAATTTCTCTTGCAGTCCATGACCTGCCATTACTCACAGCCTGTCTGAGACCAGATCCAGGCTCAAATGAAAATGATCAGCTGTGATTTTAAACCCCAAACTTTTTCATCTAAGCCAGATTTTCCAGAGTGATGTCACCCCACAGTCCCCTGCAGAGCAAACAGCAGGGTGAACGAGCACAGCTCAGTAGTCTCGACTCCAATTCTAGGTACTAAGGAGCACCTAGAATGGTTTGACCCTGTTTAATTTGGGGCAGATACACACTGCTCTGCTCCTTCCCCTCTCACCTACATAATGCAGATGGCTGTAACTTGGAAAAGTATTATCCTCTCTCAGCTGAGTCCATTTCAAGTGAACTGCAATGACAATTCTTGTTGTCTGCTACTCGTCAAAGTCAGAGAGTGAACATATCCATCCATTCCTGTGGTACAACAGGAGTTCTGCAACAGCAAGTGAATGCTGTGCAAAAGGAGTTGATGGGCTCTCTCAATGGCTCACCAAAGTTTATCAAGTCCTTTAAGATCAGTGGGTAAAGAAATACTTTGCACTTTTAAAGCACATACGCAAGAGCTAGGACATGATTTCTCTGTTCAGCCTTTTCCTCTCAATCTGGCTTCCTACATGAGCCAAAGGAGGGTGTTCTGCATTGTCCTTGAGTCCAACTCTTTAGAAACAGGATTGCTCCTGTTCTGAGAGCCCAAACATCACTGTACATCTCAGGGCACACAGAGTAAAATATTCTTACAAAGTGACTGAATTTGAAATACAAATCTGTAGTGTAGAAGTGGTTGTCTCTGTTAGCTGAAGTGTGTCCTCACAACGTACCTTATGCTCTGTTCTTGTGCCTTTTAGCTGGTCTCAGCTATCTGCCAAATGGATTATTGACAGCAATTGTGAAGATGAAGTAGCATTTCAAATTTATGTCTCTGTTGATGGCAACACTTCACTCTAGAAGACTGTTCCCAGGCGAACTGGTGAAACCTGCAAACACAACCCTCCTAGGCCAGTGCCAATACCCCTGTCCCCAGAAACCTGTGACAACATACTCTGGACTATGAAATACTGTCCCTGTCTACTTACAAGAGACTTTTCATTTAACTGAGAGCAACTGCAAACATTGATCCGGGGGGAAGGTTATTGTTTTTTGAAGCTTTGATTCCTTTTACTTAACTTGACATTTAGAATTGAATCACAGAAAACTTTTGCAATCCCCAACATAGCAGTTTTCTGTCGCTTACACCGAGCAATCCAACAGCAAAAATATCTGAGGACAAAGCTAAACAAGCCTGGTTACTAATGAGGAGAAAAGGGAAGGAAGCAAAGCTAACCATAAGAAGCAAAACAGACATGATGCATAGAAAAATGTGAAAAATGTATTGGCAAGATCAGAAAAGATATATGGGGGGTGAGGGGGCAGTGTGTGCTGGTTTTGGCTGGGCTAGAATTAATTCTCATAGTATCTTCCACTACATACAAGGTCAAATGATATATCCCAGTAACTGCACAGACTTTTAGGAGAGCTGAACTGAATGCATTTCACCATTGGAAAGGAAAGTTAAGGATTAGTCAATCCACACCAATCAGCCCTGCTAATTACAGCACTGGAATATGTTGATGTTCTCTCTGCATTATTCTGTTTGCTAGCAAGTCTGCTTCTCCCACCAAGCCAGTCCTATCAGCCATACCCCAATACACAGCAGCACAAATTCATACTGTCCAGTATTCTTTATAAAGCCTTTCCTATTTAACTTCCATTATAACATACAGGTGAGCAGCTCAGCAACAGAGGTACTCCCAAGATACATTCTGTTGACAAAAATGATGCTCAGTGTGAAATTACTTCACATTTCTACTGACTACACCAATTACAGCATGTAATTACAGCATGTTCTCCTACCACTGTACAAAGCAGCCTTAAATCTTAGTAAGTGACCACCACAGAAATGAAACCACTTCCCAAAAATCCCAATCACATCGATTTGTTTTCAGAGCTGTTTGATTGAAGTTTATTATTGGTTTAGGACATGCTATCAGCAGCATGATGAATGGGCTGTATGACCTAGGAGACTAAATTTGTTAAACTGTGTTGCTTGAGCTGATTAAAGGAATGCAACTGTTGCTTTGGATGTTGGTCTGCTCAATCTCAGGGGTAGTGCAAGAGGAGTAAGTAACTGGAATCTCACTCGGGTTTTATTATATTAGTGATAAACCAGCCTTCAAAGACCAGTCTTTTATTTATTTAATTTTGTAACCCTTTGCAAAGAACTGGAAAGTCTAAGCACCTTGGAAGAAGATGCAGAAAGAGGCAGCAGGCAGCCTTTCACCTCCGTGCTGCCTGTTTCATGTGGGAGACCCCAAAGGCACAACCCCAGAGCCAGCCCTTTCCTTCCATGACCCCTGGGCTGCAACTCCTACACCTGCCTAAGATCCTGGAAAAAGCCTGGATCCACATCCTTACTCTGTGACTCAGGCTCATTTCTGTTTATATTCTTGTGAGCTGAAGAATGATGATGACTAGTAGCTATATAGATAAATAAAGTATATTAAGTCACAGGAAGTAAAAAGGGAAAATCATTAATTTATTTTTAGAAACCTGTTCTTGCCATTCATCAGAAAAAGAACATTCAAAAGTATGCAGCAAGATACAAGCATCTGGATGAGGTTTGCTGACCACATACCAACATTCAGACTACACACAGAGAACCATTTGCCTTCTTTAGCCCAGTCTCAGCCTGCGTGCCAGGAACACAGGATACAGACAATAATGTAGTAGTTTCCACTAGCGAGCCTCGGGAAAGGGTGGCCTTGGGAACGGGTGCTTGCACCACATTGGCTGCAGCTGCTTTGACATGGTCTGCTTGGTCTTAGCCTTTCAGTGGTCCTGGGGTTGATTCCTCCCTTCAGGCAGATCGTGGCACCAGCTGGTATATCCCAAACTGTTTTACCCACACCTTCCATCAACAGTGTCCATGCCAGGCTAAACTCAAAAGGTCTCAGGTTCTAGATCAGCTTCCCCAGACCATATCAATGCTAACCAAAACCAAAGAGGTGATTTGATGTGGGGCTGGATGCTCACCTCCCAAAAACACTGCAGCAAATGCAGGTTGTCCACACAATCCCAGCAGTAGAAAACCTTGTCGGGACGATGGTGCCGCCACACACTGTGACAAAGTTAATGGTATTTGCATAAAAGCTTCCATCTTTTTGCAGCCTGCAGTAGATTCCCTCTGGGCAATCATACCACAAGCATAAAGTCACACCATAGTTTGAATCTTTGCCTGCCAGAATCTGGGAGGAATGGTGAAGCACGCCCATTGACATATCTTGTGGTACAGCTTTAGCCAAGATGCTATGGTACAAATGATGAGACAATTACAGAAGAGGGTTTTTTTTGACTGTTAATGCCTCACTGGATGCATTTCTCCCACTTTCCTTACTCCAAAGAAGTAAAGCCCTAAAACTCTTGAGTGATGCTTTCACCTTGGCTCCTATTCTTCTTAAGAGCAGTTACAAAACTCCCACAATATCAGGTTAAAAAAGAAGAGGTTCAAAATGTATTTGGAGGACTCTGCACTGATTGTTTTGATCTCTGTGATGTCACTGAAGTCAGTATCTGTCCACTTTGCCTAGTCACTTTTTAGAAGTGTCCCAAACCTGCACTGGAAATGTAAGTAGTTGTCAATCTTCCTTCTTTACTAACTGAGTGCTATGAAATGTGTTTCTCTCTCCTTTGACAATATTTTCCTTAGTGAACCTCACTTATCAACACACAGATCCCTCTTGCATATTCCAAGTTTGTTCTGCAAGCAGGACACCAGCTGACGTCAATGAAGATGTACAAGAGGCAACAAATATTTGCAGTGTGTTTAGGAAACAAAGTTTTTTTTCTCATTCTCATACATACTCATCAAGTTTCTCCCCACGCAGGATGCAAATAGAGGGAGAGGTAAGACATCAGGACTCGGAGCCAGGAATACAGAACTTGTAATCATTGATGTCATAAGCTAAATAATTTATAAGATGTAAAAAGAGCAGTTAATGCCTGCAAACCACTTTGCCTTTTAATAACAGATTTCAGATGTTAAAATCCCTCGGAGCACTTAATACTGGTGTGCAAAAAGTCATAGGTGTTTGTGAGAGTTTGAAAAAACAAAGGTTCCAGTCTGAAAGGACATTTCAGTGGTGATACATCTGATTAATACACCACTCATAGGAATAAGAATGTACATCCAGGTCCTAGCACAGATACAGAGCTGCCAGGAATAAATCAGATATGCAGATAAGGTAAGCTGGCAAAGACACTAAAGAGGAATAGCATTGGATTTAGCATTACTCCTGTCTTGTTATCAGTTGAAATCTGGATATAGTTGCTTTAATGGCTGGAAGGACAGACTGCCAGAGAAGGTTCCAAGATGTGAACTGTGGGAGTTTGAAGGAGAGAGAAAACACTGGCATGTGGGCCAGCCACAGAGGAGAGGCAGGGACAAGAGGCTGGAAACAGCAAAGGAAGCTGAAACGGCAGGACACGCGGCACAGCACAAAGAACCAGGACAAACGAGAAGCCAGGATGTTCGCAGGGAACCGGGGCAGCTCTCTGCCCATAAAAGCTGAGGGATACAGGGGGGTTAGGGGGCAGGGAGAAGGGCCAGCCCTCCCACCAGGCTGTAGTACTACTTTCAGAAATAGAGGGGATGAGGAATACAAATCAAAGGTTAAACCAAATAAATAAAAATCTCTTTCCCCTGAGGGCATGTGGGCTAGCCTACGAAGCAGCCGTGGTGACTAATGCAGCCCAGCACCAGGAGCTTTGCTTCCTGCACGTTCAGAGCCTCCCAAGCAAGGCAGCCACTGTGGCTGCTGCTAAAAGGCTTCTATTTACCATAAATTACCTTGCAGCGACGACGGAGACACCGCTATCTTTTTGCTCTTCAAAGTGTCAGAAGAAAGTTGCGCACTGTTCCTCATATTACCCTGTTACATTACTTAGATCTAACAGCTGGCACAAGATGACTTAGCACCACTGAAAATAACACCGTGACAGGGTCCCAGCAAGGCACCCAGTAGGCTGCCAACCCCTGAAAATGTGCCATTTGTAAAACCCCTCTTGGGGTTTGGACCTGTGGCAGAACTGCCAGTCCTGCCATCATCTCCAGTTTGGCAGCAGTCGCAGGTGAGGTTGGGCAGGTGAATATTCCCGTACTGGCACACAAGATAAACTACTTTTGCAGTCTCTGAAAGTAAGCAGAACTATTTCATGCCGTTATCTCTGACTTGGCTTGTATGATGTATTTCAGATTTCCTCTGAATCCCTGAAAACGCTCACAAGAAATAAAAGTATTGGCTTCTGTTCATGGAGCTCATCAGGCTGATCGTTTACCTACACAGTGACCCAACAACTCTACATTAAATGAATGCTTGATACCTTGAAATGAAAGCTTTAAAAGTACTTCAAACTCCCCATCATCTTGCTGAAGGACAACACTGAGGGACAGACCATCCCCTGGTGCCTGCTCAGTGCTTCTGGCTTGTACAGCTCTCCTCCCTGTGCCGACCGCCCTCTGCAGCAAATGAGGATGAGGCAGAGGATTCAGCCTTTCAAGGGTACAGTGCAAAGATTTTTAAGTACCTTGGTAAAATAAAGCAGCCTAGGGAGCTCCGTGCAGAGGCTAATGGGACCTCTTTCCTGAGAAGTGACAAACCTTGCTGTACAGTGTGATACAGTCGTATATTTAGTTCTATGCTCTTAGTGAGAACAGCTTCTCCCTCCTTTGCCTCCTGGAGAAGTCTCTGGTCAGGAGTGTAGCAGAGGGTGGCCTGCCAAGGACTCAGCTGCATAAGATGCCGAGCATGCCCCAGCCAGTGCTAAGTATCCCCACTAAAACAGGGGGGAGATGAGTAAACTTAGCATTTGTCAGCCTTTCACACAGTAAAGTCCTGAAGTTCGTCATGCCTGTTACAGCCCCTTCCTTTCTTCCTTTTCCCCAAAGTGATCCTAATTTAAAACGAGCCTTATTTTCCAACCACAGCATGTCCCCAAGCATTTCCTTTTCTCAAAATCGCCAGAATCCAAAGGGTGCAATTAAAGTCCAAAGGGACATTTTTCCCTTCCCGATGCCAATAAATACTGCTACTTTCCAGGGTCACTCTCCTGCCTTCTGTCTTGGCAAGCTGCTTTTACCCCACATTTCATGTCGTGCCCATACGACCGCAGCGCGTAGCTGTAGAGCTACACGTACCTTACCAGCACATCCACCACACTGGACTCTTCAATGTCCCATTTCCCAGCACCTCAGTGCCCGGAAATGCTCTCCATGACTGACAAACTGGCCTGCTTGCTGTTGGTCTTATACAGGACAAGGCTTCCCACAGCTTCTCAGTGGACCAAGGCACATGCCTGTAGCCCAGCACATTGTCAGAGCCATGGCTGTGTATGTCCTTGTCCCCAGAAATGAATAAGTTATTACTAGAAATTAAAATATTAAGTTAATGATGTGCATGACTGCAAGTTACAGAGCTGGAAAAGGAGTCCTAATTAAATCGATACAGTTATTAGTACCTTGTCATCTCTGATTAATTATTAGCTTAATACGCTTCATCATTTTCACTGCTAATGGAAATAGCTGCAGAGCTACCGTGGGAAGCAGGGTGATATGTATGAGAAACCTACAGGCTGAAAGTCCCATCTCTGGGTTGACCAACATCTCCCAGAGAAAGAAGTGAAAACATTTTTCTAGGGTGCTAGTCTGAAGACCATTAAGTCAGTGACAAAAAACTCTCATGATTTTCAAAGGGGTCGGATGTTTACAGAGGGAATTTTTGCTTGCTGAAATCTAAGGGGTAAAGACTTGACTCCTAATCCTGTACTTAGTGCTCAGCAGTTGTCCCACCGCCTCGAAGCCTTTCTCTGAAGTGACAGGGTATCACCACAGACCTTTCAGAAGCCAATGTGCCAGTACCCTTCCCCAGAGCCCACCCCATTCTGACCCTCACCCCTTCTTCATTAGATGCATGCGTTACCCCAGGAGATAAGGAATAAAGATAAGGAATCAGCATACAATAAGCTGGCGGGCATCAGCTGTGATATCTGGGTCCTTAGGGCACAGATGAGCTGAGGACACCTGTCCTTTCATGCCACTGAAAGAGCCAAAAATAATGTACTGAGGTCACTTTTTTCCTTGCTAGCAAAAAGTGAAATAGTACTTTGGATGCAAGTGACGGACAGTATTTACCCACAGCTCAGGGGACTACAGGCTCCCCTGGTTTCTATCATCCTCTCTCTGTCCTCAGCATTTCCCTAACTCCTTCTAACAAGCAAGTTTCCTTAGCTGTCCACAGGAGACTTTCTGAGTATAAAAACCATGCAAAAACATCAAGGATGGGTCTCCACACATCTCTCCAGTAATAAATGCTCCAGCAATAAATACCAAAGAAGTGGATAGGAATTGTACTGCAATACATGGATCTGCTATGTAATTAGACAGGAGTTTCATCTTATAAACAGCTTTTACAAACAAGCTCTTCTGGATGGGTTATCAATAGAAATGCAAACATGCACTTCCGAGAAGAAAAGTGCTCCTTGAACTCATTAATGAAGCTGGTACTCAGTGTTCACGCTGCTAGTGGGTGATTCAGTAAATTAAATAAGAGACTGTCACTGTAAAATATTATGTAAAGTTTCTCAAAGAGCCACTCGACCAATTTCTCAGGGCCCTCACCCTATCACTGTGATTACCTCATGATAAATTGCCACCTGCCCCATGAGTAATGGTAGAGCTTTTCTAGTGCTGTTTTATCATCCAGTCCCCTTATGATATCGCTCTTAATGTGCCACAATAACACTTCAGCTTCCCATGCTTCACTTCCTCCCCATTTCACTTCTGAAAAGTTTGAGCTCCTTCTTATTTTAATGAAGAAGTTAACGTGGGACCATTGGTGGCATAGAGAAACCCAGTCCCCCGGTATTTAGATACAAAGCCCAGCTGTTTTCTGTCAAACATGAAAGAAACAGTTTTCTTTTCATTCTGAGCACTCTGGCTAGCCTACGGTTTGATGATTTCTTTTAGAAATGGGCTGAATTCCAGTGAAATATTTGGCCATTTAATGAGTAGACTCTAGGATAACGGTTTTCGTGGGAATCCAAAAAGAGGGAGTAAAGAAAAAGGGCTCCCCATGCTATTCTTAGCTGCAAACAGTTAGATTTGGAATTTTGATTGTAAAGCATGGAATTTATAAATGGTGCCATGCTAAATTTACTTCATTTGTATACAATTCAGAGGGATAATCAAGTGTGTTCCAGTATGTTCCTGGTTAGCATCTCAGTTCTACTTTTATTGTCTCTAAACGGGTAGAAAAATGCGTTCAGTAAATAGCACTTGTAAAAGGGGTGTGCGTGAAGATTTCCTATACACAGTGTGTGTGAGCGTGAAGATTTTCTACAAACTCATATGTGGGTGCACATGCAGGCACACAGACACCAGGCTGTGATTTATTTCTAGAGGGAAGCCAAGGAAATTCCCACCCCCTACCATTTAAACGATCTGCTCTTTGGCTCTAAACATTCCCTAACTTCTCAGCCAAGGAATGTATTTTCTCCTTCCAATATATATAATTTATTTTGCTGCACACATTAGTTAATGATACAGAGATACATGATTTAGCCAGTTCTGTAAAAGCATTACTGACACTTTGAGACAGACCCATTTCATTTTGTAAAAGCCTTCTTCTTTTTTTTTTTCCCTTTTTTTTTTTCCCTCCCGTCTGCCGCGGCACAGCGTGAATTAACAGCGATCATCAACTCCAGGATTTATCCCGTATACTTGGTACTCCAGCAATTTTTCACAATTAGATTGGCTTCTCTGGGTTAAACGAGCTTTTAATTACATTATTAATACAGGTAAAAAAGACTGCGCTGGTTTACGGGTTTAGGGACGAGGTGGGAGGGGGAGGACAGGAGCCAGCTCTTTGATTTCACTAATACTTCGCGGAGATTATGCCTGGATTTTAAAAATAGGCGATGAAACGCTAATAATAAATCCCTTATCGGGGCACTCCGGCCGCCCGCACAGCCCGCTTGGCAGCCGGGAAGCCGCGCACCCCGCGGGCGCACCCCAGCCCCGCANNNNAGAAATAAAAGAAGGAAAATAAAAGAAAAAGCTCGTCTTGATCGGCTACTAAAGTGGAGGTGCCGTTTGTGGCTGCGGTGATGGCTCTCCCCTCACCCGAGGTACAGGCTGGACCTCTCAGCTGCTGCCCCTGCCCCACCTGGGATGTTATTGACCTTGGTCCACACTGAAAGAGGCCACCCGGGGGGGCTCTGCCTAAACCAGGGCAGCTGGTTGCCTTCCCCTCCCAGGTCTGGTCCAGGATGGATGCTCTGAGTATCCCAGTACACACCAACAAACTTGGGCCCACGCAGAATAACACCAGGTCACCTTTTCAGTACTTTTTTTTTTCTCTTTTAGAAATGCGAGGTGCAAAATAGCTGCCACTCTCTTTTTACACCTCCAGCTGGGGGGCTACAGTATTTGCAGAAGCTTTTGACCAGGATTCCAGGCTTATTCATCTCCATGGATTTAAATCCCTCTTCAGTGCCCCTCAGGGATTCCCTCATCTTCTCCAAACCTGCTGCCTGAGCCCGTGCTGCGCTGCAGAAACCCACTTGGGCAAAACTGACGCAGATTTATCTGCACCATTCTCCGACTGCTTTCTCTTTTTCTAATCTCAGACAAGCACTTAACCCTCAAAAATGCAAAGACAGAAGCGCACAAGGGCTCTGCCAGAAGGAAACAGGCTCAGCAGGCTTCCTGACTTCTGGCAGGCAGCTTCCACTCACCCCACAATTGCTGTACGAGGACAAACTGAGCACTGCGGTGCTCTCGCTGCACCCAGGCACTTCCCGGTCCTTTAGCACCCACAAAAGGGACATCACAGAGTGACAGTTCACTGGTGGTACTCACATCCAGGGTACGATGAAGCTGTGCTGAGCTACAGCCAGTTGGCCTGTGGGGCCAAGTGATCTCCTCTCTCCTTCCTTGGAAAACAGGGTGCCCAGCATCATTTGGGGGTGTAGCACGGGGCACAGAGCTCCCCACTGCATGAGAGCAAGTGAACACTGTCCCCACTTAAATCATGGTCCTAATTCCACTCTCAAATGTCCTTTGTTACCCAAAAGATAGCGGTTACAGCTCAGATATCTCTGCAAGACTGTGTTTTTAAACTTGTAAAAGCATCTTTCCTGGGTTGGTTGGGCGTTTGACACAAGGGATCGAAAACACAGTGGGATAAATACATAAACAAGGGAATTTATGCATATGGACTTTTCCTCCATGGAGTACAGTCCCTAGAGGCTTTGAAACTGAATCAGGATGCTTTTAGGCTACATTTTGTATCCTTTTACTCCTTCTTTTACTTTTGTGGGGTTTTGAGACAGTACGGATTTCGTTTGTTCCTAAAATGCACATTACTTGGTTTTAATAGCAGAAGAGTGGGCAAGTAGGTTGTGTTGAACTGAAGCTTCACCAGCTTCCTTAGCAGAGATCAAAGGCACTTTGGGAACATGCTCTTTTTCCTTTGCCTAAACTGACTTTGTTTTGAATGGAGATTTATGACAGAACCAAATGTGGGCACAAGACCAACACATATATTTGTTTTACAAAAGTGAAACACAAAGAAGTCTGGAAGTAATGCTGGATTCCAGTATCCTATCTCATAGTGACCACAAGCTCCACGAGCAACTGCTGATTACTGATGGGGTGGGAACCCAGCTTGGATGTCCACATGCACAGGGCAGGCCCAGCATGTGCCTTCATCATCACAAAGATTACTTTTTCTGCAGGTAATTCTCTACTGAAAGCCCAGCCAGAGGCAGGCCAGCTGATCAATGACATCATTTTTATAACAAGTTTCAGGAAGTTTTATTCTGACAAGCAGGATTTCAAAACTTAAGCTTGTATCCCAGCCCTGGAGATATAAAGAAAAAAAAATAAGGAAAACCAAAAAGCTAATGTTACTGCCCCATTCTAGGTGTTCAGGTGTTAATGGGCAACCATTTATTTTTAAAGTGTCCCAAAAATTAAAATACATTAATTGCCTGGTATTATTTTAGAAGGTCCTGGGCTGACATGGCCCGGATTCGAGAGGCAATGGAAAAATCTTGGTGTGCTGTGGAAACCGTGCTCCACCCAGCCGTGCTGAGATGCAGGACAACACGGTTCCTTCCCACTCCCCTAGATGAGCTCCAGAAGAACCCCAAGCTGCTTTGGAGAAACACATTGCTGGAAACTGCTATAAAGATAACAGGACAATCACACATCTGGACCAAGGCAGCCTGACTCCATCTCTGTGTACCACTTTGGAGCACTATTTGATTTACCTGGCAGTCTTCCCCAGGCTGCTCCCTCTGCCCGGGTACAGGCTTTGTAATTAGATTAACCTCAAAGGCTGCACCACTCTTGCACCTGAAGTGACAGAAGTGAGCAGTTGGACTGCTCAGCCTCTGACCACACATGAGAGCAGAGGAAATATGATTTGTCTTTTCAAGAGCCCCATGAGCTAAAATAGGCTGTTGAGCTGATAGGAAGCAGAGACTCCAGCTACAGTTTTCTTCCTTAGCGTGCGATAAACCCAGTGTGCCATCTCAACACATACTTGTGAGAAGAATGGTAAAGAGATGGAGAATCTACTGTCTGTGCAATAAAACAAAACTGCTTTCTTAACAATTAGGAAGGAGACAGTGCTGCTTGGCATCCACACCTATGGTAAGTGCACTCGCTGGAAATATTTAGAGTCTGCTCCTGCAAAATGCCTTGTGTACCTTTGTAACAATAATAATGCAGTTCTTGGTTCCTGTGACCTGGAACTGGGTGTTCAGGGTGCTCATGCTCTGGGGAGATGCCTGCGTGCAACTCCAGCCCTGCCACCCCAAATGGCACAACAAACCAACCAGCCCACCAACCACCCCACCGCCTTGCCTCCGGACTATTTTTATGAACTCTGCACTGCACACCCCTCAAAAGTGTAAGGCAGGGATACACTCCAGCTCTCCTTTCAGCTGGGGCATCCAGAGATAAGAGCCCATATCCCTGGCAGGCACCCGAAACGGCATGAACACAATCACATGATGGGGAAACAAACCCTGACCGTGGCCATGACAGCAGCGTGCCCACCGCTCCTCGTCATCAGCACTACACCCAGCACACTCCCCGGCTGTCGCTGGTGCACGCACACACATGTCAATGGGTACGTTGTGTATGAGGTAGAGAATCAGATTCCAGAGAGCCCTGAAATCACAGGCAATGTGGGAAAGATAAGCAGGGAATGGGAAGTCACAATCTTTAAGGTATAACCTGAGAAATCAGCAGGTGGCAAGGGTAAGGTTAACCAGGAAGAGGGGTTTTTTCCACATAATATACCGAAACCATAAGATTATTATCTAAATTATTATATAATAGTAAATAGTTGATGATCCCAAGGGTCTTTTCCAACCTGAATGATTCTATGATACTAGTAAAATGATACAGAGCATTCATATTTTCATGCAGTACAAATGAAGTCAGAAGCACTGTTGTTATTTTTTCTAAAAGGGATGAGAAACATTTATGAAAAATAGGTCCAGTGGTGTCTACTGCAGAAAGTAGTCTGGCTATAATTTTCAGCTCAGTAAGCTCTTAAGCCTCTGGCTGTTGGAAAGGCATTTGTGGGGAAGGATGTTCTGGTTTTTATCTCCTTTCCTTGCTACTTACCACTGACAGACAGTGGGCCCTGGGCTAGATGGACTTCAGAGCATGGCAAGCCCTTTGGCTGTGTAACACTTCACATAGAGTTCATGTACCTAAAACCACAATATTTTGTTATAAACTCTTTTTGGCCATGTGTAGTTCTGTGTAGGAATTAAGCAGATCCTGCTAAAAACATTATTTAATTAATGCTCCAATCTTGTGCTTCCGTGCACAGTTCTATTATTACTTCTGGGAAGAGTCTCTGCCTTTTCTTTTTTTTCTTTTTCAATGATTTAATATTTTGTCAAAGGTGAGTGAGGAAAATGCTATTGTTTGTAAATAGTAATGTCCAAATATACGTTCAAAGCTGAAAACAGTTCAAGGACTGAATCAAACAAGGTCTATAGTGAAAAACATCCACTACTTTGCAGATCTTTGTGCCAATGGCAGAAGAACGGTGAGGGTCACCACACATTCCCTAAATTAAGAATAAATATTTAGGATGACCGATTCTCACCAGTTTAGACAACGTAAGAGAAATGAAAAATGAAGTTCTGCAGAGGAGTAGAAAAAAAATTAGAAGACAAACCCCTGTCTGGTTCTGCATATGTGAAGACTATTCCCTTTCTCATGCCGGGATGAAATGCTCTCACTAGTCACTACTGGCCACCATGGGTATGTGCTGGGTTTTCCCATTAATGCTGCTGAAGTTTCCAAGTGTCATTTTACAAAAGTTAGGGGCACCTCCCACTTCTTCCCTCTGCAATTTACAGTTGGAAGTAACATCACCCAAGAGCCCAGCCAGGGCTTTGAAATTAAATGAGAAGACGCTGTAAAGTGTGTTCACAGGAACGGTGAGAGAGAGAAGATTTGACTCACCATGTGAGTCATGGTTGGTCTCCAGCTCTCCCCTTGCTCCTGATGGAAGGAAAGTTTGACAGCTGTGGCTCGCCCAGCTGCACGGGCTGCAGGGCTGGGGGAGTGAAACTGAGCCCACTTCAGGTTTTTTTTACCCTTCTACCTTTGGATCCAGTCCCCATTATTACACCAAAGCAGATTCAACCGGAGCCAGTTCCCCTCTGTACCCTAAACCAGATTCAACTGGACCCAAGCTACCACTGATCTGAGTTTTCCCAATTCATTTTCATGAGATTGCCACCATCAGTTTCAAGCTTCTGTAGGAATCTGGTGCCATGCTTAAAATTCTCCTTGCACTGAGAATTTGTTTTCCTAAATTCAGTTCCTCCTTGCTGTAAGGCAAGTCCATAGGTCTGTGGCCATTTCCATTAGACATGGAAGTGTCCATTCCCTTCTCTTTCATCTGTGTGGCTAAAAGTTAGCACCAGCTATTGATTACCTTCTTGAACTGAAGTTTCAGGTAACCAGGATAAGCAAAATAAGAACATTTTTCAGGTGTCTTCATTCTTCTTTTTTTTTTTATGTGTCGTGTACAGTCCAAAGCAAAAACCAGCCCAGTGTTGCTGTGTGCAGACTGCAGCTGCATGCTGTGACCTGCCTCTTTATCTTTGGTCTTAAGCAATGAAGTTTAAAAATAAGTAAATAAAATTGTTTATGAGAAGTGACTCTTAGAGCTTTACTGCCCCTTGAATCATACAGAGGAAGGAAGGGGGAAGTGTTTACCTGTGACTTGACTTGCCACTCTGTGCATTTATAGGAGCCAGCATCTCCCTTGACACATTTCATCCAGGTGTTTTCTGCAGCTCCTTTGTTGAGCCTGAGATTGTTGCACCATTTTTAAAGGAGGCAGCAAAACCTTTTCTTAGGAAATGCAAAGAGGCACTAACAGTGACTCAAACTAATACCCTTTAAGTGGTTTGGATGCTGGAAGCTGTAGCCGTGTGCTACAGTCACATACACAACATTTACAGGGCAGGGAAATGGGAGAAATAGCATCCTGCACAGACTGGCAGCTCACTAAGAGACAAGTTTTTAATACTTCATTAACAGTAATGGGAGTTTTGCCCCAAGCATACCAGGACCTAAATACTTTCATATTCCTATTAGTTATCAGTAGATATGCCACTAAAACAGCTCAAGATTTGATACCCACTGGAGATTAGACTCAAAAGCTCAGAGATCTGATAGAACTTCCAGAAGGATCTGGTAGTGCATCTAGCCCCTCAGTGTAGCCACCTGCCCCCCCAGGATAACAGAGATCACATCTACAGTCCCAAACCATAACACTGTGCTCCCCAGCCACCCCACCTCCCAGGCAGCCAGGAGCCAAGACTGACCTCCTTTTCCTGCAGCCATCCCAGATACCACGAATGAAGAAGCCCAAAGCCTTTTTATTCCCTAGGGAATGGATCCCTCCCATCCCACAGCTTCCATCTCCCTGCAGGGCAGGTGGTGGGGCTGGCCCTTTCTGTGTTTCCAGCTGGTGATGCAGTCACAACTGGGAAGATGCTGAGGCCTCTGTTAGCTCTGTCCAGGCTGCTGGACATGACTGGTGTGGGTGATCCTGTCCCAAGAGTATTTTATGCAGTGGTAGCTGACAATTTAAGACCATTATTTTACAACACTTCACAAAAGTAGAAAGTTAGGAGTTGTGTAAATGAGTGAAGACCTGACATTCTAACGGTGCCAGCCTGTGGTGTAACAGAAGAGAACCTGTTGTACCAATATTTAGATAATATTACACATGATCATATATCTGCTTTTTCAGAATGTAATTACTGCAGTGCAAATCTCAGTGGCCTACATATAGCAATTATTTCCCAGGTAGCATACAAATACTATAAGGTCTTTCCAAGAACGTGAGACATTAGCAGTGAAATTACACATGGAACTCTTGCTGCATTGCAGGTTTAAATTCTAGACTTTCATATATCCAGTTACAGCTGCTGGTATCAGGTGTTTGCTCGTTTTTTGGTGTGTCTGCTTCATTTTTTTTTTTTAAACTGGTTACTTTATCTGTTTGAATATTCACAATTTATCTCCAAGGTGTTTGTGGTTTAAACATATGAATCATTAATCCAATTGGGACTTCCTTGAAGACTACCTGGAAACAAGGGAACAATGAACAAAGAATCCAGCCCAGGGCTGTGAGTCAAAAGCAAGTTCAGAGTGATTCACCAGTATTTTCCTAAACATGGCTATTCAAAGACCTGCATGAGAAACTTTGAGGAGAATGAACTGGTTAAAGAAATAATCGTGTTCACTTTTCCAGCCTCCAATCTCTGGGCTTCTGCAGGACAGGTATTGAAAGAAAGAAATGAAGAAAAGAATGTTTTTGTTACTTGTCTGGGCCAGGGTCTGCAGATCCTGGCAAGACAGAACATCACCTGCACTAGATGAGTGCTGGTCTTAGTTGTCAGCTGTGGCTGTATCCTCAGGTACATGTTTCTGAATATCAAATAACTCCAAGAAAGAATACAGACATCTTTACATTGTGCTTTGAATTGATAGAAATAAAATAAAGCAGCGGCGATTCCCGGTCAGATGGAACACAAACTTTCCAGCAATGTAAATATAACTGTCTTGTCTATATCCAGATGGAGTAACAAAGCCACCTCAGCTGGTACTGTACACAAAAGCACCAGCAAAAGGCATTGCTTCCAGCACAGAGCACACGCTGGTGGTGTTTAAAAGCACTGTGACTAAGCCAAAGGAGAATTTCTCCAATTAGTTGTTGCCACATGTCAGGGTAGGTGTGACATCCAGGGCATTTCTTCAGCTTTAGTGTCACCTTCTCCACCTAATCTTAATAAATCTCTTTAATTGCACCACTTGGGAGTTATTCTGTCATTCTGCTCTCCCTTGAGACTGTCAAACAGACCCCTGTCTGCAAGAGAAGAATGGGTGTTTCACGACTTCTTTTGTCAGCACTTCGATCCAAGAGGTACCAGATCAAGGAGTTTTCTTTCAGTGGTGAGCTGCCTTTCAGGAGAACTTGCATCACAGCAGCCTTTTGCTGACCAGATAAGAACTGCATCTGAGGGCTTTTAGGAAGTGCCATGTGTGTTTTTTATGTAGGTCAAAGTGAGACATAGATACGTCTGCACAAGTTTCTGGTAATTCATATTCTTCTCAAAATCAGCTCTTGAATATTTCCTTTCAAAACACAGGTCAACAGGTCTTAAACTTTGTGCTGGGATGGTTTCCACCCACCCAACTCGTGTCCAGTCACTCTTCTTCTCATAACCTGGTGCTGTAGTCTGGCAGTTCTTTTTCAGCTGCTGAGTAGCTGACAGGCTTTGTCCTGTTCTCCTAAGTCACAACAGACCTGATGGATGCATTTTTCTGCCAGTGACCAGAACCTCAGCAAAATATGTGCTTGGCAACATGCCCAAATCTCTCTGTATTCATTCTGGGACCAAAATCCATGGGTTTTCCCCCATTCTGTGTTGCTGCACAAGAATAAGGGAGAGATTTGGTTGGTTACCACATATAAACCTTTTTCTTTGGTCTGTTTTATTGGCTGTTCCAATGATATATTAAGAGCAGAAGACTTCTACTCAGTTCTTTTATCAGCAGGTTGAATTCCTGTGGGAAGCTGCCAACACATATCCTGAGATGAAGATATTGACTGGATATTGACTGCTATGAAGTGATGTACTTGGTACAAGGTCTGAAAAGGGACCAGTGACACAGCAAGAGACCTTCCAGGAGCTGATTCCACTCCGACTCCTTTTTCACATGTATATCAACCCACACAGCTTAAACTAATGGTCCTCAGATACCTTTCACTGTCAGATAATAAAGAGTGTTATTTAATTATTGATTATATGCACAGGAACAATTAACCTGAACAGAATAAAGAGAAGAAATCTTGATGTTATTTTTGAATATTTAAATACTTTTAAAGTATTTGAATTTCTAATTCCATTTTAATTCAATTTTAATATTTTTTTGAATACTCTTACTACAAATTCATAAGTGCCTTTAATTTATTGGTGATTTTGGTAACATCTGGAAATACATAAAAACAATTCTGAAAAATGACAAGTTAAAAATCTGTTTTCAATTCTTTAAAAAAAGCTTTTAAAAATCTTTTTGTCCTCTGCCCTCATTTTCATACCTTTACCAGATAGAGTTATTTAAGTTCTTCACCATGAATCTTGTGTCTCAGCAGACTCCCAGACACAATTAATCTTTATCATGTTCTTTTAAACACAAGGGGGCACCAACCAACTAGTGGAGCAAGAGAGAAACTGTTCACATAGAGTAAATCAGAAAAAAATTCTTGCAGCTCTTGATAGTCTTCTCAATTGAGATGGATTTTGAGAATAAGGGAAAGTCATGCAGTGCCTTGTCATTCCTTCATCTGAAATGACTGGGAAAGTCATTCCTGGCATGGGAATATTGTGTCGCTTCTCTTTCTTTACTAGCTAGAATTTGGATTATTTTCAGCTGCAGATGGCTCTCTGGGAAGGTGGAATCCAGTCTCCTTGGCTTTATAAAGAGGAAATCCTAAGTAAAAAAATACCAAATACTCTCCAAAATGTGAAGTTGAATCAAAGGACCATTAGGGTTTGGGGTTTTTTTGTAACATAGAAATGTCAGTGATATTTGTGTTCCTCAAATTTCCAGTAATTTCTCTACTTCTTTGTATTTCCATAATAAAGTGACTAAAATGGGAGTCTTGAAAAATAGAAATTAAGATATGAAAGTTCTGAATGTAGCATGATCCCATCTATTGAAATATGGCCATCTGCACATAAAAACAAATGGATTTTGCCCCTGTACAGCCGTTGAGCATGAGACCCAAGCCCATGAAAATCCAGAGAGCAGAGCTCTGGTGGGATGGAAGTTCTGCTTGCCTTGCTAACTGCTGAATTTCTGCTGTGTTTTTCTAGCCCCATTGCAAGATCCTGTGTCAGGTTGTGTACGTGAAACATCAGTTGCTATTCATTTTCCCACAGTTGCTCATAAAAGATTGTTAAGATCAAAGGAACATGATGTTTTAATGCAATGAATGAAAGCAAGTCACTTTGGGGACTTCTGTGAATGGCTTTAACAGAGTACTTTGGTTTCTAACCTTTCCATTTGTCTTTTCCTTGACTTCAGACACTGAGGGTTTCCTCCCTAGGTGTTTTCCTGCTTTCTTATGTGCACTCTCATTCTTCCTGGATTTTTTATGTTCTTCTAATTCTCAAGGTAATTATCTGTCTAGCCCTTCCCTCTTCCCAGCCAAAACAAACATTGGTAGACCTGGTTTGCAAAGGAATTAACACTTTCCAGGTGAACAAGAGGTCTCAGAGGAGACTCCCCTAACGGAGAGTTCATTGAGGTGGGATCCTTATGTCATCAGGTAACAATCACAAGGAGGAAATATGGTTTTTTTTGTAACTGCTAAACTATTTTCACTCATTTCAAATCACAACTGAGCCCAGCACAATCTGGTATAGAGTTAAAATGGCTTAGCAATGGAGTCATACCCTACACAGGATGGTTATACCATTCATATGATGATGATCCAAGCATGAAAGTTTCAGTCTTCTACTATTCCACTTGGGAAAATGGTTCTACAATGACAAAGATCTCCCTGTTAAGATTTGCTGATAATTTGCCACGTTTGGACCTGCACAGAATTGCTTTTCCCATTCTCTATGTTCATATAGGTTATGAACTGCCTGTTCACTGTTGTGTTCATCTGTCTGCCACATTTAGGAAGAATCTATTAGTGGATTTCACATAATGAAACCTGCAGATATAACATCTATTATCAATTTATCTGTCCCTGAACAAAGACTGAGCTGCTTGTGCAGAAGTCTCTGGGGAGGTTGGGGAGACCAGGACCAGGGCACTATAGGATTTGAAGTCCCTTTCCATTAATTTCATATGGATATAATCTTGGCTGTGGTGTAACCACAGCTGTGAAATTTCTTTGCTCAGATACCCTCCGAATTGTAGATGTGGAAATTCCTCGTAGCCACAAAAATATTGTTTCTTATTTATTACTTATTTCATGTGTATAGAACTGCTAATTAATGGTTTCCAGACTGAGAAAACTCTTTTGGTTTTGTAAATATATGTGGGTTGAAGATGTAATGTATTCTTTAAATTCTTCATAAACTCAGAAGTATCCCATGACTTAAAAATGGGTTTGTGGATAAAACACAGAAGAGGGAGTCAAGAGATGTGAATCCTTTTCACACCATTAACTACCTTGCTTGTGAATATGAGTCAGCTAACTTGTCTGTGCTTTGGTTCTCATGTGTAAATGTTTACCTTGTACATTACTGACAACAGGCCCAGTTACTAGGGAAAAAAAGACCATCACTCCTTCAAACAGGAGGCTGAAGCTGGCTTTTCCAGCCTTAGCATCCACCCTTAGCAACAGCAGCTTCCATCTGCACTTACCAGTCCTCGAAATCAGAGAAGTCTCTAGCTTAATAAAGTTTGTAGGTGTGTGAGAGGGGCTTTTTCCTCAGTCACTGAACCTTAAATAGTTGGTGGGATGGAGTAGAGGGGAGGAGCAGATCAGATTAGGAGTGTGCAACTGTTGCCTAAGCCAATTTTTTCTCCCTTTCTTTTTCTTCCTGTCTTATGCTGCTGGGACACTGGGAAGTCAGCTCCTTCACTACAGTTGCCAACTGAACATCATTACCTGATGCATTTATTGAGGGCTTCAGCAATCAGTATTCACTGACATCCTTATGTTTTGCTTACTCTTCATGAGTCATTATTCCTACAGTTGTTTCCATGTTTACCTCCTCATTTTCCCTTACATAAATACATTTTATGCTTTTTGTCTTCCTTTCATGTATGTTCTTCCCATCTTTTATCTACAGATATTTTACATGCATGCCCTAGACTTCTGGGATGCCTCTGATAGATGCCTTACATTAAACACGACTGCAGCATCCATCTCTGCAGTGTATCCAAACAATACACAATACAAGTGACGACACCAGGGAGGCTGGCCAAGGACACCAGAGCAATCTCTATCATTGCAAAAACTGTCCTGGAATTTTTAACATTCACATAAACCATCTGTTCTGTTTCTTATCA
>VWZY01003453.1:78282-139687 GCA_013399075.1 Chloroceryle aenea
GGGGGATACAACTGTTGCCTAAGCCAATTTTTTTCTCCCTTTCTTTTTCTTCCTGTCTTATGCTGCTGGGACACTGGGAAGTCAGCTCCTTCACTACAGTTGCCAACTGAACATCATTTCCTGATGCATTTATTGAGGGCTTCAGCAATCAGTATTCACTGACATCCTTGTGTTTTGTTTACTTTTCATGAGTCATTATTCCTGTAGTTGTTTCCATGTTTACCTCCTTGTTTTCCCTTACATGAATACATTTTATGCTTTTTGTCTTCCTTTCATGTATGTTCTTCCCATCTTTTATCTACAGATATTTTACATGCATGCCCTAGACTTCTGGGATGCCTCTGATAGATGCCTTACATTAAACACGACTGCAGCATCCATCTCTGCAGTGTATCCAAACNTTTAGGGTAATTTAGCAAATGGGGGGGAAAAAAAAAAAAAAAGAAAAAAAAAAAGGTGCTGTTGTGTTTTGAGTTGATTCAATTCCTCAAACCATCTCACAGTGTGACAGCACACGTGCTGGTGATGGTCCAGAGCAGGAGGCAGGTCTGAAAAGGGGAAAGAGCTAAGGGTTACTTATAACATCCTAAAGAACCATGATGCTGAACGTTACACTATAGCCTGTGTTGGAATCACTCATAGGAAAGTTAGAAAATGCCCCACTGTGAACACTGAAACTTTTAACACCAGGGATGTCAAGTCTGATAACATTTTGTCTCAGGCAGCAATGTAAACTTCCTGAACTTTATTTCATTCACTGTGTCAGTTGTGACATACAATGTTTCAATCAACCTGCAATAAAGTGTTCTTTCCAAAGCATGGAACTTTCCTGCAGACAGGAAATTCTTGTACTAACCAACCAAGTAGAAATAAAGTCAAATGATGAATGCAACCTGGTTTTCTTGCTGTTGTATGTAAATTTCCACCCAAGACAATTGAAAAAATAGAAAGAGGATCCTGACGTGGTAGAGATAATGCTGCCAAACTAAAGTTCCTTAACCTTTCCAAACTCAAAAACTCAAACTGCAGAGTAAAGCTTTCTAGCCACGGTACTCTCTTTCTTATCAGTGCTGAGCAGGTTTGCTGCAGGCTTCCCCTTTGTTTTGCATACTGAATTTGTATTGATGACAAAAGGAACTTTGATCTGCAAAGATGAATTTTATTAATGAGCCCTAGAGCTGTACTTTAAAAAAGAATTAGTGTTTCCTGGAGGCATATGATACATGCAAATCTCAAAAGCAGTTAGAAATCTCAGATATGAGAGATAATGTCATACAGCAGGGAATCAGAAAAAGACTACTAACCTGAATACAGAAATGCACAGAGCTCATGTAGCTCATACACCTGACACACTCATCTCTTCTCCTCGCCTGCTGTCTTTGGCACCAGGGCACACAAGGCCATTTCCAGTGACAGAGGCAATAGCTGCCTCCCCCTCAAAATTATAATGCCTCCTGTGATTTTTGCCAGGATTGAGGAAGACTCCCTTTCATCCTAAATACACTTCATTGCCCTTGTTTCTGGGGACTGAAAACCCACGGGCTTAAATTTTCTGTTCAGAACATAATGCAAACTGCTAGTGGGGAATAAAATCCTGAGGATGTCTCTCAACTGCTTTGGCCTGGGTCTGATGCCAAGAAAACCTCCAGCAAGATGAAGGGGTCATCAGCACAGGACAGGGCTGGCATTGCAACCAGGAGAGCCCAAGGTAGATCTGTTAAATAGCTACTGGGCTTGCAGGGTGAGAAAAATATAGGAAATTAAAATATTTGATGAAGACTGCATGGTCTGAATCTGTCCCCTTTCATCGGTGTCATCAAGAGCATCTCTAGTTAAGTCAGTAAAGTTACAATGGCAAGTGGGAGTAGCAACAAATGTTTGGCCACTGAAGAACTTTAGGATGATGTCAGAAGTTTTGATAAGAGGCTAAAGCAGTAGTTTCAAAATTGCCTGATGTAGGGCTTAAGTATTTATACATTTTTTATTAACACTCATTTCATAATTACCAAAATGTTCCTGTGCCAGATGTATATTTACAAATACCACCAGAACCACTACAGCACTGACTTTATTTAGGTGATACATATTGACAGCTTTGCCTTAGAAAATGCTCTCTTCTTTTAATTAGTTCCGCTTTCTGTCACTCTTTGGAATTGAGTTTTGCGTGTTTACTCTTTCTGAACTCTGTCTACAGCCCTCTCCTCAATGCCAGAACTTGGCTGATATGTTGCTCCTCTCTGAAGCTTTGTGTAAGTGTTTTGAGAAGTGAAAACCTGGGGTTTCTATCAGAGAATTGTAGCCACTTTTGTGGGTTTATTTTTTTTTTTCCTTTTTTTTTTCTTTAGAAGTTGAAGAAACTTAGAAATGGGCAGGAAAAGTTTAAATGTGTTTTCTTTAACAGTTTGAAACATCGTATTTCATGGTGCTATTATAAACAGTGAAATGCCCTATTGCCTTATTTGGTTAAAAAAGCAGCCCAGCTATATGCAGTGGGTATTCTGCCTTAAAGACTTTCTTTTTTCTTTTTTTTTTTACAACAATTATTAATTACAGTCCATGATAGTTGGCATACCATATTGGTGCTACTGAGCTCAGAAGGCAAATATTGAAAGTTTCTGTTTGAAGGTTCAGTTCATAACCCTTCTGTTTGGATTAAGAGCAGAATGTTTGTGTGAATTTTTCTGCAAAAAGTTGAGCTTCCAATGTTTAATGGAAGTGGTTTTATAACACAGGCCATGTCTCCAAAGTCATCTGAAAAGGAACAGCAAAACATTTTTAAATGCAAACATACGTTTCATAAACTTTGGTTTACTTGCTTTTTTTTGGCCTTTTTTTTAATGAGATTGATTTTACAGCTGACGAAGTAGAAATTAGACAGTATTATATTCAACAAACACTCCATCTGAGGTTTTTTAAGCTTCATAACTGGCATTTCTATTTATTTTAGATTACTCAATAATGACTGGAAGTCTAGTCTGTGTAAGAATTCTCACGTTGCTCTGCATCCCAGTTTTTTCCAGGTTAGTTATCTGTTGCAATCTGTGCCTAAACAGAGATGTAGCATTTAAAAGCTCTGTCCTGGTCCACAGTGTTCAGACATGAATCACCACATAACTTCCCAACACGTTAATGGCATTTCTTCAAGGGGAAGAAGTTGATCTCACAGGACACATGTCAATGCTTGCCCATGTGTTGGGTGGCAAGTCTGGTTTCTAGTGGTGTTAAATTACCAAAAAAAAAATTTGTCTTTATATGAATGTATCATAAATGTAAAAATGGAATAAGAGAAACAATTGTGGAAGATCAAGGAGAGAGAATTTACCCAACAGGACTTTGCTCACCCAAGATTCATATAAAGTACAGTGTTTGAGGTGCTCTAAAAAACCACCAGCATGATATCCACTGGAGTTTGACAGCACAAAATGGGTGGGTGTGCCTGTGTGGGGGGTGTTTCTAGCTGTACAAATGCCCTGTGAAAGGAGAAGGGTCATAACCTTCAGAGCCCAGCACTAAGGCACTGGCATCTGAGCCTGACTCCCCCCTTTCCCCTCACAGAGGATCTGTTATCACACCAACTGGGGTACAGAGAACAGCCATTCTGGCATGCTCTGAGCAAGTGAAAAACTGTCTCTTCCCTTGAAACTCAGAGGTGTTTTGATGGTTTGGGTATGACCAAGACTGCCAAGAGATTGTTAATAGTTGACATTACCTGGCTCTGTAAGTGCCTGTGTTACTACCAAGCAAGTAATTCAAGATTGTTACCAAAAAAAGTAACAACCTTAGAAGTGAAGTAGAAACACCCTTTATCTTTTCAACAGTTTAAATTCAGCATTGTTTTTCCAAGTTCAATTACAGTGACAAAGGGAGTTCAATGTTTTTTAACTTGCTTTAATTGTTCTTGCCTACTTTGAGGCATGAGAAAACATGTCTATAAGACAAAACTCCAGATTACCTATTGGTATAAATATGAACTCTAAACTCTGAGCTACATGCAAGCTCTGAAGAGTTAATTGTTTTCATTTTAGAAAGATTCATTAAGTTTGTTTCTGAAAATAATGGCCAGGGAAATGCAATTATTTGATGTGGTGATGTGTAGCACAGGGGCTAATCCCATCCTTCCTAAATCCTAACACAAAGGACAGTAGGTATATTTGAATTCAGGTGCAAAACCTGAAGCGTGGGAGCATTTTCCTCTCGGATTTGTGCCCATTACATTATAAGATTCAATCCAAATTGCCTCTCCAAAGCCCTTGCAATATCTGGCTTGTTCACTGGGCAGGCATCAGAAAACATAATTTATGGAGCTTCTCACTGGCGCGTTTCCCCTTGCTTGGCAGTGCTGGCAAAGTAGTTCTCTCTTGTTCCTACTTAGCCCTCAGAGAAGGCACAGAGCAGCACCTAGTCCAATGTGTCTCTCCCCGGGGAGAGAATTTCAGTTCATCAGTTAAAAGACTCCCAAACTGCTGTCTGTCAGCTTTTCCAGTAGCTGTTAGTGTGCAGAACAAAAGAGCATGGTGGGAACTCTAACACCAGGAGTCACCAAATTCTCATCCTTGTGTGAAAACTAGAGGATTACAGGGCAAGTACAGAACAGAATATTAGATTGTTCTGCTTGGAATGTCTGGAAAAGTGTCAGCTTCTCACTCTGTGTGTGGAATCACTCAACTATTAGCAGCAGATTTTACCACTCATTGTAACTGCCAAATCTGTACAACCAATAAAACTAAAATATTGATCCAGAATCTGTCTGTACATTGCACATAATCAGCAGAATGGTCTATTATGTAAGTACACTTCCCATTAATAGAGTTCCAGGGGTTAATGAGATTAAGAAATACCACTGAAGGCATTGGGCAAACACAGATCTGTTGTTTCTCAGGAGGGTGTGCAGTTAGATATGAATCCAACTCATTCTTAGATCTCAGACTGAGCTTGCAAGGTCTGCAGGAAGGAAAATAAAATCCTAAACCAGTGAGCCCAATGCAATAGAAATTTAGTGGGGTGAATAAAACCCTCTAAGCCCAAAACTGAGGTGCCTCAAAACTCACAGCATACATACAGAATTCAATAAGAAAATTGGGGTTGTTTTCCAAGGTGTCATTTATTCAGCACCTGTCTCAGTCTCATTATGCAAAATCTGAACCTCATAAAACAGAAATACAATCAGGTTAAGCAGATAGCTCTTGTCTTTGATTTGGATTATATATGTCCAGCAAGATGGTCTTAAATTTTTAATATACACAACAGCTGTTCCAGAATTAGTAGAGAAGGGAATAGCTGAATGGAAAGAAAATGTTATTGAGTGAGTAGAGCTAACGAAGACAATTCTGAATGGGTTTTGTCAGCAGTCTTGCTGGCTTCTGAGAATCTGAAGGGTCTTGTCTCTGAGATGTCAAGTCACAGTGGGGGAGTTGCCGAAAATAAAACAACATTTAAGAATAAATATAAACCCCATCTAGTTTAGAAGAACTCGTCATAGGGTAACAGTTTCCCACAGGCTTGACTATAGTCAGGGAAATGGTCCTTCTAAGGACATTTCCGTTCTGGAGGAATCCCCCTTCAAAACTTCAACATGTTATTACAGAGTCACTATCTCCAGCTGCCAAAAAGAGTCCTATGAGAAAATGACTACCCTGACATTTGCTTCTGAGGTCTCTTCTTTCTCATTTTTCTTCTGGAGAGCTTTCGCCTGGGAGTGTGAGTCAGTGGTAAGAGTGGGATTCATCACATCCTAGGCTCTGATCTGGCATATCGTATACATCTTTTCTGTAGACTCTTACACCCTTTATCTTACACTCTTTATCTGAATGTCCTTCAGCAGAGTTTAAGCAATAGATCTACTATCTTCTATACATTTATTCTCTCTTATTCTTCCCAGTGGGAGAAGAGTGTACAGTGGACTATGCTTTTTAATCAACACTCATGCTCACCAGCGTGCATATAAAGGCACACAGAGCTATGTGTGCAAATCAGAGAAAGATCAACACCCAAGACCTGTTCCCTGCACTTTAGAAGATTGTGATATTTAGGATGGTCACCAGCTCCTTTGGAAGTCATCAGGAGCCGGGGTGACATGCAAAGAAGCTTTGTCCATGTAGATGAATTTTACCCTCGTTGTAGAGACCTCCTGCATCACTCCAGCCAAAGATGTTTCTGTATGTTATTCACAGCAGCTGATACGTAGGAATTGCTCTTGAAAGTCCAGGAGCATTTCTAAAGGCAATGCAAGCTATAGGCTTGATGGATCGATCGTCAGACCTTTCACCAAGGGCATTCAAGTATTGCTTATTAATTTTCAAGAGTTCTACCAATGTAAGATGCTTTGAAAAGACCCAGGTTCAAGAAACAATGCATATGGAGGAGTTGCAGTATGGTATAATTAGGTCTGAATTAAAGTAAGGGAATTTATATGAAGTAGCTCTAAAATATGATCAGTATTTAGAATGAAACTATAAGAACCGTCGTTTCTTTCTGTGCAGACTACTCAAGATTCTTACTCTTGTCTCAAAATGCTAGACCATGGGAGTTTCCATGTGTTGATTCTCAAAGGAACCCTAAAAGTACAGCAAAAGTTGCAGGAAAAAGGAGACCAGGGTAGTACTCAGAGGACTCAATTTCTGTTCTTCATGTAATGTGTGACCTTTAGTATTCCTCTGTGCCTATATTTTTTTCTATTCTTGATCTGCTTAGATTGTACCTTCCTAGAAACACTAATCATATTCCAGCATTATCATTACCATCTTTCAATAAAACTCCAATAAATTTAAAAATTCAGGGAGTTGGGGGACTAACAGGCACTGTAGACCAGGTAAAATGGAAATCATCTTCTTAGGTCTGGCACAAAGCTCCTACATGAATTTAAACAGGTCTTTCCCTTACATTGCTGAGATTTTCACTTTGTGCTGATTACAGATAAAATTACCAATCCGAGTTCCTTCCTGCAGTTAAAATGTATTGGTGTTGACAGAACTGCTGCCCAAGTATGAATTCCTCTATTTAGACCTTGTTGTTCAGTCTTAGAGTCAGCACCGGCGTTGTCAGAGCCATACCAGCAGAGGCAGAAGGAGATGCTGCCATTGTGTCTTTTTTAAATCATCCCTTAAATACCGAAATATTTATCCCACAGTCGATCCTCTGGCTCACAAGCAGAACTTGGGATTCAACAAAACTTATAGCAAACTGCTATACAGGAAAATCAACTTTGAAGCTTAGGTGGCAGTTATTGTTCCCTCTTCTCCATATTTACTGTGCCTTAGCAATTACCCTTCTCTTCCCACTGCAGAGACCTCCTTTTAAGTGCATTTCCCTCAGGAAATGAGAATGTGTATCTACTTAATTTAAAAAGACTGAATATAACTATGTTTTGGAATGTTTTTAATCTGATGATGAGCTGCAGTCCTTCCCACTCTGCTGCAGACACCGTACCAAAACAAACAAAGTGTTTGGTAACACTCCTTTGCTCTCCAAGTGGATTTTCACTCCTCAGAGGACTGATGCACTGGAGTAGGAGGCATAAACAGAGGCTGCAGACATCTCTGGTGAGAGTCTACAGATTTCAGCTGAGTCACTACAGGGATAAATGTACCGGGGCATATTCAACTCCTCTGCTTTCTGTGGGCATTTCAGTTACTGCCTAGAGGTGCCAAGTAACTTCTCCTCTGAGACTTTACAGGACAGGAGACTTGGGGAATATGTGCTGCCAGAAGGGGATGTTTGTTTTACTTGTTTCACATACAAACAGCTCTACATTTTCACTCTTTGCAGTAAATAACTGTTCCAAAATGCAGACAGTAAAAAAAAACAACCAACCAAATAAATAAATCAGTATTTTCTGACATCTAACCTTAATCCCAGCCTGGGGTCCCTTCACCTCACTAGATTTTTACCTTATCTTCTGCCTTTGTACTGTACTGCAATCAACTTCAGGTTCAGTAGGAAAACAAGGAATTCTTGGTATGGAGTGTTTTGGGGTTGGTTGTTTGTTTGTTTTGTTAATAGGGCCTGATATTAGAATGGAAGGAAAATTCTAGGAGTGTAACTAAAGCATTTCTAGTGTGGCAAAGTGAATATGCCCTCTTTGAGCTGACCAGATCATAAAGAATCAACACATCTTCCACTACAAAAAGGTTCAGTCAGATCCTTCTATTCCTCAGCAGATGTCTCAGTTTATTTTTTTTATTTTCATGGGGATGAGTATCACCAGAAACTGGGAAACCTGTTTGAAGAAACCCCCAAGTTATTTCTCTATTTACATTTCTTACATAATGAAAAGCAGACCATTTACTTAAAAGTAATGGCAGATATTATGTGGGAGTTAGCAGTGATGAAATGTTTGGATTCCCTGAAAATGGTATTTGGTGTGATGTTATTGTTTCACTTTAATCCTTCAAAATACATTCTATTCTCAAAGTCTTCTAATGAAATATTTTTAATGAAAAACCCTTTAGGCTTAGAAAATGATGGTTCTTTATAATAATCATAGCTAAGATAAGTTACATGCTGTGACAACTATGAATATCAATGGTGTACAATGTTGTCATGTGTCTTATTCAGCCTCCTTTACAAATGTGAACTGCTTCTCCATCTGGACTATAATACAAAGTCAATTTTTGTACTTATTTTCCCTGTCTGTGATACAAACTTTTGTTTAAAGGCAGCAGTTTGCACATTTTATCCCACTGCCTACCAGCCCCTGCTATTTTAGTGTGAAGAAATATAGGTTTGTACACCTTTGGGTAGATCATGGGTCCATCTTTATCCCTATGCATGTTTTAAATTAAATACTCCATCCTTTTTTAAGTAAATACATCTGGTGATAAAAATGCTAAATAACTGCCTGCAACATGTTACACATTCTTGAAATAAGTAACCCAAAATCAGTTCTGATAAAGAGTACTCCAGCTTATCTTCCCATTTTAGGTAGTATTCTTTAGGCATAAAATATTTGCCAAGTCACCAGCATTTCTATTTTTCTCTACCTGGGGCTGTCTCTAGCACTACCACAGGTCAGATAGTATTTAATTGTGATCATTGGTAAGTATTCTGAAATATTTTTCAGACTGGCTCCAGTAGCAGGGACCATAACAGGATAATGCAAATTTAAGGAAAATCCTTATCTTTTAAAAAAGTTAAAGGCCAGTAAGCAGGGCTTCAAAACTGAACCAAAGCCTATCTTGCTGAACATGTACTGAACACAGCTGCCAACACGTATGTAAGTCTGAGTGCTCCTGCCTTTGTCGGGTCAAATCCTGCCACTTCCAGATGTTCACAACTTCCCACCCTAAAGATTCTTATCAAGTGGTTTTCCTTTGATGAAATAATCATTAACTTGTTTTTACTCCTTAATTTTATTTTAACAACATCTCCTAGATTGCTCTGACAGGTGGAGCTACTGGAAGTTTTCTACTGGCACAGAAGGGCTGTGGCTGTGCTATGGAGCAGCACCCCATGATCTGGGTGTCCTGGGGTGCACTCAACCCTGGCCTCAGCCCCAGAGGAGGACATGCAGGCTGACAGCATCAATCCCTTCAGCAACTGGGAATTGATATTGCAATGAAGGAAGCAAGCAGCAGATGAACAGATAAAAGTTTCAAAAGATGCAGAGCATCTGAGAGATGGAGAGAAAGTGCTCTCGTGCCTACTTGATGCCCTGTCCACAGTCCAGCTTGGCACAAACTTCATCCCTGTTTGATCAGCTTTCAAAACCCCATCAGCACTTGGGGGTGCTTTCTTCAGAGTCTCTGTTGATTTTATTAAAGCCAAGAAAAATGGGGTTTTCAAGAAAGGGCAGAACATCCCTTCAACATTCTTTCAATGCTGAGGCATGTCCTGTGCAGTGGATTTAAAACCCAAGTCCTTCTGATTCACAGTCAACATTAGTCATATAATACCAACGCATGGGAATAATTTTCTACACCTGACATCAAATGGAAAAACATTTAGGACTTATATTTGGATATAGGGTCATGAATTTTCTCCTAGCTTGCAGCTGTATAATTAAAAATAAAGTGTGCCACCAAAATCCTTCAAAGATGTCTAATTCCTCTTCATAATTCCTTTTGTATAAGGAACAAATACAATGAGTTCACTGTGCTATTGCTTAAGCTTAAATCCAGTGCTGGATAAGAAGAGATTTACCACAGGTTCCATTGTGATTATCTCAGAAAAACATTTCCTTTCATCCTTTCCATTTTTCTGATTCTACACAGAAGCTGTCATCAAAACCCACATTAGTAATAAGTCAGATTTAAGTAGATTTAGCATCATTCACATCATACTTGTTTGAATAACTCTTCCCTGGAATTCACACTGCAGAACTCATGAGACCTTCCCATCATATTGACATCTCCTCACCCAGCTGGGTCAGGAACACTGTTCTTGTGCTACTGAGAGCCTCCAGCACTTCTGGCCAACACCAAGCAATGCACAGGCATGCAAACAATTAACATGAACAAAGTTAAAGACTTGCTGAGCTCCACAAAAAGTATCCATGATTGATTAAAGTTTGGGCCTCAGCTTGTGTCATGTACATTTAGTCAAAGACTAATATAGCTGTCTTCAGCAACAAGGGACAGCAGCCATAATCTGGAGGCCTTTACTTCACTTTCATTCAGTCCTTATTCACACAGTTGTAAACAAATTCATGAACAGAAACGAGTGAGGAATTAAAGGCACTCTAGAATAACACCTAAAGAAGGAGCAAAGTCCATAATTACTTTTTATTTTAGAGATATATATGTGAACATGCCAACAGACATTGAAAGCTTTCCAATATTGTTAGTGTTTCCAGGTGAACATTCCACCACTAGTTTTGAGTGGGTTTTTTGTTGTGTTTCTTTTACTTTCCATAATGACCTACTTGGACTCTAAGGCAATAAGTTCAGGGAAATTAATTTTCTGTTTATAGAAAATTCACTTGCTGGTTGTCACTCTTCAGTGCTCAAATAATCACTGCAAAGTTGTGGCATGCCTAGAGTCAAGCTAGAATTAAGTGATTTGTTGCAGATCTAATAAAAAAAACCTTGGGAACTTCAAGCACAAGGAAGGAAATGATGTGTCTTAAAGGGAAAACAGCTTTCTCTTTTTCTAAGTCTCTCTGAAAATGTTCAGTTCTATCACAGGTTCTTTTAAGATGTCATATATATAGGGTCAGGAAAAGTTCTGGAACTGTATTTCTCCTTTGCAGCTTTAACATCAGCACTTGCAGGGTATCCTCATCTCTACCAAATGTCACACTTGATAACCATCAACAAAACAGAGATGTCACTTTAATAGTGCCTTTTCCAAATATTATTTTGATGGCAAATACGATTTCCTCAGAACATTTTAAATGTTTTCCTGTTGTTGAATTGGGAAATGCTTTCTACAGGTGTGTTTGCAATGTGATCTCTAGTACTGAATTCAATTAAGCATCCGTTTATTTGCTACTGTAATCACTGCAGAAAAAAATGAAAGTGCCACTTGCTCAGATACCACCAGCAGACTACAGGAATCAGGCGAACGCTGCTCAGGGGCTGTGAGGTTTTTGTGATTGCTCCAAAGGAATCTGTTGAGTAAACAGGATATTATTTGCATAATGTATCAAAATGACTGTTGGTTTTCCTTTATGAAGGCACAACAAACTTCCTGACACAGATAATATCCTAGCAACACTTTGTGGTAACTGAGACACCATTACAGCAACAGAAATATTTACAGTATGTTTTTATGGCACATTAGGTCTCAGCTATTTAAAAAGCTGGTGGAATTGTTCTGCATTTCTAAAAATGGATGCTAAGAGTAAGCCCTTAAAACTATGCATAGTTTTGAATTCAATTGTTACTTTTTGTGTTAGATTGAGGGTGAATCAGGAGGAATATTTTTAAAAGACATGATATTTCTTGTCATTATATATTAGTCAGTGTTTTCAAAAAGTCTTCAGCAGTGTTGCAATTTTATTTTGTTAGAAAAATATGACAGAGGTTAGAGAAAGAGTAGCAGTGTGGCAAAGTTCAACCTTTGCTGAATAAATTGTATCATGAATATATAAAAAAAATAATGAATCAACAGAAAGTTGCTATCAGACATCATTTTGCTGACAGGGGAAAAAAAAATTCCTTATTTTACTACCCTAATATTCAACTAACTGTTTTTCCATACCCTATTTTATTTAAAGATTTATTTAAGGATGACATTGTGTATTATTCACTGTGTGTATATACAATTTATTGCATAGTCTTGCTTTATACAAAGATTTAGTTTTGAAATTTGCTATACTGTAGAAAATTTGCATGAATGTGAAACTCTTACATGAACAACTAAAGAAGTTCTATAGTAGAAGGCCAGTTTCCAAGCTGCCTTTATACTCTGGGGTCAGTTGCTTATATGAGTCATCCCATTACAGTCAATGGGACTTCATGGGTGAGGAACTTCCTGAGGCCCCTTCCTGAAGAAAGTATTTGCTGTAAAAGGATGATTAAGTAAATGGGTAAGTATGTCCTGAATAACATTTGTTCATATGTATGCTGAAATGCCTTTGGTGCTTTGGCCCAGAAAGGGAGGATGTAACCAGTTTAAAGCTCCAAGGTTTTGCACACCCATGCAAAAACTCAGTTTGAAATCCAGGGTCCATTTGTATTTTGTGAAAATGGTTTTCTTTAGGTGTGGATACAGGTAGAAGAAGCGGGATGTGGTTGTGACGAGTGTTGTAAACTAATCCTCCATTCCTTGAGATATACAAGTCAAGAGTAGGCAAGTCAGCTTATGATTTTTAGCAACTGGGAAGTAAAGCTCAGCACGTTTATCTACTGCTATATCCAGGAGCTGTAAGAATTTCCCCAAGTTTTCTGTGAATACAGGAATCCGTGCGGAGTTTTGTTTCATTAACTTAGTTGGGAAATATGATATAGTGCTTAGGAACGTAAACACTCTGACTTAGGAGTTTATTGCTATACAAGTAAAGGGCTCTTTTCTCAAAGTCATGGCAGACATGAGCGTACACAAAGATACTCTGCATAGCAGAGAAGGCCACCCACAAAGTTATGTGAATTTAATTTTTGATTTGCATTCCTCTTCTCCCATAAAAGCCAAGGTAGGCCATGGCTGTTTTCCCATAAAGTGCTGAGAGTGCTCAGTCTGAGTCATTAGGGCCTTGAACACAGAATGTACGCCCCCAACATGCACCCCCCGATAAGATTCTCTTTTTGTACATACAACAGAGGAGCGAATTCCCCAGAGGAAACACTCGGAGTGAGGGAAACATCCCAAGGATCTTATTCTTCTGCATTCTGAAAGAAATTTCCTGGCTGCCATCAGACCAGTTTCCCGTTGCCAACCAAAGGACCAGCCACAAGAGATGCCACTGCTGGAGAAAAAGAGTTTTGTTTCTTGGCACCTCTGTTTTACAGCTTCTGAGGATGCTCTGTGGGTGGTCGGAGCCATTGGTTTCTCTTCTCCAGCCGACACGAGACAGCAAGGGAGATAACAGCAAGGGGAAAAGGAGAGAGAGAGTCACAGAATGGAAGCTCTAATCTGAGACATGTGGAGCCAGATTCTCTGGAGATATAAATGAGCTTGTCTCTGGTTATGTCAATTTATGATTTTGATGTCTTGTAAAAGTGCATTTTATGTCACAAAGAATGAAGGAGCAAAATTAACCCCTAAAGGCACATTTCTATTGAGTACGTTCTTCCACTTTAGGACAAGTGAGATCCAAATCAGGAATAACAGTGGTATTTTTTCTTACCATAGGCTAAAAATCTGTCCCTGCACCTTTAGTGTTATTAGTTACAGAATCATAGAATTACTGAGGCCAGAATAAACCTCCAAGATCATCAAGTCCAGCCTATGACCCAACACCATGACATCAGCTAGACCATGTCACTCAGTACTACATCCAGTCTTTCCTCAAACACCTCCAGGGATGGATACTCCACCACCTCCCTGGGCCTTGTTGCATTTATCTGAAATTCAAACAGACATTTCTGCTTTGTATGATCAGCAAGTGGCAGTTCTGGGGTAGACAGAGTCAGTAAACTTTTTGTCTGTGTTTTTAAATATTGGCAAAGCAGTTTCTGGCATTCCAAAGATGTGTGTAGTTATTCCTTGTCATTCATATCACTGCAAAGAGCTTCCTCTCATTCTCTGCAAACATCACTGGTTTAGGAAGATGAAACAGGAAACAAGGATATTCCTCTCTTGGAAGAAATAGAAAACAAGCCCAGCAGATCTGCCTTATTTTTGGCTACATTTTTTTCCTAAAGGGAGGAGAAAAAATGCTTTCCTTTATCATCTTGACAATGTTGGTGCTTGATTTGCAGCAGACAGCAAATATACAGATAAACGTTGATGTTTATTGGAGGCAAAATGAATTTCTCTGTTCTCCAGTTTCTTTATTGTAAAACAATGAGAGATTCCAAGAGAAGCCTGTGCTTCTGAGAGAAGGTGTGAGTTTGCCATAGACAGATGTATCCACACTGCCTTTAATCTGTCCAGCATGGATGATAACGGGTGGAAGTGAAGATGAAGATGCTGCTCAGAGAGGTTTTCAGGACCCATCAGGCCATGTCACATGAGATGCACTGCTCTTCTACCACGTCTCTTCAGAAACTCCAGCCCTGGCAAGCCCTGTGATCCTGTTATTCTTCATGTGATGTTTAGGAGCACGAGCCACAATGTGCAACCTGCTTTTGGAGGTGGCAGTATGGCAACAACGTGTAGCAAGCAGGAATTCTTTACACTATATCTGCAGGAAATCGTTTTTGGAAGGGCCACACTTTACAGACACGTCTCTGCAGAGTTCACTGACCAGAAGGGCCAAGTAGCAGATGGAAAACAAATGTAGCAGCTGTTCCCTCCCCTGAGGAACAGAGATGACCCTGACTTTGCAGGGCTTCTGTCTCAGAGGGAGCAGAGCCGCCTGGGACGATGCAGATGGTGGCCCTGGGAGCCAGTGCATGGTGTCATGGTGTGTAAGTTCAAAGAACCTTATCCAGCAGCAGCATCGTGGGCCTGCAAGTGCTTGATGGCTCTGTGCTGTGCTGCAAAGCCCGGGAACTGGCTTTAGGCAGCCTTGGAGGGCAGAGCCTGATCACTCCTGGGTCAGGAGAGAATGGGCGGAGAGCCCAGAAATAGATGTCCTACTGTCCACAGGCCACGAAATCCTTTCCTGTCCTGAAACCACTGGCTGTCTCATTCTGGGAGACAGCTTGCTTCCACCAGTGATCACGAATGATGGACATCCAGAGGAGAGTGGTTTGAGATCTCTGGCAGCAACATGAAGATGACGAATCTGATACCTTCCTGAGCAGCAAATTCTATCAGTCTTGGAAGAAAAAGAGGATCCTACAAACCACTCCTCATCAAATACTGTGTAAGTTTGGACTTCACAGGAGGAATATAGAAACCAGCTGCTAGAACAAAAATTGCCAACTATATGCTACCTGAATTTTGACAGAGTCTGTGACCAAAGCTCCGGCCTTTGGGCAGACAATTCTCATTCTGACTTACTGAGGATAAGGGCTTGATTCAGTTGCTCACACCCCCGTGTCTCATCCCATCTGACCCACCCCAGCCTAGCTAACATATTCATGTGCAAGAAGACTTACACTCCTGGAGCTCCAGGTGGAGGCCAGGCAGGATACTTTAGAGCATCTCAGATGGCACTAGATGAGTGTAGGCATCAAGATCTATGTCTTTGCACTGACCTTCACTCAGAACTAAAAAAATCCACCCTGTCAGACAGCAGACAGTGATGGGCACCATATGGGAGCACAGACAGAGAAGTGGATCCCTCTTTGTCTGTATATTATTTTTCTCAGGCATGTTTATGATCAAGTCCAAACTTCTCCTTATCATCACCTTGTTAGAGCAACTGATCTTTCACTATAGCAAGATCTGAAGTTTCCCTGTGTAACATGAAGTTGGCTTCCTATGGGAACTTGTGTGATCTCCAAGAATTAACATCCTGATGCTGAATTAGTTTTAGCACCTCTTTATTGGGTGGGTAAATATTTACATCAAATTGTCCAGAGTTTAGTATAACAACTTCAATTCTTCCTGGCAAGAAAGCCAGCACGGGTCACTTTGTCAATGACAAGGCCTCTAGATAATTAAACAACACTCACTGGCCACTAATTTATATGCATTGTAACTCAGACTTAAGAACCTAAATAGACCAATAGAATAAACTTCACAGACACTAAACACTTATTTGCTGTGACACTATTTACATTTGGGACTACAGAAAGCAGTAAATCAAAAGAGGACTTTAGAAGAGGAAGCAGAGAGAACTGTCTTCCTTTCCCCAGTATTTGGGATATTTAATATCCTTTCAGACATATGCAATACTTGATGCAATTTCCAGAAATGCATTTAGTATGGAAATTGTAGATAAGGATTTGAATGAGCTAAATAATGTTTCTGAAAACCAGACCTTTAGCTTTCTTTTAAAGTGCCCAGAAGTGTACACAGAAGTACACCAATGTTTTTTCCACATAGGAAGCACAAATAGCCCTTTAAAGTCCCTCCCATGAGCACGTGCTGAGCTTCCATGTGTAGACTGCAGCACATGGACCTTGGGCTTTTAAAATCATTGTCACAGCCTAGGCTCAGTTCCCTGGCAAGTGTCTGTCACACTCACAGCACATTGTGACCTGATAGCCTGGCTGCTTTTGATCAGCACTAAACCCAGTCCTGGGGAGAATTCTGTCCTTTATTAGATGGGAGAAATACACTTTATATACTCCTGTCATCTTCTTGCAGCCCTTACTCTGGGCTTGGCTCAGAGGCTTCAAAACACCTTTTGAACCCATTTTGCAGCAGAGGATAATTTGATTTATCAATACCTATGCTTCTAAATTCTGTTCTTGTGAGAAAAGGACCTGGAAAATACCTTCAGGAGTATTGTCAAGCAAGCCTGCTGACAGCTGGTCTACCACCCTGATTGCCTGGTACTGTTATATTCCAGTAACAGATGGAGACACTGGGCAACTGAACCAGCCTCGGCTGGTGACCACCAGTGGAAGTCTGATTTCTGCCTGGGTTTGTGAAAAGGACAGCAGCTGGGCACGTACACACAGTAACAGACACAAAATCACGTTCCAACGCTGCATAGATCAGAGTGAGAATGAAGGAAAATATCACAGTGGCAACAAACTAGAAAATGAGCTAAAAATGCTGTAACTGCTTTTTCTGGCACAGTGACAGGGCCTGCTGTGAGATCCTAGTGCCTGGTGTGAACAGAAGCAAAACAAGATACGTAGAAACATATTAGAAGTGCCTGTTCATGTGGCAGAAAATTAATACCCCCAAGTTATTTGTGGGAGCACTATGATTTTTCCTCTATATGCAGGAAGGAAGTTGCACACCAGAAAGAATACAAAGAATATTCTATCAGAAGGACACTCTGCAGAAAACCAGGATAGAATAATCCCATCTGGATAAGCAAAAAGTTTTGTTTTGTTTTTGTGTGTGTGTGTTTTTGGTTTTGTTTATGTCTTGTTTTGTTTTTCCTGGTTTGGTTTGATTCTTTTCTTTTCCCCTTTTTTGTTTTGTTTTCTTTTGGTTTTTGTTCAGCTAATTGTGAACACTGAAAATACTGAAGCTGAACAGGCACCAAGTACAGCGAGAATTCCAGAGGTCATTCATCTCTGCCATGGGGAAATAAATTAATGTTCTTGGGGTTTAGTCCCAAGTGATCAAATTTTGTGACCATTTTTATTTTTCATTTTATAATTTTAATCAAACTGGTTTAAATTGTGTAATTGATAACCATAGCATGTATGGAAAAATCATTTCCCATTCGTTGTTCTCCATGCAGTGATATTCAAATCAATGTATGAGTCTGGTTTTGCTTTGAACCTCGTGTTTCTGTATTTCACAAGATGTTTTATTGCAGGAAAATTATCACAAAGAAGATAAATTACATTCCCTGTTGCTTTTGTGTTTCCTTAGTTGTATCTTTTACTCCTTTGGGCAACAAATCAAAACCAGGAGAGGTGGCTTCCAGTCTCAAGCAGAGAGTTCCACATAAGCCTTATCACATCATTAAATCAGTTCTGGTAGTGATTTCTCAGCTTTTCTTGGCTGTTCTTTAAGTCGGTTTTGAGTTTTCCCAAACATAACAAGGTACAATTAGTGCCAGTATTCAACCATTATCTACATCATTTTTCAAATGGGAAGTCTTTGATATATTTTACAGTACAGGAGATCTGTCAATTAATAAAGTCATCTACAAATATATAAATGATCCATAGTCCTATGTGTAATTTTTTACAATAAATGTATTGCTTCAGGCTGCGGTGTATTTTCATTTGGAACGTGTAAGAACTGAAGGTACAAGCCCAGGTGGATTTCTCATGGCAGCAGACTTGTCAGCAGATGTTTGTATTGAATCTCTCTCAAGGAATCTGAGATACCTCCCTGCCTTTCAGCCCAGACGGGCTGGTGCTTCTCCTTAATGCCAGAGGAGTTTGCACTATTATAAAATAAGACATATCTCCCACACTGAAAATTAAATATATTTGCAAACAAGCTCCATCAGATCGGGTGCATTAAGAGGCAGTCTCTTAGTCAGCCCCATGGGTGTCAGTGGCTGTGGTGCTCTATCACCCAAAGCAAGGCTCCAGCAAGTCGTGTTGCCTCCTACCCAGCGCTGCTGTTGCTCTCTGCTTCCCATATTAGGCAGGAGAGCCATGACAAACTGTCCTGCTCTTGAACTATTCTTGTAAAGACAATGTCCTGGCGTTTTTTAAGCTCTGTATTGCTACTGGATTTGTGTACTTCTGTTTATATACATTTTAGATTCAAAGGTCTCCCCCGTGCTGGAATACATCCAGTCTCACAAAGCGAGGTCACATTAGGGATAGTTTTCCTTGAGAGCTTCTGAGGGGAAGATGTTTTCTGCAGTTTCTGTACTCAGAGCCCTGGGCTACAAGGTGTTATTAGAGGAATCTTTGATGGGGGCTACTAGATGTTATAGATATGTACTGGATATGACTCCCACTGTTGTCAGGTACATCAGTACAAGAAGCTTAAATACAATTTTCCTTATTACTTCTCCATTCATTGCCTTTGGAAACGGGGCCAATCACTCTTGAAATTGAGGAGCATCTTCTGAGTGCACTTTAAAATGCTGCAGAAGCTAAACATAGCTCCATTGAATACCTGCCTATATTCAAACTAGGTATCTCACATTAAAATAATATCATCTCTACAGTGCAAAACTGAGTGCTTGGGTTGTACTATTTTAATTCAGAGAGTGGTGATTTTCAGCCCTCCTGTTCAATGACTTTGTAATAACCTGGGATAGATCCCATTACTGCTACATTTTTTCCTGGTGCTAACTCACATTTTACTTTGCTCAGTTTTTCCTGGCCAAACCAGATTGGCCTTTAATATATTTAGTGTCTAAAAGTCTGCTTAATAAACACCAGCCTGGAATAACTTAAGCTATTATTTTCTAAGACCTTCAGATTTGTCCCTGAAAGGCAAAGCAATAGAGTGATCATGTTACAAACAGCTTTAAAGCTAAAACAAAAGTAATACTACAAATATGCATGTCAAGGACTTGTGGGGTTTTCTTACCATTCCTTTATCCCTCCCCCACACATTACTTTCTGTTCCAGCCATGCTTCTCTGTAACATTCTCCCAACATTTATGCAAATCAAGTAATTACAGTTTCTGCCCTTGATGAGATTGCTTCTGTGCCTCAGTTTACTACATGCTTACTCTTAGTGGTTTGAATTAATTGCATGTGAACATGTCAGTCCCAAAAGCTGCTCTAAAAATGTGTTTAATGATGGTATTACAGAATCAGATCCAGAGCAAAACTGCATGAAAACTGGAATAATTCTCTAGATGAAAGAAAATGTCACCTGGAAATGCTTGATGAATGTGTTTATCTTAAAGGACTTCTTGGTGAAGGGAATTTAAGACTCCCGAAGCCCACCTGAAACTTGGCCCAAGGAACAGTGAAGAGCATTGTCAGTCACCCAGCTGCAGTGACAGGATAAACCAGGTTGGCTCTCAAAGGAAGCAAGTGTCTCTTGTCTATCTCAAGACTAAGGATTTGTAAAAAATACTGCATTAAAAATAGCTGTTCTCAGAGACACATGCCTCAAATCTCAACATAAAGAATATCTGCTGATGAGAAACCACAGAGACAGAGGCCAGGTATTCTGCCTTCTGCTTATGCAACTGCCACGCAAGGAAGAAGTCTGTGATCTTGCACAATCACTCTGCTTTCCTATGACTCTGCAGATGTCATTTATGACAAAGAAGAAATTAATTTGATAGCATGCAGACGAATTACACTGCAGCAAACGCTCTGACAATGAACACTTCTCAAGTGTCAAGTGCCATAAAAAGGGGCCTTATTTTAACAATTTATTTACAAAGGAAATGGTGAAGATCCAAAAGTCCTAGCATGGTATTTACAGACCTGTCAGGCAATCTGAAAGTCTATGAGTGCAAGCAGAATCTCCGATTCTGTTGTTATTTCTGGTAGGACATATAAACCACAATCTGTATTTTCCAAAACAAAGCAGGCAATAACCTTCTTCTTGAATTTCCTATCACTGAAATAAGCAGATTTCAGCTCTCTCAGCTTCACCAGGCTGAACTGAAATAGAACAGTCCCATCTGTAATTATAAATTCATAAATCACTCATCCAAACTGTGTATTCTTTGTAATTCAAGGTAGGCAGGATGTGTTATACTAACTTGCAAATCCAATCCATGACCTCCTGTGTTTTGAGAACAGTGTCAAAGATGGAGCTGGAAAGTGAGTGTCTTGATGTTACAAGACACACCGAGAATTTGTGAAATACAGTTTGGAGAGCATTGCAGAGTGGCAGCCATGCACAGGAAATTTGATATGTAACAGATTTAGAACAGTTATAAGGAACAACTTCCTTTATGATGACGTCTAGGAAGTCATTTATCATCTCACAGAGGAGTCTGGCACCTTAAAGTGTTTATCTAAGGAAAGGAAATGAACCCCTGTCATCTAATAGAAACAGTATTTGATCCATTTCACAAAGAAGTACACTGGTCAAAGGAATTTTAAATAATCCTCGACTCCAGCATTTGGCTATACCTGCTTCTTGTCTCCAGGAAGCTCTCAATCCATTACTTTCCTGGTGTTTTCCTTTCTTTTCAATCCTTTCCTTATTTAGACAATCTCTGGGTTTGAAGATTATCCAAGATTTATTCCTTTTCAGATTAAATTTACAAATACATCCAGTTACATTGAATAAAATAGCTGGTGTACTTTAAACATACCAAAAATTTAGTTTCCAAGAAGCAAACTAAGTTGGATTCACTAAATCTTCTGCAGACTACAATGCAAGGCATCCACAGGGACTACCATGTTTAGTGTCTGATGCAAAATCCATTCAACTCTTCCTATCGTCTTCAATGGGTTTTGATGAAAGCATTTGTGTGGGATTATCATTGAAAGTGTTACTGGAAGAAATGTGTTACAAGGAGGAATTCATTGTTTGAAATGAGCAGAGAATAAAGAAGGCAAACTGGAAGAAAGGCATGTTGACAAAAAGGAGAACAGAGTGCAAACAGGTTTGATGGGAAGTATAAAATGGAGCAAAAATAGCAAGAAAGCTCATGAGGAGAAATGAGACCAGAATGCATGAAATAGTAGATTTATTGGTCCTATGAGGCAGAGACAGAGAATTAAAATTGATTTGTGAGGGCTGAGAAATCCAGGCAAGAATCTGAATAAGACACTGAGAACAGCAAGAAATTATAATGACTCCTACATAGTATTAGGGGTGGATGAGAAAGGCAGGAAGGAGTTCTGGGAAAAGCCCAGTAAGCTGGAGGGGAGAGGAGAGAGCTTCAAGTGACAGCTCTGTCATGGAAAAGGAGCAGCCTAATGCAATCCCTGGCCTGCTGTCCTGAGTTTGCAAACCATGAGGCTAAAACTAAAAGACAAGTGTGCATCTCACAGGATATTTCCACTCTTTCCAGCTTCATCTTCACAAAACAGCTAGGTGGCTGTAGAATGGATAACAGGACAAGGGCAAAAAAGGTCATAGGGGAGCACTCAGGCATGGCTTGAGGTGGCCAGTGCTGGAAGTTGTAGCTACTTCCCCAAAAAAGAATAAAATAGAAAAAATAGAAACTGAAAAATTTGCACTGGTTTGGGGTCCAGGTGACAAAATAAAATTGAAAAAAAAGAAAATATGTGAAGAGAAAAAAAAAAGATTGAACAAAAGTTATCAACAGACATCAGGTGCTGGACACAGGTTTGTGTGGAAATGACTGATTCTTCATGGCTTGCTGAAAGATTATCTTTCTTTAGTACAGCAGACACAAAATATTCCCATGAAGTGACTGATAATAACTGAAACAGGTTGAATTTGTAGTTTTGGGACAATATTGGTTAACACCTCAGGTAGTGTGGGTGAAGTCTAGACTCTCCATGTCTCCCTTTTATTAGGGAACCACTACATCCAGGTGTTTTCCTTATAAAATAAAGATACATAAATAAAAAAGAAGGAATAGCCTCAGTTACCTTTCTCTTTTTCCCCCTTTACCTAGGTCTCTGTTTCCACAGTGCGTGGTGGTTCAGCATGAGCACCACCACGATTGCTTTGAATTTGCCTCCTTTAGGAATCTCCAGAGTTCAAAGCTTTTAAAATCCCAGCTAGTCCTGACTTGACTGGTTCAGCAGCACCTCACCCCCATCTTTTTGTGCCACTCTTGGCTGCCCCACAGGGTTTACACCTCTTGGGCCTTCCCTTGCAGCACAGACAGGTGCTGGGACAGTCTTTGATGCTTTGTTCTTGGTGCTAAATAACTATTCAGCATGTTCCCATACAATGGGTTTATTCTGGCAAATCCCACAACGTATTCACTGCCTTTTTCCTACCTGTTATGGGATGTGGCCATTGCTGGTATCTGCCTTCCACCTCTCCCAACCTTTCAAATCATGAGTTTATGGAGAACGTAATTATCTGCCTGAGTATCTCTCTCTCTGTCCTTAACCCACTTGAATCACTCAGCAAAAGTTGTGGAAACATTTTTAGGAACTGCCAAAGGAAGGGGAAAAAATGACCTCCTTCCCTGTCCCCCGGTCTTGGAAAGAGACTCGCCAGACTATGACAGGTTTTTTTAACTAGTGATATTTTTTATACACCTCCCTTAGTTTGGAGACAGCTCTCTCTAACTCCAGCAAAATAACAAATCAGCTCCAATTCCACTCTGACGTCACTTGTTCTTGTCTTTAGATTTCAGTGGGTTTACACTGAGAGTTCATTTGGCTGCAGTTCTCCTACCTGACTGAACTGTCCTCCTCTGCCCTTTGCTTGTCTCTGGTCAGAACAAGGAATCTGAGGCCGGAGTTAAACAGGCACACACTGCTGAACAGGAAAAGTGTGCTGAGGCCAACAAGCCTTTTACGTTTATCTCTTCTCTGGGTTCTTGCTGTGCCACTAAGACCTTAAATCCCCTCTTGCAATTAAAAACCATCTGTCTTCCCCACAAGTCGTCAAACTCCTTTTTCTTTCATGGCTTCACTTGGCAAATTAGTCCTGTGTTTACTACCTTGGTGAAGTCTCCAAGTTTGAATTCCCAGCCTGGCATTAATTTTCTATCTTTATTCTGCCTGTGCCATCCTCACTTTGCTTTCCTGTTCAGTTTTATGACTACGCTTTACACATTTTCACTACTTTTTGAACTAAACCTCTTTCTTTTGATGAATTCATTTGTCTTCAAATAAATCATCTGATCCCTGCCTTCTTCTCTCCTCACTTTTCTCCTTTTCCCCCAGCAGACCTTGGCTTATGTTCCAGAAGGATTTTGCTGGTCTGTATGAAGGAACCGTTCCTGAGAAAGGCTACTACTTAGCTATGTGAAATAGATGCTATGGCCAGGCTGCATGTTGTTGCCACTTAAGCCTACATAAACCCTGAGTAATGCCACTGAAAGCAAAGGAAATAGATTTCAAATTACCTATCTCACATTATACCTTTCAACCAGTATGTTTTATATCATTTCAGGGGAAAAGGAGCCAACTTCTTGAGCAGTCTCTCTGAATCTCATATTGTAACACTTCCATCATCTAGGAAAAAGCCATTCAGCCTGCTAAATTGTTGTAGCAAACATGCAAAGCTCTCTCCTTAGCCAAAGCCCAGAAAAAGAGCATTGTAGAAAGGAGCTGTATGTTTACCAGCAGCAGGGAGGGCAGTCATTGTTCCCAGCAGTCAGCTTGGAAAGGGCTGCTCTGCTGCAGGTGACTGCCTCATTTTTCTCTTCTTCACTGCCCTTAGCCCAGCTGAAGCAAAGAGTTCCCCAAATCAGTGTGGGACAGCACAGTGGTGAGGTCCTGGAGTGAGAGTCTCCAAAGGAAGAGCTTTGTTTAAGGTGGACAATTGATCGCTGTTTGGAATGGTTGATTTTTTCCTCCCCTTTCCAATGATCAATGCTCAGGATGTAAAGCAGCATGTAGCCTGCAGAGCTAGAGCACAACCAGCCAGTTTATCTTCATTATAAAAGATCTGCTAGTTTTATGCAGCTCATACAGCCAGTGAGATGTCCTGGCAGCCTCTACCAAGGCTGTGGCAGATACGGAATAATGCAGATATGCCTTACTTCATGGAAAAGAGGAGTTTATGTCATGGGACATTATATATATCTGTATTCAAATGGCAGATTTCCCTGCTGTTTAATCCTTCTTTAATGTTCCCAGAAGACTGGCTTAGAGTTGTGTGATACCATAACCTTTTATACCTCCCACAATCTCTCCTGATAAAGCAGTTGATGGCAATTTACTACAAATGCCAGGCACTCTGAGGCCAAAATGTAATTTTTTTTGTGTAAAGTATTCTCTGTCCAAATTCATCTTTGGTATAAATCCATCAATTTTGGTATCATTTCTCTTCTCCAAGTGTGTGACTATAGCAGCAATGAACCTCTTGTCTGCTTCAAGGATAATATTTTATGGGAATGTGTCATTCAGATGCAGGCAGTAAATAGAATAATTTGCCATCACTTCAGGGTGTCTGATGTTCAATACCTTCATCCAAAAATTTCAGATCTTTTAAAATCTTGCACCATCCATCACCATTTCAAGGATTCCAATTTTAGAACCTGCCAGCTTTAATCGTTGGTGCTCTCCAGTCATGATCTTTTCTACTGAACTCATCATTCGGTCCTCAAGACTAAGGGGGTTAGAGAATGTCTAAATATATCATGAAGGATGTAATTAATTTCAGTCACTTCCCTGGAAATGCAGACACTGCACATTCTGTTCAGACATTTGTCCACCTCAAAACGTTCAGCTTTTCCACAGTTGCTTCCCCTTGCCACCCAGCATCGTGCGCTCCCACTTGGGAGCTCAGGGAGTCTCATGCAGCTGTCCCAGAGCCCTTCACACACTTTCTGCTCTCTAATATCAAAAGCTAAATACTAGCAAGATAATTCTGTCATTGCCTGGTAGTGACTGAGAAAATTATTTCCTTAATGTTTTGGTTCCTCATCTACTTTCTACTTTGTATCTATAAATAGCTTTAGTGTCATTTGAGCAGGGAACTACAGCTTCATGCTCAAGGTTTATTTCTGCTCCTCTAATCAACTGGTAATGGACTATGTTGTAACATTCCTCGGTATCAAAAGAAGTAGTCAGCATTTGCTTTTGCTCCAGAGCCTGAAGACGTCCTAACTGCTTCAGAAAATAAGCAACAAACCCATTGCCAGAGAACGTATAATCTGGCCTCACCAGATTAAAGGATATGTAACAGCACAGGGTAGGTGAGCAACAGAAAATAAAGAGAATGGTTAAACGTAAAAGAGAACAAAAGCAAGGATGGGAACACGTGTTTTCAGAGCAAGGCCACTGAGGCCATCAGAATGAGCAATTCATTTCTTATTAGTTTATTCAAAAAAAAGATACTTCTGAATATTTGCCTAGACCATTAATAATGTTTCTTGTGTGCTTATCAAGGCAGCAAACAACTCTCTGAAGCGTTTGGAAAGCGTTAAAGGAGATAGCTTAGTCCAAAGGGAATATTCCAAATGAGGAGGACAAGGCATGAGGAAGAGTGGAGTTGCCTACAAATGAAGCAGAGAACTGTGTCAAGGGCACTCACTGGTGCCACTTGCTGAGTACCCTGTGCAAAATCACTGGAATGAGCTTTAATAGTAGCTGGGATTTCTTCATGTTGTTTTCTCCTCATTCACAGGAGTTTACTTGAAAGAATTTTTTAAAATCATTTCAGTTCAACAAAGTATGTCCTTCTGCAGGCAGATTGTTTGAGGTCAGAATTGTTCCTGTGTAACACTGAGCTCTCTCTGCAGATGACTGACAGCGGGCAAGACTGCATAGCCTTGGCAGAAGGGCCAGGGCAGCACTGCTGCATTATCTGTAGGAACACGATTCCTTCATTTCCTCATGCTGAGAAAAAGTTGGGGATAATGATCCAGCCCCTACTCAGCAAGGCCTCAGTCCTCTCACAACCTCTCTAATCTACAGCATATTTAAAGATCAGACCACCTTCAAAGAATCACTTGACTTTATCTCTCCTAGTGTCTGTTCACACTGTCCTGGCCAAACTGTTTTACTGCATTTTATCTGCAAACTCACTGTGACTCATCCTGAATGAGGACACCCCCTCCTACTGCCGATCATCTGTCATCTTTCTGCTTCAGCTCTGTTTCTGTTGCTCTTACTGTAATTGTGATGGCATTTGCTATGGTTAAAGATGAAATACAGCTTCCCACAGTAACCTTCAGTTCTCATCATTTCATATGCATGTTTTAGTGAGGATTTTTAGGTCTGGCATTAGTCCTCTCCCCCTGTTACTCAAGATGAGTATCTGTCGTTTGAGACCAGAAACAGGTTTGATAACCTATGGTACTGGTGTTTTCACCTGAGAATGTTCAAAACCAGGTCCTGAAAGGAGACTTCATAATTTTTAGTTTCTAAACATTTCATGTTGTGAGATTTTCTCAGGTGTTTGATGATTTTTTATTAGCCACTTTCTTTCCTGCAGCACACCTCACAGAGCCATTGCTGAAGATTTATTTGGTGCAAGCTTCTTATCTCAATGTCAAATTTAGTTAACCACGGCCTGTGTGGGGACAGGTGATGCTTCCCCTGGGGCTCTGTGCTGACTCCTGAGGGGGGAAAACCACCTGGATGGGAAGGTTGTGGCAGAGCCTTAGGAGCAAGGGACATCCCAAATGCTGTAACTGCCAAGTGACATCCTTTGCTGTCCAGAGAACTAAACACTTCTAAGTTTCTCCTCTGTGAAGAAAAGTATTATCTACCTAGAGAACAGCAAGAAGTATCCACCCAATAGGGACAAAATACCTGTAATACTGAAAATAAAGTTTGCCACACTTGTGACAGCCAGATGGAAGGGTCTATACAATATCTTACTAGTTCTGGAAGGGGAGTGGGTGAATTATTAGTCTGAAAATACGCATTTTGTAAATTCTCCCCGAGGACAGAAAAATGAGACAGACAACCCTCAGAAAGCCAACCCTTCTGATTGGGATATATTTGAAATCTAGGGACTAAGATCTGCATTTTCTATGTACACAGGACTGAAACGTTCACACTGCATGATAGTAAGGAATTAGGTGGATCAAGATTAAGATTTAGTCAAGTATGCAAAGCTGTGCTTAACTCTAACCTTAAGCACCAGAGCTTTCCAGAGCATGCTTTCTTGAGCCCCACACTAAGTCCTATTGTCCTCAGTTTCACATAGGCATAAGACTTTTCTTGACTCTGTGTGATAAGCTATGCCAAAGTATACAGTCCAGAAAAATTCAGAGGCAAGATACTTTAAAAGCAGCATTACTAAGCTTCCTCACTGTCTTTCCACACAGTCACAGTAGCTAAATCTGCTTTTCAACAGGTAAGTAATGTTTTGACATTATTTTTTCATTACAGATCTTAGCCACAACAACAAATTAAGCCAAAAGGAAAATAAGTATAAATTACTTTTCTGTTTCAAATAAGAATTCAATGCCATACTAAAGCGAGTGAACCTTGCCAAGAGGTTTCAAGCTCCATCTACTGACACTAAAGTGAAATTGGAACTCAGCATGCTGAGTTTTGGGTCTATCAACATAAAACCAAACAAGCAGATTCATTGTCTTTGTAGAATTTCAGTCCATTATGCTGTATGTTACGTATGTTATATAACATATGTTCATCCATCTTAGTTAAATATTATTATTTACAAAGTATTATGTCATCTGCTGAGTTACATGAGCATAGAAGGACTTTCATAACTGCTGCATGAAATGTCAGGCCACTCATAAATAACAATTTCCATACAGCTAAACCAGGAAAGGCTCTAGTGCTGTTTCTTACAGTACTGACATCACAAAAACGTATTTCCACAAGGCTTTGGCCTGCCCTGCTTATACTTAGTCATTGAAAACACTCTTCAGTGGTATCAAGGGAGGACCAAAATGTACTTGTACCTGCAAGTGCTTGAATGATTAAACAGGGAGGGAAGATCTCCCTTCAACTGCCATAACGTGAGGGAGCAGTGCATGGCAGCAGCTGAGGTTGCCTGCACAGAGACTGTCTCACCCTTTGAACAAGCAGACAAAGGGAATTTGTTGTCTCAAATACATGCATTCTGTATGCCCTTTCACATACACTCTGCCTCTTGACAAATATAAAACCTCAGGGACTGGAAATAAATTAAATTATCACTTTGAAGAGAGGCAACAGCTACTTCTATCTGCAGTTTTTATATCAGGTGGGGCTTTTGATAAATTAATAGTACCTCAGGCTAAAATCATATTAACTAAATGGGCACCAGTTCAATTGTATGCATATATGAGAAAACAAAATCAATCAGCTAAAAAAGAGAACAGCAAGGCTTGTGTAATAGGCATCGTGCAAATTCAGATTGTCTTAATTTAAGCTACTTCAAGAAAATACACAAGGCAAGTAGAAGTATATTTCTCCCTGAATGATGTACAATAAATATCACAGATTTTCAATCTCATTGAGCCAAAAAAAGAAAAAGAGGCAGAGAGCAGGAACAGCCCTGCCAAGAGTCTAGTGTTCAGAATATTCAACAATCAGAAAAGGCTGTGATTAGTGTTAATAGAACATAACTTCCTATCCGTTTCTTGTTTATTTACTTTTGAGAGAACATTCTTGCCTTAAATTGCATCCTGTTTCCAAAAAAGCCCCTATGCTGCAGTCTTACATTTACCAAGATTAAGAAAGTAGGTCGGCAAAGTCCCATTAATCTGCATCATGTGTCAGCTGAGTGGATGTGCAAGCTCCAGTTGCGACTGGGACTTCCTCCCTGGTCATCTGTCCCAGAGGCTGACTTGCTCACCTTCTGTTAGATCACTTTGCAAAGCTCACCCTGCACAAAGCTGGAAGCCCAAATCCCTTCCCCACTTTCCTGTGTTTTGCACTACTGCCCATCATCTTCACCCTCCGATCTCCTCCTTTAGCTTTTATGATTCTGCCCTCTCCTGGCTAGTCTCCCTTCTTGTTTTCTCCTTCCTGATGCAAGAATCAAGGGGACTCTCACACAGATCATCTCATGACCCATCTTTCCCCACTCCATACTTAGTAGTTATTAGAAAAGCGTCCAAGTCATCACCCCTGAAAAATGCTGGTGACTACATAAGCAATATATCTGCTGTTTTTCAACCAGCTTTATTCTCTGGGGATCCCCATTCCCAAACATGGGGTCATCCACAATATCTTCCCTATTTTATTACTCAGGAACAACGGCAATGAGGACAAGACTCTCAGCATTATTTTTGACTTGGACCTCTCCATGGCATCTAAAAGCCCTGTACTGATGCAGCTCAGAAACCAAGAGTTATATATGGAATGTATTCACCTTAAATTCCCAGTCTAACCAGTCCAAAAAGTTGTGCAAGCTAGGTCCTTGGTAACTGAATTTCCCAGTGCAGGTTCTTGACTCTGACACCTTTCTGAACTGGGGTGAATCTTCCATGTATTTTTTTAAATCTCAAAGTCATTTCAAATGTTGACTTTTTCTGTAATTTTCAGATTTGAAGTGGACTTTACTCTTTATTTTTTTAAGTAATAAAATATTAGCTGTCAAAACAATGGTGAAAATAATTGCCTTAGACACTCATTTCAATAAATACTCAGTAATAATTAAACCTATTTTGGCCAGCTCTGCTCTTGGCAGATGCTATCCTGTCACCCTTTATTTGTTCCAAAATGTTTGGCAAAGTCATAAGCCTGGAACTTGTTCCTGTCACTCCCTCAATGTCCTTACTCTTCCTCCTCATTCAATCTAGCTCAAAATCTCTGGCTTTGAAGTGACGCCAGAGCTTCTTACTGAGCACACCAGCTTTTCTGGGGCTAGCTGTGGAGCTGTGTTTTACAGAGATGTCCTTGACTGTCTGAAATTGAATTGTTCCATTCTTTTTTTTTTAAACAACTGTTCTTTACTCTTTGGAGGAAATTTCCACAGATATCCCCCCGCCCCCTCCAGGATCATCCTAGGCCAGAAACATTATAGACAAAACCTGAACTGTGAATAGACTTTTTACATAACTTTGTTACTGCTATTTGACAGGTACATTTCCCAGTCTGCTCACTGACATTTTTGCTTTTGTTTCATCTTATTCTCACATAGAGAATTCTATCCCTATGCTAATGGTGTTTCATGCAGGATTAAAATAATGTGGATAAAAGAAATGTTCACCAATATTTACTATTGGTAGTCTAGTTCCTCTTAGGAACAGCTCCATCCTAAATGATGACTCTACCTGTAGAAAGAAGCCCTGAAGTAAGTGCTCAGAAATTACTGCAAAAAGAGACTCCATTCTGGACTAAAAAATATTATTTTTTTTTTGTCAGCAGATTGATAACTGACTGAGAATAAAACCTAACTTAGAATTGTGTTTATCTCTCAGCTCTAGCTCTTGAAAGAGCACAATGAATGGATGAAGTAAGTAATTGAAATGAATTTCTACAGAAACCAAATTCTCCATGTCTACATTTAACTAACAGAGTGAGCTGTTGTTAGAGGCCATGAAAGAGGGGAATCTTTCTGGCAAGTCAAGTGGGAAATACAAAGACTTAAAATGTCTGTCTCAAGCGACAGAGTTTTCCTGCCCCAGCTCCTTGATTCACACTTCAGGTTTCTGGTTTAGACACATGAAGGCAAAGTCCTCTTCTGAAAAAAAACTGTTACAGAACAGCTTAACAAAGAGAAACTGTAAAATTTCAGATGTTATCTAGAAAGTAGATGATGTGACTTCAAAAAGTTGCTGTTAGATGCAAATGCAGAAGAGCAATTCACGGTATCATAGCTCTAAGTCTTATAAAACTGGAAAAAGAGGAAGAAGACTCAATATGGTATAGCTCTGCATCTCAGTTTAGCACTCCAGCCTTTTACTTTTTTCTCGTTCCATTGTTGAGTATTTCTTACCTCACCTTCATGAATATCATGGTAATATCTGATGTGATTTATCTGTTGCAGCTTCTGACTGCCTTAAGCATCCTGTTCAGTTGCAGGTATGAAGGTGAACCCATTCAAGAAAAAGGGACTAATCATTTTAATAACCATTTTAACTCAGTTTAACACTGAGACCCTTAAATAGTCAGAATGTGAAAGAAGCTAAATAAAAGGAGCATATTTTGGTAGTTTCACAATATTGAAACAGTATTCCACTCATTTTTCCCAGAGTGCTCAGTGGGAAATGCTGGTATTTCCAATCACATAATTTGTCTTTACTAAGAGCAAAATTCTCCTTTAGTATTTCCTGGAGCAGCCTAAGGCACTGATAATTTCAGAAGATGAGAGCTCATAAGTCAAATATGGGGAATGACAGTGCTCTAGTGTCCAAACAACTTTGTATTCTTTATTTTGCCTTGCCAACTTGTCATGAGCAGACATTTCTCTTCAGAGCAATCTGGATGAGATAGAAGCAGAAATATTTGGAGAATCTGGGCCTAAAGTCATCTGATAAGGAAGCAAACCCTCTGCCTCCAGGAGACTGGGGGCAACTTCTCAGTATTTCTAAGTGGAAGATGACACATAGCTGGGGAAAACTCACTTCTCTCTTGCCTCTCAAGGCATAGTGGAACAGTAGAGAATCACAGCACTTTGTCCTCCCAAATCCCATCTGCACAAGTGGATGTGGGCTTCAAGAATATTTTGATGAACCCCGAGAGCTCATCAAAACAGATACAGTGAGATGAGAGGAGAATGCAAGAATAGTCAAAATACTGAATTCGTCTTAATCCGTTTTCTGTTTATCCCTGCTGTCCTTCTTTCCCTTGAAAAACAAGGATTTATCAGCTATACTTAATACAGGAATATATAAAGGGGTTTACTACAGAGGGGATTTCACATATATGGTGCCATACATTTTGCTGTGCTAGTTGGTGATGCATATTTTAAATCTACAGTGTTCTGCTGGGTATATTTTAACGTGCATAACTTTTACTCTACCATTTTTTCAATAGTTTTTCACCCTAGCATCTTTCCCTTTCCATTGCCATCCTGAGCATTGCTACAAAGCCCTCTCCATCCCATTATTTTGATGATGGCCATCCTCTCTTTGAACCATTCTATGTCTCTGCTATATCAAACAAAAAGGACTTGTCTTCACCATGAAACCCTTTCAGAATCCCACCTGGCCAATCCCTGTTCACTTTTGAAATACAAGTAAGTAAAGGCAACTTCATGGACATTTTGAGACTGAAAAAGTTGTTTTCCTTTGAACCAGAATGAAGTAGAATATGTCTGTGCATTCCCTGTCCATCTTTTTCACATTTTCTGACCAAACTTTCCCTGGGAAATTTGACTAGATTTTTTTTTTCTGATACAAAATGGTTGACTCCAGTTAAGAAAACATACTTTGATGGAAATGCATTTGGCTGAAACTGTTCCAAAGCTTCAGCTCTAATTACCTCTGACTTGTAATCAACCCATGATATCAGCCTCCCACTGCAAATTTGTTATAGTTTCAAAAATTAGTTTGTTCTGCTTCCTCCCATGCTGCCCTTTAAACACGTACAAAGCTGCTTTGTTCTCTGTCTACCCTCACCCTGGAAGGTAGCCTTACAAAAAAAGTGGGTTCTGGTTGGGCCACTCAGTCTTTGACCCCACTGCCTCCTACGCTGAACAGTTTCTCCCCTTCTTGGACTGTCTTCCTCCTGCTTGCTATGAACAGTCATAGGCTGAATGCAGTGATGAATGAGACACCTTTTAAGTCTGTGCTTTTACTGCCCTTTCCCTCAGAGCTGACAGGTTTCTCATTCAGGTCTGTAGAGTTTCATGACCACGGTCACAATCATGTTTATAAAATGCTTTTACCTAAAGGGCAGTCAGGTTATGAATGATGCTGTACAAAGAAATTAATAATTCTCAAGAAAGTAATGCAGCAAAACAAAACAAACCAAAGTCAAATCAAAAAAACCTTTGCAATTTAACTTCTGGAAAGCACCTCTGAGTGAAGCAGAAAATTCAATTTCATCAGAAACCTTCTCTAGGATAAATTTCTCGGGATAAGAAGGAAATTTGTGATTAAAAAGACAGGAGCTTATCTGATCAGAATACCAGTAGTAGGTTTGTATTCATAGCATTTCATTTCAGTTCCCCACTTAATTTGGAGAAGCAAATGCACTGGATGCTGGGCTTCTGTTGTTCTGAGTTTCTGGTTTTGTTCCTCCCTTAAAAAAAATTCTTTGGGATCTGATTTCATTCTAGAGCAAACCCAAACCTTACCATGAAACTGCAAAATCTTTCAGAGAATGAGAAACAGGATGGTTTTCATCCACTTTCATTGGCAAGTGTCCACAGTTTCCACAAAACATATTTATTCTGAATTGATTCTAAGCCCCAAACATAAGTATTTTGTAGTTGGTCAAACCTTGACCAGCTGTTTCCTGGAGGCCTCCTGTGTAGCACAGCAATAGTCATTGTTACTAGGAAGACATTTATTGGCAATCTGTGATTGTGTCCCATTGATTTTCTGTTCTTGGCACAGAAATGCCATTTAACACCCCCTACAATTAAAATGTGAAGTGACACATGTATGTGTGGAAGTAGATAATATAATGAACTGCAGAAACGATTCCTTATTTCTAACAGGAATGCAAAACCATGGCACTTACCTGCAAAGTATCCTTTGTATATTCACAGAAAATTAGCTTGCTACTCTATGACACTAATTGGATGCATATATTAGTGGGTTTGTACTCAGATGCATGCAGGATTTCCAATGTAGGCCAAAGACAACACAAAGTTATTCATGTTGCAGTTCATGTTTAAATTCTCTGACCCCTTCCTGATTTAGCCCTCTGAAAATTCCAGTGTATTTTTCCCTCTGTCCACCCCCAATTTCTTATCAGTCGTTTGTGGATCAAAAGAAGTCCTGAGCGAGTCCAGAACTCGCTTTGTTTTCCACGCACAGAAGAGGGGGACAGTACAATCATTACTGTCTACACAAACATTTTGTCTGGGGAAAACCTCGTCGCTATGAATTCAGTCATTAGCAACAGCTATTTTTTGTTGGTACCCAGATTCTTCCTGCTGTCACCAGATGGCAGCCTCGCCATAGTTCAGTGAGATGTGGGGTTCTGATGTGCGGTTCAACGTTGGACTTGTGAACATTTTCCTTTCCAAGAGGTTTCGCATTCGTTTCTTTGCTACACGCACTCTGCATCTCCATCTCAGTGGTCTGCAGTCATTTCTAGCTGGAAGCTGGCTGCACATGGCCAGCCTAAGTCAGTTTGTTCTGCTGTCTGCAATTCTCTTTACTTTGTCATTGCTAAAAGCACTGATGGTGAAGTCCTGGGAAGAATCAGTGTGTTTCTTTGGTCTAGGCGAAGGTCAAGAATAGAGAATTCCTGAGGTAAATCCTGGTGAACTTACTCAATGCCCTCTTTTCTGTGCTTGTATGCAGAGAAGTTTATGTGCTGTGGTTACAGCTGTGTGTGCAAAGGAACCATGGTGTAGGGGCACTTCTGTGCTGCACACAGAGCTGCTTCTTCCTCCCCTCCTCTATGCCTCATCTGGCAGGATGAATTTGATGAGGAAGAAAATCTTCTCTCTCCTGACCCTCCTCACATGTGTGAACATCTGCCTGAGCTACCAAACCTTCTTACTGGAGCCTTCCAGCAAACATGGGAGATGAAGAACAAGGTCCCTATGGGGTCAGGAGGACACCTTCACTATTGCAGATGACCTTGTTTTCAGATGCCAGCCAGATTAAGCTTCTTTCACCTAACTCATGTAGAAACCAGCAGCTTCCCAAGACAGTGGGACCTTGGGCTGCAGAAAGCTTGAGTAAGCAAAAATACAGAGACCTGGCACACGGAAATTAAACCCAAAAGCAGTACTCCAAACTCTCTTTACCTGATGGTATTGTCCTCTGCTGCCTGGCATTTGCTGGGGGAAAGAAAGCCACAGGGCTTTGGGTTTCCCATTAAGATGTACACAAGATGCAAAATGACACAAAATGCAAATCTTTGTGGGTGATTCAGAGCTAATGAATGACAGCTCAGTGCAAGGAAAGGCTCAGGATGTGCTCAGGAAAAGCAGGTTTTGTTATAACCTACCTAGCAAATAAATGATACAGAAAATCACCACCAACAACAAAATGCTGTGTGGAGAAAAGGGAATGCTTTGAAATAATAATAATAATCATCATGATATACATGAGTTAGGATTGTTTTCCATGCAGCATGGACAAGGATGATTGTTGAACACGTTGAGCAGAGCTGAGGTCATCCTGGGGCTGGAAGACCCCACTTTTCATTTGGGGAATGTGAGCAGCCAGCCTCAGGAGCAGAGGAAGCATAGCAGGGGCAACAACCCTCCCAGGTCACCTGCCCCCAGGCACTGGGGGGGCTGCTCCAAGGCTGGCTGTGCAGCTCTGTGTCATCACAGACTTTAATGTACATACACTGCAAGATGATTCCAACATCACAAGTAAATACCCAGCTATGCAAGGACTGTCACACTGCATTCTTAGCTGTCTTCTGCCCAATCTTCCCCAGATTTATATGAAAATGTTGATATGATAAAACCAAAATTAAGCATTTCCTTAGGGGCTGGTATTTTTTGAAAGAGGTGGGTATCCTTTAGCTCTCTTGTAGTCAGTGAAAAAAAAAGTCAGATTATTTTCTTTAAAAGTCAGTAGTTTAATCCTTGGGTCAAACTTGGAGATTTTATCCTTTTTAAACAAAGCAAAGGGAATATGAGGTATAGCAGCAGTGTTACTATTCTCTGCTGCCATGCCAGCACAGTCACGTTACTTCTGAAAAGAGAATGAGGTTGGTCTGAAATTAAATTATGGACTAAAATATCTATGAATTTTCTAGAATAAACAAGAATCTAAATCCAGATTTTGGAGTGAGTGTCGTAACACTGGGCCAGATCTATCCCCTTGCAAGGAATACACTTTAGCTTGGGGATTTTCTGGCACCATGAACCAAAGTCTGAATTTGGTGCTTGAGCCATCTTTGATTTACTGTTATCAGATATCTAAAGGAGGAGATTTCTCCCACTGCAAGCCCCTACACCTTTGGATTAGAAAACAGAAGCTCAGAGAGAGTGCAAAGGTTCACAGGGGTGTGAGGTGAGAAATACTAATAAAACCTTTGCTAATCAATTGTCTTGGTTAAAACACTTTCAGTTCATGAAGATCCAGGATGTGTCTGCAGGATCTCTCTTTTAAAACTTGTCACCCTGAGGAGCTCTGTGTAGCCAAGAACATTTCTCTAGTGGTTCAGTTCTAGGCCAGAATTTTCTAAATTCTGAAATTTATGCACAAATCACTTTCAAATGCAAGTCAGATTTATTTTAAAGATACAAAATCAACCCTTGCAGAGCTTGGATTGAACATCTTCTGAGCTAAAGATTATTCATAGATACTTAGGGGTGATGTGTTTGTGATAGCTAATTTTAAGATCTGAAACCTGTAATGAGCTCCAGATACTTACACAGATGGTACTACAGGAATATTGTCTTAATTTTCTTTCTCATTTCCTTCCCTTTTAATAAGATGTTCCTATAATTAAACTAGCCTAAGGCTCGATTCAGCGGGTAATAACTCATGCTGAGGTTCAGTGAGAGCCTGAAGCTAAATATGCTTAGATATGAATAATACACAGTTATTTTCCCCCTGCTGCTTTTACTGCCACATCCCTTGGCTTGTTTGAAATGGGTAAGTGAACACAGAACTTACGAAGCCAACAACATTGTCTTCTCCCAAGGAAAGTGCTTTCCCTGCCTCCACCCTGTCCATCTCTGCAGCTGAGGTCTCAGCCAGGATGGTCTTTGTGGCAGAGCCTCCCCGGAGCCTGCACAGCACCCTGAAGGTGTTGCTGTGTCCAGAAAGGAGCCTCATCCTCCGAGTGTGTGCACTCACAGCCAACTGTGAGTGTGTGGATCTCACAGTCATGTGCTTAAAGTCATGCACATGCACATACAGTTGCAAGGATGGGGCTTTAATTGGAGTTTGAAGCCAGATGTCCACAATAAATGAAGAGGCTCATTAGTCGGCATGGAAACCAGCTCAGCACAGGAGCCCACTGAGGAGCAGGCAGAACTCTGGCTGCTGAAATCATATGGAGGTAAAAAGGTTTTCAAGGTTTTTTCCTTGTTCCTTGTCAGCTCCCATAGCCAGGAACATACAGAGCCCAAATTGTTCACGAGGTGGATTGCTTATTGGTTAAGAACACCTCTGAATGCAGAAACTTTAACGATGTCATAATTCCTCTGATTTAAAATTATTGTCTCCTTCTTTCTCAAAAAATCCCTTAAAGTCCTTTGGTTCCCCATTTCTGTAGCCATCTTCTGGAGTCTGTGAAATCCTCAAGTAACCCTGAAACCTGGCTTATCATCCAGGCACCACAAGAGAGAAACAAAGAGCAAGTCAGGCCCTGATCAGAACAGCCAAACTGCAGTCATTGTGCCATTAAAAAAACTAGCAACAAAAATCCAGCTGATATATTAGGAGCCTATGACTGGAAATAAAGATATGGATGTTGTTCAGTGTTTTTTATTGCTCAGGACTTTATATTCTTAAATCATTATGCAGTTGTTGATACTGTACTGTGTTTATTCTGGGTTGATCCATGTGTAACTGAGGTCAGCCCCTGGCATTTATAAACATACTTTGTTTAGTCTTGGGTTTTATCCCACCGTAAAAGTGAGCAATTAATAAATAAAAAAAGCTGACCACACAAAGGACAGGGTTCCAAAATCAAGATGCTGGATGTTTTACTCTGGTTTGAATACCAGGGCTTCAGAGACTTACATGGACTTTTAAAGCTGAAAGTAGAAAAAGTCCATGTGTGCCTGTACACTGGGAATCAACGGAGCCCGCCCGCTTGAGCCCAGGATTAAGCGTGCGAATTGATCCCGACACTCTGTCAGCAGTACCCAGAGCTCAGCTCCAACTGGGCCTGCCACACACAGCAGTTGTGGGTTCATGCCACCCCGTCTAAAGATAGCGAAGTATGGCCAAGGAGTCTTTGCTCTTGTTTCAAGCTCATTAGATGAGTGATGACAGGTTATAGTAGCGGTCCCTCGTGGCCAGACAACAAGCAAGGCCCCCAACTGCTGCTGTCCACTACAATTGCAGTTGAATTTAGCCAGCTGTTGTAACAACCAGTGCAGCCTCAGAAACAGACCTCCCTGCGCCCTGGTTTAACCAGCTTTCAGCATTTTTTATCAGTTCCCCTGCAAGGTGCTGCTCACCCGTGAGGCTTTGTGCTGAAGCATATGGCTCTATCCTCTGGCTTCTTCTGTTGACCTTTGTATCGGCAGAAGCCCCTTCCTCTTAGTTGTCTCCTGACTTTCAGGCTGAGTCTGAACAGAGTATTTGCATGGGAAGAGAAAGCAGGTAGCTCTCCTAACCCCCCCTGCTTCTCTCCAGACTGACTGCTCAAGTTTATGTCCTTTCTTTTAAGAAAGAGGTGGAGGGAAATATCAACAGGGGGATTTTGTTTTCCCAGCCTTCTTCGTATATAGTAACAGTTCAATATCAATGTGAATCCTGAGTTTGTTTATGCAAAGGAAGCAATGGATTTTGTCTTTGTTGGGAATAACTGAAAATATTTTTCCTCTTTGACCCTTTGGGGAAAATAAGCAGAGTCTAAATATTCTTCTTTGAAGCCCAAATGCTTCGATATTCTGAATATATTTCTGAAGAATAATGACCCACATGATTGATTGGGTTGCATTATAAAGAGTTCAAGAGGAGGAAAACATCCTAGACTTTGTTATTTGCCAGTGTGCCCATAAAGTTATGACCTCTTTTCTGTTTAATTTGCTAGTGGCAGGTATAAATACATATCTACCATCCAGTTCTATTTGCCAAATTTGTATTAGCAGTTAAAACTAGAAAAAGCCCTCTTAGCTGATTTCCAGTGTGCAAAAACTTCTCACAGTATGTGGGAAAGACTTTGTTTCTGTTCTGTGGACGTGTTGATTCATTGCTCTAAATATTTTCTAGTAAAACATCACGCATTATTTGATGCAGATGAAGGCGAGGCAGAGAGCCAAGCATGGGGCACGGTTTGAGAACATGATGAGACCTTTGTGGTTGTTTAAGTCATGTTTGAAAATAAATTGTCATAATAACAATGTTTTATTGAGATATTGCAGCAGCTTTCTTATTTCAGTCACTTGTTTTCAGCTCTCAGAAAGACAAGGGTCTTCCTTCTTTCCAGAGATATTATTGTGCATAAAGTATCAAGAATCACTGAACAAAGTGCAGAACCAAATCCAAACAGAAAAGAGCCTTTTTATGAAAACTCCATCACAATTCTGTGCAGCAGTGAGAGATTTGTTCTCTTAATGGCTCCGAGTTAATACATTCTGAGTAATGTCACATTACTAATTATTACTAATTTTGTCCTAGTTATGGAAGTACTTCTGTCTTTCAGTGGGAAGCTATTCAGTGATAATTTTAAGCCTGGATTTCATTTTCATGGTTTTCTCGGGCAAGTTGTTTTCTTGTAAAGAGGACTCGATGTCTCAGTTGTCCTTGTTCAGTGTGACTGTTAAAACTTGCCACCTTGGCCCATGATGCATATTTTGTACTCATAATATGCACTAAGGAATGAATTCTAACTGCAGGGAAGTTAACAACTTCTCTACCTTAACAGAACCAGGATTTGCTTCTGGTTGCTTTGCCCTTTCACACATTCCTTATGTCTTGATGCAGACTCTATAAGGTAGATATTGAATTTGCAATTCATATTGAATTTTAAAAAAAGGAATTAAAGTTTAACCCTGGTTCTAATCCTAATGGAAAACAAGAATTTCCTATGAACAATTCATTACTGTGCTATTAAGTAGGTTAAAACACACTGCCTCTAGCATTTGCAGTAAATATTTGTTTATGGATTATCTGGGAACTCCACAAGTTTCTGACTCTCATTTAAGATCCGAAAGATTTAAGCAAAAGTATTTTTCCTCTTTTTTTTGTGTTTTGTTACACAGCTCAATTTCCCCTACATTTAATTCATTGAGTATGCAGTAAGATTATCCATTGTAAAACTACCTCTGTGGTAATACAGTGTTTTCCCCTCAGTGTTCACTGAAGCTTTGCTCAGCTGCATCACTATTCAAAGCTGGATGTGAATTCCTCACACATTTTTACAGTGCTTATTGCTGCAATAGCTAAGTGCAACACACACATTAATATGTGTATATTCGTGTCATCTTTGTGAGGTCATAAGTGGTGTTACACTGTCAGTTTATAGCTTACAACTGAGACAGAGAGCCCAGCATCAATAATAGTGACTGCAGGTACTCAGCCTGAGATCCTTAAGACCTGTTTTTTTAGAGGGTAAGTATCATGCAGCACATACATTTAAAGTGAAATGTTGGTTATCTTCAGTTCTATCTGTGAGGGCTTTGTTTTTCTGTAGATCTCAGTATTTCAAGTCATGAGATAATAAAAAATCTGAGTTTTAGCACTATGTAAGAAAGATCAAATCAAAATAACTAGCCAGCCTGGGTGACCAGGGCAGTGCCAGGTAAGGAACATCCTGTTGCACAGAGAGAGGGGCATCATGTCCCAGAGAGCTACTGCCCAAACAGACAACACAGACTGCTAGAGGGAAAGCCTTATTTCCATTTTGTCAGGGATTAAAACAAAATAGTAGGCAACTATGTGACTATTCTGAAAAATGCATGTGATGTATCACCAGCCACTTACAGCTCAGGAAATCTATCTGAAATATAGGTGCAAAAACAGAGGTCAGAATGGCCTGAGGGTGTATGCACACCAGCCAGAGTGGAGATGTTGCACTGTAGGCGCAACAAATGCTGAGCTATTTCTTGACAGCAGGAACATGCAAGAGCTCTTGGCAGCAATGCTGTTTGATTTACGTTGAAATAAATCTGAAAACTTTGACTGAGCTGCAGGGTCTGTGACCTACAGTTTAGGTAGATGAAGGTATGAGAACTTTTGGCTCCTCCTGTCAGATCTGGAAGGGAGGATCTTGACCCAAAGTCCAGGACAGAGTTATAAAGTCAATCTTTTCTTGAGGGAAAAAAAGCTAGTATTAATACAGGTCTCATCTAGAGTATTAGTAAAGAGATGAGCTGCAGTCAGGAAGGAGCACAACAGAGTTGTTTGGAGACAGCAAGATGATCTGTAGCAATTCCAAACTGTTTATCACCTTCATTCACTAGAAAATATGTTGCTTTAGAAGAAAAAGAGGAAGGAAAGAAGCAAATGCTGTGTCTGACATTGTTACTCACTTCCCTGGCTTACCCTGGTGCCCTGAATTAAACCCCCAAAACTAACAAGAAACTGTTTCCCAGAAAACAGTCTCAGACTAGTATGTTTTTTCAGAGTTATTTGCATTCGTGTTTATTTCGTGTGAGCTGGTGAAAGTCCCAAGGGTTTACCTCTGACAAAAAGAGTGGGACAAATACACATGAGTGCCCAGCAGCTCAACTGAGCTGTGGTGAGGCTGCCAGAGGAGATAATTCTGCCAAGTGAAATGGCTTCCAGGCTGTGCACTTGTGTGTCAAAATGACATTAGTGTATTTTGACATAAGTGCTGTCTTTTATCAGGGATAAGCTTCAAAGGCACAGAGACGGAGAGATGGGAAACTGGAGGTTGACAGGAAAAATAGAAGTTGACAGAAAACCATAAAGAGAATTTGTTAAAGCAAACCAAACACTCGGAGAGCCAGCGATACCTTCAAGAATCAAGTCTGGGCATGGTAAATAAATTTTCTCTGCAAAAAGCAATGGAATTTGAAAATCCTTGTGTCTGCTCTACTGTCTGAAGCTGCCTGCCCACTGCAAGCTGATGAAAGAAGCTTACACCACATGGAGAGTATGGAGCTAGTTAAAAAAGATTGATATGCCTGCTCATATGTAACATAAATTTGGGACAACTTAGATGCTTATCTAAATAAAACTCAACAAGGAGCTCCAGAAAGCAGGGAAACACTTCAGTTTCACAGCTTGAGGAACGGATACTTTCAGAATTTAAATTATTTTCCAAAATTTACGTGCACTGCAGACCTCTAATAATACCAAGACCTGAACGGGACATTCCCCATCCTAACCTGGAGCAGAATCCCACAGTTCAATTCATCCTTTTCCAGCAGAACTGTTGTGGATTTTTAACAGTGCAACAGTACTCACAGGCTGCCTGGTCAGAGACTTCCCCTGAACAGTATCTCACTGATTGATTGCAGAGTACCTGAGAAGCTGGATTTGTCACTTGGAAGTACAGAGGAAGAGGAACATAAAGCTCTATTTCCAGCAGTTATCACTGAGGTTTCCTACCTCTTTGCTTAGCAACTCAGAATTTCCATTAAATTCCACAGGCCAAAACCTTGCTGAATGGGGTTAAAGGTTTCTAACTTCACATCAACAAAACTTCCTGCTGGAGTGATTGTTATGTCCAACAAGGTAGGTCATTTCCCTCCTGTGCATTTTCCTCCTCTTATCTCTGGTGACTCCAAAAGCACATAGGATTCACAGAAGCTAAAACTAAAACAACAACCTACATCTGGTCAATCAGGTCATCTCTGATCTTTCGGTCAGTCCCCTTTGACAACACACAGTCAATAAAAGTGCTCAGAGATGACAGCAAGTTTAATTCCCCTATCCCTTTCACAGCCTTGAAGCCTGCAGAAGACAGAATGATAACTTTCAGCTTCTTAGCCAAATTTCAACAATCAAAGAAGTGTGCTGCCAATTACAGATGGTGTGGCTTCCTCTGACAGCTGTATATTAGCATGATTGATGTCTGCTCATCTCTGCTAGAGTCCAGAAGCTTCTGCAGGGCACACATGAAGATCAAAGACTTCTATCTAAGTCCCCTACCTCAAAATATTTACTTGCTGTCATCTGGAGAGATAGAGAGAAGTCATGGCCTTAACATCTGACAACTGACTTGTGATGCTACTGCTGTGTCCCATTTGCCATGAGTGTCCCCAGTGATATAAATAGGATATTGCAATGCCTCCAGAGGAGTAGTTTCCAGACAGAGATAGCTAGATCAAATTCAGCCTGGATAAGGCAAAATAAATACAGCCAGGAATGGGGAATCACTAGGAAAATGGCCCTCCATGGAAGTATACGTAGAGATCATGAGCCCTAAAGATCAATTTTGATTCAGATGGAGTCTCCAGTCCTCAAACCCAGATATATGTGCTTAGATTTGCTTCTCAGGTTGTTGTTACTGCTTAATACCATGCACTACATCATGATTCAGTCACTTCAGCCACTTAAGGCTGAAGAAAACATTCCATCATCTTGTCTGGCAATATATTTATACAACTGCAATATCATCACTAGACTAAGCTGGGAATCACCGAGGGAACAGATCAGCTCCATGGAAGTTTAGGACATTTTGAGACAAATAAAGAATATTATAAATAAAAAAAAAGAATATCTTAGAAATATCAGCCGTGTAGCCCACAAGTGAAAGCTGCCTTTTAGAGAGCTGCTTTTCTTCTCTCTTTAGAAGTTCTTTTTAAGCTTCTCATAAACAAGATTTTACTGTCTAGCACAAGGACTAGCAGAGCAGTGACAGCACAAGTTAAAGGACAGTTTGGAAGCAGTGTTTGTTGACAGCTGGGTATGCTGCTGCACAGATTTCCAGGCAAATTCTGGTATTTAATAAGTTTGTACCAGGTCCACAAAAACATTTCAGTACTTGACTCCCATTAAAATCCCAGAAGAAATCCCCAGGAGTTCAGCACTTGCTCCAATCAGTGCATGTGAGCAGCAGTCCTCCCAGTCAGGTCGGTAATGAACTGTGAAGCCAGCTGCCACAGCAGCCAGATGCATTTGAAAGAATGACAATTTTTAAGTCCACTTGATTTGGAATTCCCTAATTTTATGCCTTAAGCAATAGTCCCAGTTTTATTTAAATGCCATTTTGTTAATCTCTTTTCTAGAGTGCTCAGGACATGATCTGACAGTCATTGAACAAGAAACAAAAACTGCAAGTCAAGACTCTTGAACTGCACTGCTGCCTGCAGTATCTTAATTCTATATATAAGATCAGACTTCATAAACTGATTTAATCTTTCACCCACCTCCACTGACCTTATCACAACAGTCAAGGGTTAAACTTGACATTTTGGATCTGGACATTTGGAATTTTTACTGATTCCTAATAGAACTTTTACTCTGGTCTTTTCCAATCCCAGGAAAAGCAGCGATATTTCAGGATGTTTATCTGAAGGCATGTTGAATTCATATTCCCACAGTTAATTCACAAATTGTATAGCTAATTTTTTTTTTTAACTGTTCATGGAATTGAAGTCAACCTGTCTGTTGTTCCCAGTACATTTTGCAGTGCTTGGATTTCTGGATTTTTGCCAAAGTGTGGTATTGTTCAGGTCTTTTGTCTTGCCATTAATGTTCTTACTGTTACGGTTTTGTCAGTTGGGTCAATGAGATTAGATTTCATTAGCACAGCAAACCAAAAAAAAAAACCCTACCCAACAAAAAACAACCCACAAGTTATTAGATAATCATTAAAGCACATCTGTTGCCTTTTTCAGAGTGCCAAAGTCTGAATTCCATTGAACTAGTGACATGGCACTTGACCAGCGCTTAGTTCAGCTATGGTCAATGAGCTGCAAAAGGATTAAAATATTAGCAGTTAGTTGATTCAACCTAATCCCTGGCACTTTTGTTTAGATTGCAAAGAAAGGTGCCTAGAGCAAAAGAGAATGAAACAATTGCAGTAAGAAAATGCTAACATTTTTGAGGCCATTCCACAAGCTGGGATGTACTGGTGCTCCACCTTGCTGTTATGCCAAGACGTTCCTCATGTACTCTAAATACATTTTCATGTACTTCCACCCTGAGTCTGTTCAAAAGTCCCTGAGAACTTCTCAACCTGAAAGTCAGGCTGTTAGGGAATGGAAACAGGTAGTCACTCCATCATCCATAGCCCTGAAGTGAACAGCAGTCTGGACTGTGAATGAGTATCATGTCTCAGATGTCAGCTGCTTTTCTTTTTTCAGAAACTCCTGAAACATCTTGTGGCAAATATTTCACATCATAGGCTTTTGTAATGTATCATTTCAGTTTGGTTTTGTTTTTAAGAAAACTTGTATATGTTATGTATATATCTTAGCCAAGTACTGGAAATCATGTTTTTACAGACAAAAACTAGGATTTCCAAAGAGGCCTTCACAGAAGGAAGCTCTTGATTCTCATCAGATGTCACTTGAGATTTAAACTTAAGGTCTTATCGCAGAAGCACTGTCCATGTGTAATCAGGCAGCTGCCTATCTCTAATTCTACAAAGTTATTTTGGAATTTACAGAAGAAGAAAAGGAAAAACCTCTGATCATTAAAATCACATAGGAGGCCACACACAGTTAGGAAGATTTACTATCCTTAAGTAACTCTCAGGATTTCTCATGTTCAACCTAAACCTCCTCTGGTGTAATTTGAGGCCGGTTCCTCTTGCCCTGTCGCTTGTTCCTTGGGAGAAGAGCCCGACCCCACCTCACTCCAACCTCCTCTCAGGGAGTTGTGGAGAGCAGAAGGTCTCCCCTGAGCCTCCTTTTATCCAAGCTAAACAATCCAGGTTCCCTCAGCCTCTCCTCACCAGACTCATGCTCCAGCTCCTTCCCCAGCTTTGCTGCCCTTCTCTGGCCCCGCTCCAGCCTCTCAATGTCCTTCTGGGAGAGAGGGGCTCAAAACCAAACCCAGGATTCGAGGTGTGGCCTCACCAGTTCCACATACAGGGGGACAATCACTTCCTTAGTCCTTCTGGCCACATGATTTCTGATACAAGAAAATAATTTCAAGCAGATTCGGAGAAATGGAAATTCTATTGCACCAGGTTTGATACTGATTTTCCAAAGACACATAAACCAAGGGGAGAGAGGGGTTAAGAGGCATGTCAAATTTAGCTAAATGTGGATGTACATTTACAAGTGATCAATTTTTATTTTTGAGCAAATCATTGTCTCAAGTGTTCTCTTCACGACTATTTCCAGCACTGCTGCTATCCTCCCATGTAGCTATTCCTGCTCTTGCACTCATTAATCCCAGTAAAGCCCTGCTCACACAATTTCTCTGTATTGTACTCCTGGAATACGCCCTCTCACATATTACTCACCTGAAATATCTGTAATAAACAAGTTAATTATGATAAGGCATCAAATCTGTAACAGGTGGTGAAAGGCAAAGGGGAGATAACCCTACAATTAGGAGTTTATAATTGATGAATGGTTATTTCATCAATGATTTTGTTTTTAATAAGTGTATTTTCTTTCTATTACTGACTTATCTGTTGGAAATTCTCTTCTAATGAGCAGGAACTGAGCAATATGACTTTGAGACTTCTTAACAGAGCAAAAAAAGTCATGTCTAAGAAAGCACAGTGACTGAGTAACTCCTATTCCAGCTAAAGCAATTAACCATTTAACTCAATCCTTACCTACATAAAGGTGCTTTTTTTTTCAACATTTATTAAAGCAGGTTCTACTTTTTTCCAGTCTTGTGACATTCAGGGACAAGAAGTGTGTCTATTACATATCCTGCTGCATGTCTAGAATAACACATGTGCATCAACAGTAGCTCACAAATTTCTGCTGCACATCTTTAAGTGATTTGTGTTCTTTGGGCTACAGTCTTATGCTCAAAAAATAGTCATTGTTTAAATTTTATTGGTATAAAATTTCCAGTTTAACTAACTGGTAGACTTGAAGGTCTCTGCATGAGGCTGATGCACGAGACCAGTCTTCCTCTTGTGTTACAACTTGGTTTTAGAAATCAGTCTGTGTATCTGAAGAAGCTGTATTGTGAATTCAGCCAGAAATTCATCTGGGGAGAACCTGACTTCTCTAGGTTCCAGAACAGGATGAAAGTCAAGAAATTCAGGATAAATGGGTGCAAGGGATCTTTGGAAAGAAACAGCATTTCTCAGCCTTTTGAAAAGAAGAAAGAGATACACATCATCATACACATGGGATTGGGACAAACATCCTGGATTCAAGAAGCCTAATTTTAGCTTTTGTGTGCTCCTAGGATGGACCAGCCCCATATCTCTGACTTTCATGTAAGATACCTCAGCTAGCCAGACCAAAGGGTGAAGCTGTGCCATCATTCAGGAAATAATTCAAAATTCACAAGATGAGAACTCGTGTCTCCTGCTGTCGAAGAATGAATCACGAGCTCCTCTAGAGCATGAGAAATTTGGATGCTGGTGTCCAGTCCACCAATGGCCAGTGTATTTTACACAGTGTCCGGTTAATGCAAAATAAGCAAAGCAAGACACAGGTTTCAGGGCTCTCCTTTTCTGTCTACTTACTAGAGAAAGGAACCATAGAAATGCAGTTTTCCTGGCTTAGTAATTCTTGAGGTTCTTTTTGAAGAATAGAACAATATTAGTGGAAAAAAAAAGAGAGCATATAGAACAAACTACAGGGGTTAACAGGAAAAACTCTAATCTTTCCTTTACTTAGCTATTGCTCTAGCAATGCATTTCCATATGAAAATATCCCCACTGCTCTAATGAGAATGGTCCTTCCACAGCCTTTGTCACTGATCTTCAGCCTCTTTGCACATGTTTAATACAACAGTGAAATGTAAATCTTCAGTGAGGCCGCCGACCATGTGACCAATACTTGTTAGAGCTATAAAATGGGATTGGGGCCAAAGTGTGATGCCATCTGGCAGCAGGTAATGCCCTATGGAGCATTACCTTCCTAAAGCAGGTTAGAGAAGCCCTAAGTCTGTTTTCACTTGCAAGGAGAGGCCGTTTGTTCTCTCTCTTCACATGCAGCTCTCACCTGTTTCTGGATCCTGCTATAATAAGAAAGCAAAACCCCGATTGCTCCTACTGATTTTGTATTATATTTGCAGATCCTGGCATTTCTTGGAAAGGACTTTATTGGAACACATTCCTAGATTTGAACAATCCTAACTTGAGGCATTTTGCTGAGGTTTGTTTTCCATTTTTAGAAATAAATATATGACCAAGTAGTTCAGAGGTGACAAAGGTCTGTTTCGTGCCTGTTTCATATGGATTTGTGGTAGAATCTCAGTGTTAAAAGCAAACAAACAGAAAGTAGCAGCCTGTGAGTTTGTATTGCTATCTGTCTCTCTCCACCTGCATTATTAACTGGGCACATTGCATTGTATAAATAAATTCTAACTGTCAATCAACCAGTTTCATGTTGTAAAGTTCAATCTGAGTAGTTCACTCTGTTCCCCAAAGCCCAGAGCTACTTGTAGCATTCAGGTCACTTCCCTTTTCCTAAGAAACTTCCAGTCCCTGTGACTCATTACACCAACTTCTGGACAATTATGACCTAAATATGACTAAAATGCTCTTAATCTGTGCGTTGATCTATCTACGCTGGTAATATACTCATACATGGACCTGCTGTGGTCACCATCTAACACCAGTTCCATCCAGTGATGTTAGGAACAAGTATTTCTTAGTGTCAGTGAATAAATACCTGCCAAGGGCTAGAATAAATTCCTCTGTAGTGTTTTAAGCCTGGGGAATTCAGTGCAAGGATTGCTAATAATAAAATAATGATTCATTTCTAATATTTTAGAAGAGCAGCAGCCTGATGCTCTTTCAGCTAAGCTCTGTGCTTTAGCATGCCATTTTATTCCCATCAGGAAAGCACACAGCACCTACTTATTTCAGTCCCTGGGGAAGTACTTACGAGAAAAATATGTCTGATTTTACCCAAATATCATCATGTATCCAACAAACTGTTACAATAAAGTAACCTACCTTGGTCACTCTAGCAGCCCATTATAATATCTCTGCGTGGCTGTCTTTAGATGGTCTAAGCCACATTCAACATACATCAGAGAGCCAAGAGGAGGAACAGCTTAAGGCATGAATAGTTTTTGATGGAAAATCTATATGCTAACATTGCACCACTTAAGGTGTTTGGCCTGTTTTTAAAGGTACACAAGTACGTTTTTATGCAGCAGACTATTGTATCTGTTATTGCATCCTTCAGATGGTACAATAACACCTTTCCCAGCAATCCAGACTGAACCAGCTAATTTGCTCTTTACCCTTCTGAAACAGTTCACTGTACTTAGGAAACCCCTGTTAGATAAAGATCTGCAGCTAGTGAGTGCTGTCATAGCTCAAGGTATTCTTCACTTCTGCATTCTATGTTTTATACACCCTGAGATCACATGCTGACTCAGGGAGATTAGTTGATTAGGGGTATAGCCCCTGCACTTCCTCTAGCAAATAGGTAGATTTTTAACAATCAGATAAGATATGACATAGAAAAAACAAACAAACAAACACCCCCCCCAAAAAAACCCCAACCCACAAACATCAGAAGTGTATCTTTGTTTTTATATGGAGAACAACAATGAAAGGCAATAAATATGACCTTCATTTTCAGAAAGAAATAATAATTTTGGAAACTTCAGTTTTCAGGTGCCTGAAAATGAGGAAACCATGGACATGACTTTGACAGATGGTGAGTGTAAATGCTGGCAGGTTCATCAGTAGTAAAGAATTAATCAAATAAAAATGATACACTGCTATTTTTAAATGTGGTTGTCATAAAAAAAACCAAAAGATATTTATTTCAATCATATTATAAAACCAATATTTGCATATTCAGGGTCTGAAAGTGAATGAAAATAAGGTTGCTTATGGTTTGTCCAGAAGTTACCTGTATCTTCTTCTGATGTATTTTTTTTTCCTTTTTCCTCTTGGCAACATTCAGAATATTGTAGGTCTAACATTTATGGCGAAGAGTTATGTTTATTGCTTAGGATGTGTAACATACTTCAGATAAAGACATGCAATTCTTTTAATTCTAATACCAGTTTCCAATAAATCTTATTCATAACACTGGAAAACTCCATAAAATACATCCTTCTTCTCATCATTCTTTCATTGTCAACAAATAGAGTTTACAGATATGAAAGGTTTTCTTTACAGGTATTTGAAAGTTTTTTTTTAATAAAAAAGCTTGTTGAATCTTTTCTTATCTCAAAAGCAATGAAGAGGAACAAATTAATAGAGTAGCTTCAGAGTATTTATTACTCACTGGGAGATACTGTACCAGACAGTCCATGGCTCCTAAAATAATTATCAAGCTTTTATTATTGTATTGCTACTACCTGTACTGGTAAACAGGTCACATGGTTTAAGAAGGAACTCATGGAGTAAGACAGAAAATGTTGGATAATGTTAGAAGCATGTGTACCCTAGGTTGAAGTCTTGTTCCATTTAGGTCAAAGACAAAAGATCCTGCTGATTTCAGGAGTCTTAGTCAAGCCTTAGGAATATTTTGCCAAAGTCACTCTGCCTGATAAAGCTTCAGGTTTATTTTTAGTCATACTGTAGTACCAGTAATTAGAGCAAGGCACTGATAAATTGTTCTGATACTCTCAGCTCCATTCCCAACAGCACACTCTTACCTGGGCAGACTGTATAACTTCAGAGAGTCTGCCCTCACAAAAAATACACCTTGTTTCTGCTGCAGAGGTGACACTGTCTCACTGCTGCAAGGCTGGCCTGAGCTGAGTTTCAGCCTTCTTGGCATTTCACCAGTGAGATATTGGGTATAAGTATTAATCACCTTCTGCCTCAGTAATTCAGATATGGAGTGAGGAGTTAGACATTAATATATTCATGTATGTAAACTCCAGCTAGCTACTGTTCATTTCTTCCTGGAGGAAGCACATGTGGTTTTAGAGCTTTTTGTTTTTCTAACAGCAGCACTTACAAGCTTGTCAAAGAAACCAGAGGAGGGGAAAAGTCACCACCTCAAGTTCTAAATAGATTTGTTCTAACATCTAGATTTCTGAGTATGTATGAAAAAGTTTAGCAAAGCATTTTACTTACCACAAGATGGCACTGTCTTTTATTTCTTTATTTCCAGCTAACACTGTCCACAGTCCTCTTGTGTTTCATCAGGATCTCTAAAGAGAAAACGATCAGATCTCAACAATATTTAACACACGTTTATTTTGTATACCTGTTTACTTTGACCACCTGCTCTCTTTATACTAGATTTGGAACATGCTGGGTTGTGGCTTGTGGTGTTTACTGATTGTAGGCATTATTTTCCTTTCACACTGTAAAATGTTTCACCTCACTTCTGCATTTTCAGCCTTAGATCAGCCTCGGTAAGCTCAGGCTTACTTTGGTTCACTAAATAAATGAAACAGAGCTTCAGATGTGAGACTAATCCAGATAGTCTCCTAAATGCAGGACCCTTGGTATTAATTTGGATGGACAGGGTCTGAATTTTGAATTGATAGAGAAATCAGGTGACACAAAAGTTTCTAGACAGCATTTCATACACTTCTAGTATAATAATGCCTCTTTTGCTGCATTTTGGGTTACAGCTTGTATTATATAAACCTATAAATATGACATTGTTGAGTAGATACTACTAAGGGTTCCCCTAATAGACTTGTACTGCCTGCAAGAATGGGGAGATTTGCAGATATTCATATTTATGTAAATAAATACACTTCCATTAGCTGAAATAGGAGACAGTTTCTATCTTAAGATGCATTCAAAACGTTGCCTGTTACCCTATTTATCTGGATTCATCAAGGTGCTGTTATGCACAGGATACTCACAAATAAGGAAGTTACAGGACACAATTTCTGCAGAATTGAGTCCCTAATAAAGTTTATTAAATTGCTTTTTGAGTGAAAAAGTTGGGTTTGTGCTTCTGTTGAAAATTGGATCGAAGTGTGCTGCTGTGAGAAGTGAAGACCCCTCCTGCTATAGTATCCCCAGAAAGTATCCAGTGTTTGCTTTCTCTCTTGTGAAAGAACATCTGTTGTGAGTGGTATGAGCTATCTTCTGGGTCTGACCCACCTCTAGTTACTCTTTTAATAACCCAAGTCAGTATGCACAGTAAGTAGGACATGCATGGGTCTCCTTTCCACATAATGGATAGGCAGCAGCAACCTTGCATCTGCTCTTGTGTTAGTCTGTCACTCACAATCAGGGGTTACTTGATGCCTAAAATAATTCCTCCCCTGACAACTAATTCATCTGGGAAGAAAAAAGACTCCATCCAGATGGTGGGAATCTCACAAGCTTCTATTTTTTTAAGTGGCAAAGTCTCTCTTTTTTTTTAATAGACACTCTATAGGTTATATAACATTCTTGGAACTATCCTGTGCTATTATCAGCCTTTAAATATATATTAGGCATTCAGAAAATAAGTCCTTTCCTGACCCTGAGAGACTACACTTCTGGAAATGTGGGCTGCTAAAATCTTTTACAAAAGCGAGCACCAAATGCTACATTTTTTCTCAAAATGGAAAAATTGAAAGATAGTGTGGTGGGGAAGGGAATGGGACAAAGATGTTTAAGTCTGTGCAGTGCTGATTTGCTGAGATTGTTGGCACGTGTCACCATCTGCAGACTTCTTGGTGGCCCATACACCAAGAATTACTGATTTTAGTTCAGCATCTAGCGTGTACCTCATTGATCAAGCCTGTGGAAATGGAGGGCAATTTGTAGTTTGTAACTAAGGAAATCAAGACATAATATTTGTGAAAGAAGGCCTAATTTCCCTACTTAAAGAATGAGGCTTCAGAAATGAGCCTTTAAGAAACATCTGCTCTGTCTGTTGAGAAAGCTTAAACAGGCTCACCCTGCAAGGCAGGGGGGTTCCAGTGTAATTGATTTTCTATTGTTCTTTTGTAAAAGTAGAGGACATCAGCCAGCAGGACAGTTGTAATACTATTTTTCGTAAACTGAGGTTTCTGTTCTGGTGTGGGCCAGACTCTTGTAAGAAATTCAGCTCTTCTGACTTTTGAAAAGTGAGTTTCTTGACCATATGTTCAGAGAGAAGAGCTTGGAAAAAGACTCCGGAAGGCTCAGAGGTCAAGATACAAATATAAAGGTATCTACATTTGTCATTGGAAAATGGTATTTGGGGACAAATTTGCATCAGCTGAATATCTGAGGCTGGAAATACTGAATTATCTATCGGCCTGTTGCCATCCATGAGAACGAGCAGCATACCAACAGCGATGGCATAACACTCATCTGTGTTAGCAGGAGTACAAAATACCCTGCTTTTACTGATAAAACCAGTGGAAGTTAATACTCTGCAGGACTTGGATTTTAATTTTCAGCCAATCTTTTACCATAGTGCAACATTTTGCTGAAATATGCCATGGAAAGATAGAAATGGGCTTTCTGAATTCTAGTTCCAGTGGCCCACTCAGGTATCCCAGGAAGGGAGGCCTGGGCAGGATTCCCTGGTCACTGTGGGGCTGACACTGACCAGATCTGTGGCATATCCCAGCCTCAGGGACTGACAGCCATCCCAGCAGACATGGTCAGGTACTCAGGCTCAGTGTCTTTTTACCTTGCTTTGATTCAGCACTGGGCTCCATGGCTTCTTGCTTTGCAACAGCACGAAAAGCGGCCTCCTCTGAGCTGTCGCTTCACAGGCACAGCTCCAGGCCTAACTCCATGTTGCCACCCAATATCCCTTAAAGCTGTTTTAGGAGCAACTGGGTCAGCTATAGACTAATCAAAATCACCTCTCTGGGGGTAAAAATCCTCACTAGGTTAACACCACCATTGCTCACTCTCCACCAAGTCACAGAGCTCCTGTTTGATGGGTCACAAACTGATGGGCTTGGAGAGTGGGACTGTTTGCTGCCTGCCCTCAGCAATAATGGCTGCTGCTGGAGTTCCCTTTGCCACGTAATGTCAGACTGGGTGTCCTGGCAAGGTGCTGGCAGCCAGGGCCGCAGGTTGTTGTTGTTGTGAGGAGAGGCCAGAGCTGCCCCGGGCAGGCCATAGCTGGTTCCATCTGGTTCCAGACGGTTCAAATTGCTCTCCCGCCAGGCACTGTGGAGCCCCTCAGCGAGGCTGGTGGCACCTCCGGGAAAAGAGGGAGTGGAAAGGGCTAGAAATGGCGGACAAACAGAGGAGGAGTGAAAAAAAGGAGAAACAGCCCTGCAATCACTCAAGTTAGAGAAGAAGGATGAGGAGGAAGAGGAGGAAGAGGTGCTCCAGGTGCAGGAGCCGGGGGTTCCCCTGCAGCCCACAGAGAGACTGTGGTGGAGTCAGGGGAAAGTGTGAGGAGGAAGGAGATGTTCTAGACTGACCACAGCCCTGTGCCCCGGGAGAGGTGTCAAGAGTGAAGGAGTGGAGCTGAGCCTGGGAAAGGGTAAGTAATTTCTCTGGTTTTATCTCCATCTACATGGTTTTTCATCCTCTTTTCTCCCCTTGGCCTCTGTCCCTGAGGAAGGGGAGTGGGTGGCAGCTACTGGCGAAGGTGAACCCACCACACATGTACATGTAATAGAACCTCTTGCTCTGAGGAAATTCCCTGAAAATAAGGTGGACAAAAAGGAAAGATGTTTAAATTTAGAAATAGTTTAGAAACTGAGGCACAGAAACAATATTTTGCAGTGTTCCACAAGGCGTCTGCCAAGGGAGACATGACTCAGCACTCTGGTGCTTGAGGATGGCACTTCAGGCCCCCGACCACCTTTCTTCCCACATCAGCACTGAAGAATTTAACAAAAAGTGCTGTTTTCCTGTATTTTTACCAGCTAGCTGCCACTTTATACTCCAAACTGTCTCGAGAAATATGCATTGAGTTTAGCCTGAAAACATGCTGTGGTATTTCCATCTGTCAGTAACAGATTAAAAAAAGGTTTTGTGGATTCTTTATAAACAACCCTAAACCTTCACCCACACTATTTATAACTAAACTAAAGAAACTCTGGTGATTGATGGCTGAACTCCTATGCCAAATTCTTGCCAACAAACTGACAAAACCAATTCAGGGAGACCTGTGCACCACTGAAGGGATCATGAGCAACACTGAATTCCCGGTCTTCATTTTCTGCTCTTAACCCCCATTTAAATCCCATTCCCAAATAATAGTTTAAAATCTGTTTTCTACTGACTCATGATCTTTGGGAATGAATATTCATTTTTGCAAGAAGGTTACTAAGTTTGTATTAAACAATAATTTACTTATTTTTTCCAACTGTCTATTTTACTTCAACCATTCTTATTAGTTTTTTTGGCCGATGGGCACAGGAATAGCAAGTTCCATTTATCTATGATTACCAGGTTTATTACTAATCAAGGCAACTATGTCTTTAAAAAGAAGCAACAAAATGGTGAGAGGGCGATATTTAAAAAAGAAAAAGAAAAAAAAAGACAAAATCCTTATTCCAGGCTTTTTTTTGGTGTTGTTTGTTGGTGTTTTTAAGAAAATATCATAATAAACAACAAAAAGGTGCTGCACAGAAATCAGGAGCAAATATCTCTGATGAACAGGTCTTATAAGTGAAGTGTGGTTTCTAGGGCAGAAACAAAATTGTAAGCAAAATTCCATACCAGCAGAGAAAAAGTGAATAGCTTAAACAGCACAACGTTCCCTGTGGATAGAAATGATGCTGTCACATGCTTGGCAATAAAGACCTGAAAAATTGTATGGTGTATCTTCTATCACAGAATCATTCTGGTTGGAAGAGACCTTGAAGATCCATGATACTAAACATTTTGGAGCTGGAAGTTAAAGATAATTTAAATTAATCGAGCCTCTGTGTTGAGATTATTACCTATCTAGGTTCTCAGAAAGTTAATTTAAATGAAGCACTTGAACAGAAGAACCTTTGAAATATTTATCCAGGGGCAAAGCCAGGAGTAGAATCATCCCACACATTTCCAGCACAGATGTTTTTATTTTATTAGTTGGGAACTGTAATTTACCAATGTAAATAAAACTATTTCTCACTAAACAAATACAATTACAAACCTGATACCACTCACCTTGAAACACTATTCATTTCAAATAGATTTCCCACAAAACAAATGAGGAAAATGAAATCAGAGGCAGAAGAAAGTTTCCTTCTATTCTTGCCAACTTTTACTATATGGGGGGTTTGTTTAGGAGGGAATGCTGAGAACTCTAGAGATGTGTTCACTTTTTCACAAATTTTTGCTCTTTAAAGTAAGCTATTTCCCCTTATTTCTCATACTTCACCATTTTATAGCTAGGAAAAGCAGAGGGGGAAAAAAAAGGAGAAATAATAGGAACATGATCATAGAAATAATTTTAAAGGAAATATTAAAAATGGTATCAATGATAATATGTAATTTTGAAAATTAAGTTTAAAATTTTGTTAAACTTGGAGTCTTTCTTCAAAATGTATTTTATCTCGTTTTAAGACTTGTAGGCAATTTTTCCTCTACTTTTAATATGGGAAAATTTTGAATTTGCAACTTCTAGTGGTTTTTGGCATGTGAAATTCTGTAAGAAATGCATGTTTGTTCCTCCAACAAATCCCATTTCACGTGGCTATCCCTTCTGCCCTAATAACTGTGACCAAATGTGTCATTTTTCTTCCCAGTAATATACTTGAATAAATGCTGATTATCACTGGTTATTTCACATCACATTTTTACCATCCTTCCTGCTCTGAGTTCTTGGCCTGAGTAACTACACTGATGTGAATGTGAATATAGATGGGAGAACTCAAACCTAACCTCTGTGGGTGATCACCATGAGCAATGGACCCCGATCTGTTTGAATCTCCGTAGTCAGCCCTCTAATCAGTGACCAGCAGTGTGATATTTTGTCAGCTTCTCTGGCAACAGTGAATTATTTCTGCTGACCTTTTAACAAAAGCCAAAATATTGACCTCGTTGCTGGGTGAGCTTCTTTAAACAGCGTTGGTTGCACTATTAAACTTTTTCATTTACATCTATTTGGTTAGTCTGGTACAAGGACTAGCTGATTTTAACTTCAGAAACTCCTCACGGTCTGGGAAGGAAAGGAAGTTTGTATTCCCCTCCCAGTCCATGAATAAAGTCAGTCTGTGAAAGATAATACATAGTAAATCTCAAATCCTGACCTTTAGTGATTAAACACCAATCGATTAAGTTTAATACATACAGATAACACATTTCTTTATCTTAGAAATCTGTCAGCACCATATTTTGGTAAAACAATATCTTGTTCTTATGTATATTTCAGATAACATTATTTTATTAATATTGTTGTGTATGTTTAGTTTTGAATTCCCATCTTAATGTAGCTTGATAGATCTGAGTAATACATAGTTAATACAAACTATATAATGCAAACTCTGACATAAATATCAAGAGACATGGGGAAAGTTTCTGGTAAAGAAAAAGGAGAAGGAGGCTTTGCCACTTATTGAAGAAACAGCCTTTTTTAATGGGAAAAAGATGAAGAACTAACCCTGAACAAGATCAGAGGCAGTCATGTAAATCAACACATCTTGCTCGTTAATTTAAAACCTGATTAATGTCAGCTATTTTTATCAGTCCCTGCCTCCACCCTATTTGAGTTTACTATCAGTTAGGACATGCCATGCCTGCTTCTAAAGGAGAAAGAAGGGTGTTTGTAAACATGTTGTATTCTTTTACCTGCATTATTGTTTTTGCAAGACTTCTGAAGATATCTAATATTCCTTTTACCTTATAAAGTGATATTAGGTTACAATGTCCCTTTCCAGAAGTGCTTTACTTTTATACTGGTAGAAATTATGGGCTGATTTCTCTCCACACGTTATGTGAACATCTTCTAAACTGTAACTAGCATAGAAACAAGGAACTGATGAGGGAAATGTAGTGTCACTGTGACAGATTCCTTCATGTAAGAGTTTCTCAGGTAGGATGAAAATAGCTGGTATGGCTTGATTTATTTTTTAGTTTGGCAGCAGCCCTGTAAGTGAGGCTTTGTGTTAGGATGCCTGTATGGAACTGCCCCTAGGTACCATTTGTTGCATCAAAGACCTTCTGTTTACAGCTATCTCATAGCACCTTGTGGCTACAAGGTTTGCAGTTCTCACATTTGCTGAATGTCAATGAACTATAAAATAATTAGCTAAGAATCAGGCCATTTAACCTGAATCAATTTATGACACTGTGTTTTCTCAGTGTTGGCTCCATCACCTATGTCAGCACTATTAAAATGGAACTGATCGTACATTAGTTAGCAGTTATTCACACATTGCCCTGTGGAATAATTTCACAAAGAGCTGTATAACTGAGAAGATGAAAAGGAGTTGGATTTCACTGCTAGTTTAATATGTGCAGCTGTTTCACCCTGACATCCCTTTGCTAAATGTTCAGGAAACTCCATGCCCTAACACATCATTAAAAAACAAAAAAAAAGAATTCCCTATTCTCCTGAGCATCTCAGCTCCAGATAAGAGTGATAGCCTAAAATATATCATCAGTTTTAAGTCCCATATAGCTGCCACTTAAAAAGAAAATGTCCATAAAGCTCTTCCAAAGGATATGAACTCTAAGGAAATTAAACTAGAGATTTAGTTGTACAATAATAATAATAATGGTATTTGGGCTAGACTGACAGAGTTGAGTCTAGAAGTTCAGCTGGCCAGCCATAAAGATGTGCTTGCAAACTCTGTACTGGATGATCAAACCACAGACTTGGCTACTGTCTGGGTGAGGACTGGATTCTCCTCACCCTTCAAAACTCCTGCTGCATACTGCAAGGGCTAGGTCCAGTGCAACATCTCTGTCTCTTGGGTTAAGAGTTATTAAAAACTATCCTTATTTAGTGCTCAGAGATTTTGAAGAATGGACTTTATTAAAAGTAATTAAAAAAAAAAAATAGGATCAGATAGCAGGAGAAATAATATGAACTTAGATAAGCCATGAATAAATGGGTATGCTTCTCTGCTGGTTTTACTACATGACCCTCTGGACAATTTTTCCAGGGGAGGAAGAAGACCTTGTTAGCTGAGTGTCTTTGTCCAGGATGTTTAGCAAATTCCTGCAAAACCAGGGAGATAAAACAGCATTTAAAGATGATAAAAGTACCAGCAGCCTGAACTGACACTGCTGTGCAAATGCAAAGTGATTTATTTTTACTCTCCTCTTCATTTTGGCTAGGAAATTCTCAACATCCAAAAAAGACATAAGCCATCTCTTGACCTTTGCCTTAGAGTTAATAGTGTTTACACTGCATTACTATTGGTAAAGTGTTAGACTCGTAATACTGAAAGTATTGTTCATATCACAATATTTCCTTGTTATACAGAGTATAAAAATGACCTGGAAGTCTTCCAGTGCATACTGCTCTAAGTGGGAAGAGATTCTTATGGTGGGCTCTGAACTAGTCAGCTCTCAAGCAATGACAGAACTGTCTTCAGTATATTACAGGCAAAACCACTGCATCACTGCCAAATGTCTCATAAGACAGGGAACATATAGAGCAATTTCTCCATCCATGCAGTTTATGGTGACATTACAAAAATTTTTAATGTGAGGATCAAATGAATTCTATGGTAAGAATAAGAAAGATTTGGATACACATTTGCAAAGCAATGTAGGGAGGCTGGCTAGTCAACACCTACTTGTTCTGGTAAGAACCACATTTCATGTTTAGATTGGAAAATTTCTTTTGTAAGTTTCTGAGAAAAATGAGGGATAAGTTGCTCATGGTACTGTTGAAGAGGTAATAACCAAATGCCCCAAACTTTCAGACCTCTAGTCAATCAAGATGCATTTTCAAGATAGCAGAAATCTCCAGCAGATCTTGATCATTTTATCATAGGATTTTCCCACTGTTTTTTTCATACATGAATTCTTGGACTATCCTGCTGAAAATAGATGTTTCTCCAGATCTGATGCTGCATCTTTAACCCTTCTTAAATATGTGCCTGTTAAACATAACCCTGCTAAGAGTTCTGATTTTAGTACCTGTCAGAAGGGTAGAAGAATGAGAATCTGCATTCTCCAGCTTCTGATGCCAGGACCTTGTTCTATCTCTTGTAGACCTTGTGGGTGGGAGAGGTCTTAGAAAGGATTAGAAAGAGGGAAGGGTGGTAATCAGAACTTTTCAGAATAAATCTGAGTTGTAAAATGACATAAAGCAATATTTAAGTTAGCAGTTAATCAGACATAAAGCAGGTTCTTCTCCTGGTGTGACAAGTAACAAGCGATGCTCCCTATAATAGCAACACAGAAATCAGCTGCCTTTGGCTTCCTCCTGGAAGTGAACTGGCCTAAGAAAGGCCAGTTCTTCTCCTGGTGTGAGTCAGGAGCAATCCTGATTAAACTGGGCCAAAGTATATGTAGTACAGCAAGGTGAGAATCATCACTGGTTTCCCAGTGCAAACCCTCATGTCATTGATCAGGTTGACAGGCTGTCATGTGTAAGTCTTTCCTGTAAGCATAAGTTGGCGAGTTTCTGAGCTGGTGCTGAAGGGTGTAAGGTTATAATAGTTAACATACTCTTGAATGGCAGAGTGCCATGGGTCATTGGTAAAATGGAAGGCTTAGCAATGGATCAAATTGTATCTGCCAAGTATATTTATCTTTCTGCTTGCTAAGTGTTAAAGAGTCCTGGTGACACTGATAAGGGAACTGTTACTTATATTTGCAAAGCCTAAATACATCAGGTCACGACCTCGATTGGATAAGTGGTAGCTAAACCCTTATGGCTTTCTAACAATAGAAAAAATTACAGCACTGGTAATTGGGCACCAGCTATGGAGGAAAATGTGAATGGCCATAAGTACAAAGGTGGATTATGACTTTCTGACTCCTTGGCATGCTTTAGTGAGTATATGGACCATGCCACTTTAGACTGATCTTCACAAAGGATGTGTCTTTGAACAAGCCGAGACTGACAGCTTTTTTCTGACTCTGTGTGAGGTTAAAGTCTGGGACCCGGCACTCATGTCACTGGTGCATGACAAAAAGTAGAGAAGTAACACTTTAGAAACACAGTAGGCCTTCTGCTGCTTCTTTTGTTGCCTGGACAGTCCAGTGTTCTTTCGTATCACAAAAATACAATAAAGGTGCTAGCCATCGATTTGGTCAAGGATGAAGCTGGCATAACAGACCTGCAATGGTGCAGAACTAATCTGCAGCCAGGCCTTTCCTGTGTGATAAGCCCACACCCAAGTAACCTAATCTGCAATGGGAAATCACCCACAAAAAAAAAAAAA